>CM044015.1:2117761-2247761 GCA_024085815.1 Flaveria linearis | reverse complement strand
ATAGAATGGACACATGGTTACACCATATTACACCTCATCATTTTTTTTCTCGCTTCCCTTTCCTATTTAATAATCACATTAATTACTAATAATATTATTTCATTTTTTAATTTGAATAGTTTTCTAATAAATTAAAAAAAACATCTTTTTTCTAATGTTATTTCTAAGAAAATATTTTTTTTATAAAATTAGAAAAAATTTTAGAGTATCAAGCTTTTTAAAAAATACTAAATAGTTTATAATTGGTGTTTTTAAAAAGTAAATTTTTTATTAAAAATAATTAAATTGAGAGTTATAAAAAGAAAGTTTTTAAGTATGATATTTTTTAAAACGTGTTTGAAGTTTTAAATATGACATTTTTTAATATGTGTTTGTTTCGAAATAAAGTTTTCATTTTATTTATTATAAAAATATTTCAATCATATATTTTTTTAGAAAATCAATTTATAATTAATGAAATTTTATTTTATTTAATATCTTTTATTAACCAGTATAATACACGGGTTATTAAAACTAGTAGTTTTATAATTAAGTATGAGACTTGGATTGCTATTTTTATTTTTATTTTTGAACGGCAAGATTTATGGTTAGTAGTTAGTACACCAATTTAGTAATTATTCGTCAATATCAAGATTGAACCTTGAACCTTTTAAGAGAGACAAAACCTCTCACTTGTCCCTTGACCACTAGACCAAGAGATCGTTGGTGACTTGAATTGCTAATACTCGGCGAGGTCGACCAATTGTCATTTGCATTTAACTCTACCTTGAGCAACTTTAGTAGGCTGACATTTAGATAATAATCACGCTATATATTAGTGGAATAAAGTGACTTATTTAACCAAAATTTCCTTTAATCTTAAGCAAACTAACTATAAATTAAAATGACTTCGTAGTCCACATCCCCTTCATAGTCCACACCCCCGTATCGGTTTTCAATCAAATATTATTTGATCTTAAGTCACAAACAAACAAACCCAGTATATCCTACTCAAGAGCAGGGTCTGGATCAATAAATTAACTATAAATTATAATGAATTGACAAACTAAAATCAGTAATGTATAAAAGTTAATACGTAAAGTTTTCCAGCCGCTATGACCTGTCATTTTTTACCGATTTTTTTGTATTATAATATTCTTAAATAACTAGTTCATTTAATCAAGTAAAAGTTATTTTCAAAGTACTGATTACCCATAATAACTGAGCACGCACATAAAATAAATTAATAATAATCAAGTATGTTTTTCATAAGTAACACTTAGGCCTTAGCTAAAAGCCTATTGAGGACTAACACCCAACTTCTGCAAACTTTGAATTAGAAACTCTTTTTGCTAAATATTTATTCTATATAGATTTATAATAAAGGATTATTTTAGTTTTTATATTTCAAAATAAATAAAAAATCATGAGAAATTTAAAAGAGGATGAACTGCAAGTATTTTGATCGTTTCATGCGGATCAACTCCTTAATTTATGACAAGACCTCAAAATAGAATTGATTATTTATTAAAAGTCAAAACGTTAAGTTTATAGAATTGTTTCAAATAGTGCGTTTAGCATTTTTTAGTTTACACAAATGACAACTTTACATTTTCGTTTAGTTATATCAACACTTTATATCTTATTATGCTTATTTGTTGTTTTTTTGACACTCACAATCTTTTTGTTTATTTTTGTTTTGTCTTATAAATTTTAAATTTTTTTAAAGTTTTTATACATATTTGCGACGTGTTTTTCTATTTATGTTTTGATGTAAATTCCACACAAATTAATGTGATTTAATGTTTTGAATTTTTATGTTTCTTCCATCCAACTTTTAATATGTTATCTTTTATAAAATCCAAAATTATATGTGCTATCTTATCAACGTTAATATTTTTTCATGTTTGTTAATTTTTCCTGTTGCAACATGGCTATACGTATAAACATTCCGACATTAACTCTTTTTTAACATGCTCACTTTTCATGTTAAGTTTCAAAGATTATTAACGTCCTTGATGTAGTGCATAGGTTTGTGACGTTTTTGTTTTGTTTATATTTGATGTTAGTTATTCAATGATTTTACGCCCCCATCGTAATGTTGGGTTTTGATTTCGGTTATTAATATAATAATCAAAAGTATTATAATCAAAAGTTAAAAGGATGATATATTAAAACACAAAAGGGACAAATTTGTAATATACTTGTATAAATCTAGCAACTTCCTCGATCGAGTGTTATATTTCCGAAAGGTCAAATTACTTTTCGAACAACTTCCACTACACATCTTAGAATATAATTTTAGAGTGTTCTCAATGTCCGACATTATGTCAACACAAAAATAATGGAGTATCATGATAATTTTATTATTTCGTATGTAATTAAGTGGATAATAAACATATATAATAAGTTTGATTTTGCCGAAAAATTCCATCCGGTTATATTTCAGTTTGTGTGTGGATTACACGTAATAAAGACAGCAAAAGATCAAAATCCTTTTATATTCTTTTTTTATTTTTAAAGTTTAAAGTTTAATATATTTAGGTTTAAGAAGTTGTTAGAACCGAAACTGTCTCGTTGCCATACATACATATTGATTACAAATACGCACTCCAAAACTGTCTCGTTGCCATACGTACATATTGATTACCAATACGCGTTCTAAAACTGTCTCGTTGCCATACGTACATATTGATTAAAATCAACAAAACAATAGCACTTGAAGTTTGATAGCTTTATGTAGATGGAGGACTAGATGCATATGATTTATAAGGATAAGGAATGAGATAGTAGTGATTTTTATTCTTTTAGTTTAATTAAAAATTGTCATTCTATAAATTTATATCTCATTTTTTAAAAAACTCCCACGTCTCATTCCTCATCCCAAAAGATGTAATCATGTAAACATTTACTTTATATTTTCTTAACTATAATAACTTTTTTTAATTTTTTTTAAAACATATGAATAAGATATAGGATAAAGAATGAGATAAGAGTGATTTTTTTAAGTTCACTTTAAAATATAAAGATAATAAAAGCTTTATCAAACCCATTTATGAATGCTCTTAGGGATGAGGGTACTCCTCTAAACTACCATGGACTACCCTGAAATCCATTAATCATACACTGACACATTACAAGTACCCCGAACTACCCTGAAACATTCAAAAAGCTGGAAATGCTATCCTGAACTACCCTGGAACTTTTCTTTTAATATTAAAATAATTCAAAAGATAATTGTCACATCCTCAAATTCCGGGTCTGGATCTATCATGAAGGGGTGAGCAAACAGGATCGAACACAGTAGTTACACATGAGATGCAATTATCTATATGATAAGTTTTAGATAACTATTTCATTAATAATCAGAGTAATAATTATTATACGCAGCGGAAATAAAAGATAGATCGTTTCTTAACGATACGTCTAATCATGTCTTAATAATAAGCAAAATGTATCTTGAGCTCTTATATGATCCTACGTGCATGCCCATAAGCTCCTAGTAGATTCCTGAGAATACATGTAAAATCAAGTGTCAACACAGGGTTGGTGAGTTCATAGATAAGTAAAACACATTGATAAATCATCATTTATCATCAAAATAGGATTTTCTGTAAAAGTGTGACTACTCACTGGTGTCACTTGGTATATGAATAGCCTGTCGGAACCCTTTTATAAGGTGAACCCGCTATCCCATATACTTACTAAGTACAAGCCAACAAATCCTTCACATAGGATTTGCCCATGTATCATAGTTTATCATTACTACGTACAAGCCCAACAAATCCTTCATATAGGATTTGCCCATGTATCATAGTTTATTATCCTTTTTATGTGTATATTATATTAATCATAATAATTCCAAATAAGAGGGAGCAAATCCTCCTTTACATTTATCCTCATATGGGTTGTATGTGGAACTATAATAGCAAACTCATAATGCGCTTCTACTTCTCATCACATAAAACAGTCATCCCGAATGACTTATAAGATCTTTGTGCATCTGATAAGGACCACATGTCCAAACCTTTGTGGGGGCAAGTCATACCCTGATAGTTTATCCAAAAGATCCTTGCCTTGTTAATAGTCCAGTATACAGAGAAGGTTTTTCATTGTAACCATATGTAATCATAAATATGATTCAATTATTATTTAACATAATACATAAAATAATTTGTAAATTTAATTACAACATGTATTCCTCCCCAAAATATTTAAATGATTAAAAAGGGGAACAGTTAAGTATGAACTCACCTCTGTCCTTGTGTAGTGTTGACAAGCCAGTAAATTCCTCCTAAGGAATTATAATTCACATCAGCAAACAAATACAAATCCATAACCTAAATAAGTTAGATCTTGAACCTGACATTCAATTGATCTAAGGTTTGGTTCTCGGGGATTTGTTATAAATATAAACTAATCATTTATTTATCTTTGTTAATTCTTTAATATATAAAGATTTATATTTCATAAAATTTGATTAATTAATAATGATTTTAACCTATCGTTATGTTCTAAATAAAATTTAGACATTATTTAAATATGTAAGTTTATATTTGATTTAGTAAGATTTTATAAATATTTAAATTTATAAAATCTAATTTGTATTTATCTTATCAAGATAATTTATAATTAATATTATAACGTCCATTAATAAATTGATGATTTAAATTATTATTTAATACGCTATGCGAAGATCTTGGAATGAGTTCACGACAATGGTTAAGAATATTATTAAAACAGAAAATGAATCCATCATTCAAAATAACGATCGATGTTTTAACGTCATACCACGGTATATGAATATTTGAAACAGATACAGGTTAGTTCCTCGACGTGTGAGATAATGGGTCGAATTGGATTTTTTTTAGTCAATCGGTCTATAATGCACCAATTATCATCATGACCTCTAAGATAAGAAGCATTTTAGTTGCAAGGAAAGTTAAACAGGAGATCCATAGGATCACGAAGATTAGGTCTTGTCACTTGTGAAGATAAGACATTTGGACACGTACCAAGTTACGTCTTTTCCTTTAGACCAAACCCATGTCTACAAGTTACGAAGGTTTATGAACCTTTATATCCACATCGCAATGAGGATAATAACGAGTCTTGTTGTTTAAATCTAAGATAGAATTTTAATGATTTTCAAGCTTAAGGATTCAAAAGCGATTCAAAAAGTGATGTGAACAACAGGAAAGGTATTTGTAAACATGTTTTGCAAGGTAGCAATATCTAAGTAAGTTTATTTACGCAGTTCAACAAACCATAAGCACAGCTGAGAACATTTGTATGACTAGAAAGTCATGAACATAAGTTGACAATATCTTCAGCAGAGAGATTGTTTAGGAAGGCTACCATTGCACAATCACGTTTTGATGATAGCTCAAATGAAAGTCGATAGATAAGGAATAAATGATTCCATATAGCTAGGTCAAAATATGAGGATAAAGGGAGAAAAAATCGATTTAAGAATTTAAGTGCTCCAAGCTTAGAATAAAAATCAACCTAAAACGATCGGGTCTCCTTTCAGGTTCAGAGATCATGCTTTGGCTTGATAGGTCGAATCACCAACATTGATTCACCCTTCAAGTTACTTCATGTTTTTCGTCACTTGATTACAACCATGGTAAGTTGAAGATCAAGAAATGAGATTTGTCATCAAGGTATGGTTTTCATGTCCATCTTGATGATTGAATTTCATAATAACAAGAAAACAATCGAAGAATGTCATTTGTCACCAAGGTACGGATTTCAATCCTATTTTGGTGAGATCATGTCATTTGTGAACTGTAAGTTCCAATGAGAATAGTTAAAGTCAATCCTTAAGATAAGGAAATCACCCTAATCCAGAGGATGAAATTTCACAAAACAAATAATTGAAAACCATTTATCGAAACGAATAGAGATTCAGTAAGGGCACAAACATAATTTCAGAGTCTTCTTTTAAAGACACAACAAGTGATTCATCGGATAAACACTTCCTTAGATTAGATACGTGAAAAACATTGTGCACACCACCAAGTTCGGCAGGTAGATTTAATTCACAGGCTACTAGGCCGATCCTTCTGACAATTTTAAAAGACCCCACGTAGCGAGGGTTCAATTTCCCTCGTTTCCCAAAGCGTATAACTCCCTTCCAGGGAGATACCTTTAGCGAAACTTTATCTTCTTCCTGAAATTCAAGTGGCTTGCGGTGTTTATCAGCGTAGCTTTTCTGGCGATCCCTGGCAGCAGCCATGCGTTCTCTTATCTGGATAATTTTACTATCAGTCTGAGGGTGATAGGCTGTGCTCATATCTAGGGGAGTACCTAGAGCTTTCTGAAGTTTATCCCAAAAGATAGGTGTAAATCGTGTGTCACGATTAGAGATGATAGACACTGGCACTCCGTGTCTAGAGATAATTTCTAAGCAACTAGGGTTAATGCTAAGTTGAAGAATAATTCCAGCAGAATCAAAGCTATTATCAACCCCGGTATTAAATAGATGTGTAGCTACCGATGATAAGGTACGTGCATGTAACAACATTTGGTCTTGTCGAATATGGCTTGCTTCAGTCATAAATGTATGACCGCGTGATGTATTACCTTTATTTCCATAATTTAACTATTCTTACTTTCTAGTTATAGCCATTTCCTAATTCTGATTATTTCTAACTTGTCTTGGGGTCCTAATCAACCTAGGGCACACTGATGGTAATGGTCGGAACTCCATCCTTCTTAATGTCCCTGTTTAACACATGTTAGCTTAATCGTATCAACCAACATAGCTAGGTTCACAACATTGGTATTAAAGCAAATCATCTAAACCATCAGAGAGGCTTATTCTACTACTCACTAGATTTTTCCCAGTGTCCTTCTTAATTCTATTTGGTCTAATGTCATAAGATATGACATCAGTTTTATCATTTCATGGAGTTTGTCAGTATAAAGAGCACGACTTAACCCTACCATTGCATGATTTTAAAATTACAATTCTAACTTTTGCATTTCATTCCTTAGGTAATAGTAACCCTATTTATAAACATCATCGGTATACTAAGAATGTGCTTAAACCGGTTACACGACATCCTAATTTTCCTTAGCATTATCCCAAAGAATAATGTAATGTATGTATAGTGAGTATCATCACTCTTCTATATTTCCTGTAGTCCACTTTCATTCTAAGCATTCAATCAGTCCCTCGGTTACTGAAATGCTAAGTGGAGGAATGTCTCTTAAAAGATAAAACTAATGTCATGATTGGAAATACCATGAAGGCTCTAAGTAGGACAGGACTTAAGTAATAGTAAGTAAACTACAAGTACATAAGCATAATATGTCTAATGATAGCTGCCTATCTTTCATACTTTCAGGATTTCAGGTATAACCATGTTAGGACAAGCGTAGCTTAGATTACCAAATGGAACACATTAAGGTAATTTGACCCATTTGCTTTAAAGACTTGTGTATGACCGCAGCAACTGCACGTGCTACAATAGAAGCAATCTTACGGCCAGAGTTTCTAGACCGTGAACGGATTTGACGAGAAGCCATTCTGAAAGATCATTAAGAATTTTCATGGAAATTGGGTAATATGAGCTATTCAACATGAAAACGACAATCGAGAATTTGGCATAATAGCAATGAGATGTTCCAGGTGTAATCGTTTGATTCGTAAATCAAAGCGAGTACGTTGACTAATCAAAGTATTGGGTCAATCACAACTTTGTTGAAGGCATGCGTACCTATAAGCAGATACTCATCCCGAGAGTTCCCAGGTAAGGTAGACAGATCCACCGGTTGATTTGGATTTATACGAATACCTTGCCTAGACAGAACACCTCGAGATACAGGCATAACGCTCTTCTAGCATTACATGTTTCAAGTTGTAAGACACAGACTTTGACGAATTTGAAAACCACGAATAACGATTCAAAGCTCATTTTGAAAACCACTTGATTTAGGCACGCAATGCCTTGAATATGATTTAAGATTCATGTGTGCATTGATAAGAATCAAGGTATAAGAGGAATCACATAAGGCATATAACTTCTTAATCCTAATCAATCTCTAACTAAGAAAGTTCACTTTGTGCAACTATTATGTGTGGCTATAGGCTAGATGCAATTCCTACCTCATTATAACCAATGGCTCTGATACCAATCTGTCACACCCTCAAATTCCGGGTCTGAGGGTGAGCAAACAGGATCGAACACAGTAGTTACACATGAGATGCAGTTATCTATATGATAAGTTTTAGATAACTATTTCATTAATAATCAGAGTAATAATTATTATACGCAGCGGAAATAAAGATAGATTGTTTCTTAACGATACGTCTAATCATGTCTTAATTATAAGCAAAATGTATCTTGAGCTCTTATATGATCCTACGTGCATGTCCATAAGCTCCTAGTAGATACCTGAGAATATATGTAAAATCAAGTGTCAACACAAGGTTGGTGAGTTCATATGTAAGTAAAACACATTGATAAATCATCATTTATCATCAAAATAGGATTTTCTGTAAAAGTGTGACTACTCACTGGTGTCACTTGGTATATGAATAGCCTGTCGGAACCCTTTTATAAGGTGAACCCGCTATCCCATATACTTACTAAGTACAAGCCAACAAATCCTTCACATAGGATTTGCCCATGTATCATAGTTTATCATTACTACGTACAAGCCCAACAAATCCTTCATATAGGATTTGCCCATGTATCATAGTTTATTATCCTTTTTATGTGTATATTATATTAATCATAATAATTTCAAATAAGAGGGAGCAAATCCTCCTTTACATTTATCCTCATATGGGTTGTATGTGGAACTATAATGGCAAACTCATAATGCGCTTCTACCTTCTCATAACATAAAACAGTCATCCCGAATGACTTATAAGATCTTTGTGCATCTGATAAGGACCACATGTCCAAACCTTTGTGGGGGTAAGTCACATCCCGATAGTACTATCCAAAGATCCCTGCGTTGTTAATAGTCCAATATATAGAGAAGGTTTTTCATTGTAACCATATGTAATCATAAATGTGATTCAATTATTATTTAACATAATACACAAAATAATTTGTAAATTTAATTACAACATGTATTCATCCCCAAAATATTTAAATAATTAAAAAGGGGAACAGTTAAGTATGAACTCACCTCAGTCCTTATGTAGTATTGACAAGCTAGTAAATTCCTCCTAAGGAATTATAATTCACATAAGCAAACAAATACAAATCCATAACCTAAATAAGTTAGATCTTGAACCTGACATTCAATTGATCTAAGGTTTGGTTCTTGGGGATTTGTTATAAACATATAACTAATCATTTATTTATCTTTGTTAATTCTTTAATATCTAAAGATTTATATTTCATAAAATTTGATTAATTTAATAATGATTTTAACATATCGTTATGTTCTAAATAAAATTTAGACATTATTTAAATATGTAAGTTTATATTCGATTTAGTAAGATTTTATAAATATTTAAATTTATAAAATCTAATTTGTATTTATCTTATCAAGATAATTCATAATTAATATTATAACGTCCATTTATAAATTGATGATTTAAATTATTATTTAAAATCCATTTTATAAAAATAACCATTTATAACATTTTGTAATAAAATAATAAATAAATAAGGTTTTTAAAGAAATAAATTTCCAGAAAATAATTTAATAACCTTTAGAATAGACAAAGTTTATAAAAATTATTTTTATAATTTTTAGGAATTTTTCTGTATTTTTAAAAACTCAAAAAGGCTTTAAAAAATATATGTTGGGGGGCGGGTTCGAACCCGTGACCTCTTGTTCAAACTCCCACACACAAACCAGTAAACCAAAGGCATACAGCCGTGGTTATTCTGGTTTCCAATTGGTTTTAACCCATTTAATCCATTTCCCCCAATTTCAACCGAACCCTAATTCGATTTTGAATCAAATTGAAGCACCAAACGTGATTGTTAATGAAATAATTTATGGGGCTTTTGTTCCCCATGTAATAACGAGCACACAGGTAGGTTTAATTTACCTGATTCAATCGAATGAATGTTAAACCAGAAAGAAGGCAATCGCGATTTAGATGAATTTGGTTCGAGATGCAATCGTTGATGGGAATCAAATCTGTTGCACAGGAAGTTTCTAGTGGCGTACACGATCAAAAGCCTTCTGTCAATTTCTGCCTTTGTTGCTCGGAAAGTGACTCTCGATTAACTTGCAGGTCGAGAGAGAAATGGGGATTGAATCGAGTTGTTTGTATGTTTTCAGATGCAATTCAAGGTGATACTAGTTTAGGATTCTTATAATAAATCATTTGGATTAGTTTAATTGCATTATTGCAATGCGTGGTGCGATTTAGGAGCTGTAAAGCAGCCGACAGTGGGAGTGGGTCGGTTTGGTTGGAATCGCACTAAAATTTTTGAATTATTGTGGGGCTCGGTTTCGAACCATCCACAAGAAGCTGTCGGGACGATTTAATTGAGTTTAAATCGATTATTTTGGATGTTTGGGGGTCGCCGGAGACCCGCCGGATTGTTGGCCGGAGGGGAGATCGACGGGAAGGGCGGTGGGTTGGGATTTAAAACAATTTACAGAAATGGTCCCTCAACTATCCAAGGTTTATTATTTCATGTTAAAAGTAATTAAAACATGTTTCAAGAATTACAAAATTACCCCCTTAACTTCTTATTTTAAGTTATTAAATATTTAAAAGTTAAATAAACTTTTATAAATTATTTTTATTAATAACAACACTAACATTATTATTATTATTATTAATGTTATTATTAATAATAGTGATAATAATATCATTATTATTATCAAATATATACATATATGTATATATATATATATATATATATATATTTAAGTCAACGAAATTTTTCCGGGTTGTCACAATAATTCACTTTTATTAAAAAATATTAATTATAATAATTAAAAATAAAACATTACATATTTAAAAATAAAAGATTACATAATTAAAAATAAAATAGTACATAATCGAGGTACTGTAGACTTAAACTTGAAAGATGTTCGATAATATTGTGTATGTGTGTGAGTATTTATAGTGTAAAAATAATTTTTTTTTACTTTAAACCGCGCCCAACGGTCTCTTTTTAACAGCTATATAGTCGTTACACCTCGGCTACACATCGGCGAGTGTATCCCGAGACGATAAACCCGGGTGGCTACCCGAGGGGGTGGCGGCGGTGTTACCGCCCGGGTACCACCCTACCCGAGCCCCCTTCGGGCAGCGCCCCGTCCTCCCTTATGCATAAATACTGAGTATTGTGATGTATGCAGTTCTTTGCACTAGACCGATATAGCTTATGTATCAGGTCAAAATTACATAATATTGGGTTGTTTGATTTGCTTCTTATCCGGTCAAAATGTCTGACCCACTGACCCGGTCAGACATTTTCAGCCGGTCAGCGTGCTTGTTTTGTAAAACTGGTGTTGCTGAACGAGTCAACCGGCTGACCGCCCTTTGTTTTGATGTTGAACCAGACCCTCTTTTTGAATTTGCTGACCGAGTCATTTCTTGAGCATCCATCAAACACAGCCTAATAGTTATTAGCAAATTCATGTTGAATACGAGCATAGATCATTAGGAAAGAGCAAGTGGCTGTTACATTACTTGAAATGAACCTCAAAGATTTATGTTAGTTGAAAAGAACCTAAATGAGTAAACGACTGCTATCTCTATATTATATTAAAAACCGCAAATATATTAAGAATTTCTATAAATCTCAAAGATTGTTATGTTTAACTTAATGTATATAATTTTTCAAGCCTGGTTCAAGAAAACATGTTAGTTTTCTAGTTTAGAGAAAGAAATATTAAATTATGTCGTTCAAAAAAAGAAATATGAGATTATTGCCATAAAAATTAATCCATAATTTAAAATATACTTTTTATTTATTTGAACTAAGAACACATTTGGATGATATGATACATCATACATTATAAACTTCACCAATTAATGGCATCATGTTTGTATTGATTTAGTAGCTATAAAAGAAAGGTTGGTAATATGCCTTGATAAGGTGATAGAATGCAAAGTCAAATTTTCTTTAGAAAATTGATGGAGAATTCATAAGCATATTGTTCTTCCAAGTCCTTCAAGCATGCATTATGGATAGATAATACAATGCATATGTATATGTGATGCGTCCACCGCACTATGGTATGGATATAATCAAATATTTCTAGCATCTAAAACACAATCTATTCTTTTCGTTGTGGAATTAAAGTATTCAAAATCTGTACAAAAAAAAAAGTAAAAGTCTTTCGACTTTTAAAAATATTCCAAAAAGAAGTGCTATAACTTTTATGGTATGTGTCACAACCCACCTAAAAGAGTTATGTGAGTGATTGGTTTAACACCAAAACTACACCAGACACAGAACCAACCGTCTCACGGTCTATTGTTCAGACGTCTGAACTTATCGGTTTCAAAAACCAGCTGACAAGAGCGTTAAATCTATTGATCCGAGCTGGCAAAGGGTCATGTTACCTGTTGGACCGGTCCAACCAATCAATCCGATACGGTTTTTAAAACATTAGTTAATACCTGGCACCGAAGAACTCAATTTATTACCATTTCATGTCCATGAACTACAATGTTCAAGACTTATTATATTCTAATAAAATATGTAATAACTTAGATTTCAAGTCTTTAACAATTATCCACCTCTAAATCTTCTCTTTCCCACTAGAGTTTGCGGCTAATTTTTTCCTATGATACATGCTCAGAAATAAAAAGCGAGGCTAATACTATTGAACTAATAATTCATCTACATATTATATAATATAACATTTAGAAAGTAACTAGTATTAAGCCCCCGCGTTGCGGCGGGGGCCTAAAACCGTAAAAGAGCCAAGTCAAAACGTTGTTGTAAATTCGTGCAGTGGATGTAAGAGAATCAAAACAAAGACGTTGTTGAATACATTTGAAACTATATAAGAAAACGAAATCGTAAAAAAACCCGTGCATTGCGGCAAGACAGTCATCGTGAAAAAAAAATAAAAAACATTATATTAAGCCGAAATCGGTTTTGCTCAAAACCTATACCAAAATGTTGGTAAAAATAAGTATTTGAAAGTTTATAATAGATTATATTTTAAAAGTTATAAAAATAGTTTATTTAAAATTAATTATAATATGAAAATATTTATGTATTGGAAAAGGTTAAAATGAAGAGTTAAATATTAGCCCTAAAGTTTAACAAAATTATTTTTTTACCATAACAAATTAACCATGCATCAAAAGGTTGTACTACATACTTAAGTCATTCTCATTACGGTTTTTAAAGTATAGATAATGTGTACATTTATTTTTAAAGTATAGATAATGTGTACATTTAGATGTTGTTTGTCCCCTTCTGAGTACAAGTTGTTTGAAGCCAAAAAATACAAATATTTTATATGATGTCAAAGTAATGTGCAGTTGATATGCCAAAGATTACTCACTTACAAACCACAAAACGTATGTTGCAACCCTGCATTGTCACGATTTGCTCCGATTACCCGTTTTCTACCCGTCGTCGTCAAAACATTCTATTCAAACGGACTTTCATATAAACCCACACCTTGAAGACGGGGCGTTAGTTATAATCAAAATTTTATATAAAAACATTGATATCGCTAGAAAATTTACATCAAAACGTTGATAAAAATAGGCATGACGCATTTGCAAAATCAAATTTTATAAGGCATCCTTTTTAAATAGTTGTAAGAGGGAAAATTTTGTTAAAATTAAAAGGTTGAAGAACTTTGACGACTTGTTTGCGACTTGATTACTTTTACATTATCATGCACAACTCTATTTTAAATGAAATTTACACGGAGATGTAGATAAAAACAAGAACGTCACAACCATACACTCAGAAATTTCAAACATTACATTTAAAAAAACATAAGAGATATAGAAAAAAATATAAGAATAAGAGAAAACAAATGGATAGTTACAAGGTATAAAAGATATGCATAGGTAATTAGGCTAAAACCCATATACCACGGGGGTTGAATATAGCAATATTAATGATTTTTTTAATTTGTGATTTAAAAAAAATTAACATAAGAAAAAGAGAGAGATGAATTAATTATTTTAACTTTTTAAAAATTAATATAGGCTAAAAAATGACACATGGCAATACATGCCTAAGAAAATGACATGTGTTAAAATTTATGTTTTTTTTAGTATAAATAGTAAGATTATTAAGAAACTTAACTACAATCTTAAGGGGGTTGTGGGTGCGGTTCTGGCTGAAAAATTAATAGATATGCCCTATTAAAATAACATCTATATTTCAAACCAGGGTTGTACATTTATTATTAAAAAAACTATAACTCTTGATGGATGTAACTTTTATTGAAAGTGGCCTACTAAAGAGACGCCCTTTAGGATATTCAGACGCCCTCCTTACGGGCCGTAAGGCTCTTCACGGGCCGTATGGTCTGTCGGTAGTCAAATCAGTCATTCGAAGACGTAATTTAAGAACTTAACGGCCCGTGAAGATGTTCACGGTCGTATATATTCACGGCCCGTGAAGCTCTTCACGGCCCGTTTGGCATTCCACTTACGGGCCGTTAACTTCTTTACGGGTCCTAGTTTCACCTTTAATAATTTGACGAGATATATTATTCCTCGTTTTTCGTGTAATTTTGTATTTATTACGTTATTTGATATGACGTAATATTCCTCGATAGTCGTGTAATTTTGTATTTATTACATTATTTGATATGACGTAATATTCCTCGATATTCGTGTTAATTATGTGACGAGATGCAATATTCCATTTCAACTACTATATAAACGTTAGTTTATAAATTCATTTCATAATTCAAATTTCTACGATATAAATTCATTTCATTTCAACTACTACATAAACGCAATATTCCATTTCAAGTACTATATTAACGTTAATATTTAACGTTACGATGTCTTTCTGGGATAGCAACTATTTATTCGGTTCAGAATCTAACTATTACCCTCAGGAGGGTCACGGTTATTACGACGAGGCTGCTTCAAACTATCTAGGACAGTTCGCGATGACGGGGGTGATAACAGTGGCGATAACAGCGGGGATAATGACGGTTCTGGTTCCGGTAAAAGAGGTTTATACGACACGAATCAGGTTATAAGATATATCATATTTAATTTTACTTTCATTTAGTAATAACTAACTAAAAATATTAAATTGATTAGGTTTTCTCATCTCGTGAAGAATTAGTTGATTGAGCAACTAACGTGGGGCGAGAAAATGGGTTCGTTATTGTCACCAAACGTTCAAAAAGAAATTCGAATGGTTTGGTGGTTAAAATTTGGTTGGAATGTGATCGGGGTGGTGTATATAAGGGAGCATCCACTCTAAGAAAAAGTGGCACGAAAAAAACAAACTGTCAATTTTAATTGCAGGGTAAGTACCAGATGCAGAGAGATGGGTGGATTATAGTTGTTGTGGATGATACTCATAACCATGAACCTGCTGAACATCTGGAAGGACATGCATACGCAATGAGGCTCACCGAAAATGAGCTTTCTACTGTAAAGAATCTGACCGAGCAAAATATTGACCCTCGAAACATTCTAGGTACGTTGAGGGAACAAAATCCCAATAACGTGTCTGTGTTACGAACCATATATAATGCTCGGGCAAAAATAAAAAAGTCCACCAGAATTGTTGAAACCCCAATGCAAGTTTTTTTTCTATACTACAACAACATCAATATATTTACACCCCTCACGTAGATGAACCGACAAATACCGTCGACGGGGTTTTTTTTATACATCCCACATCTCACATATTATGGTGTGCGTACCCACACGTGCTGATGATTGACACAACATACAAAACTAACTTGTATAAAATGCCATTTGTTCAAATGGTTGGTGTGACATCCACCCTGAAATCTTTTTATGTTGCTCACGCATTCATTGATTATGAGCGTGAAGCCAACTTCAGATGGGTGTTAGAGCAACTAAAAGCAACGCTGGAAGATAAGTGTATGGAGCCCCGTGTTATACTAACCGACCGAGACCTCGCTCTGATGAATGCGTCAGAAGAAGTTTTTCCGAGTGCTGTTCGATTACTTTGCAGATGGCATATTTCGGAAAATATTGCTAAACATTGTAAGGCGAGTTTTTTAAATGAAGAATGGGGTGCTTTTCAGCATGTGTGGTCGGTACTTATTAACTCTGAAACGGAGGACATATACGCTTATAATTACGACCGGGCTTTATCGCAGATTGGTGTCCAAACATTCAAGTAAGTTTTCTAGTGTTATTCTTAAAAATATATGTATATTTACATAAAAATAAGTACATTTTTTTAAATAGAAGTGCTGATGTACCTAAAAAATAACTGGTTGGACCCCTACAAAGAGAGATTTGTGTCGGCGTGGATAAATAGAAGTTATAACTTCGGTCAGCACACAACGAACCGAGTTGAGAGCCAACATTCGTTGTTGAAAAGTTACCTGAAAGCAACCAATAGCACCCTGGATAGATTTATTCCTTTCATTAATAATATCTTAGCTACCTAGGAAATTGCTATAAAAGAAAGATTTACCAAAAGCAAAATCATGCTTATGGTGCAGCATAATCATGAAGTGCTTAAATTGCTGCGAGGTAACGTTTCTATTGCGGCTTTGGATATGTTAGTCGGTGAGATTAACAGGATAAATCATCTAATCATATCCAAAGAATCATGTGGCTGCTATCTTTTTACCAGCTGTGGTCTTCCGTGTGCTTGTAAATTAAACAATTACTTTCAAACAGATGAATGTTCTTTTACGCTTTTTATTTTTTCATGAAAACTTTTATTATATTTTATTTAATATATTATTTTATAGGTCAATGTATCCCACTCGATGCCATTGATGTTCTTTGGAGGAAGCTAGATTTTTCACCCGCGTTTTTCACCCGCGTATATTGTACGGGATGTTCAAGTAGATGTACATAAAGAGATGGAGATGGTGACAAAACATTTACTTGTCCAACCCAAAAATGTGAAAAGATCTTTGATTAATATTTTCAAATCTTTCATTAATCCTTCAAAAACGGATAAGAAACCTCCTAAAGTTCAAACACATACACGGGGTCGTCCAAAAAAAGATAAGGAAAAAGAAACAATATTAGACCCCCCCCAGACATAGTTCATATGTTCAACCGAGAGAAAATTTTGAAGGTCCGCCAACATATTCAAGTTCGGTGGTGAAGTCAAAACAAGGGCCTTTGCAGTGCAGTCAATCCATGTCTTCGAAATCAAGAGCCAAAGATGGATTATCTCAAGAGTTCTAAGTTTTTATATATCCCGGGCGACGAAGATAAAAACAATTTTTTCTGGTTTAACCGCTGGATTCCATCATTCTATTTCCCGTATATTTCAGGTGCGGATGATGTTTTAGCGGACGGCAATTGTGGTTTTCGTGCTATAGCACTCGCACTGGGATATGGTGAAAATCACTGGCGTTTTATACGTACGGAACTTATATCTGAGTTGGATGAAAACAGACATAGGTACGCTGCGATGTTTCCTGATATAAACAAAATAAGGGAATCATTAAACTGGAACGGGTTAGGTGCGGCTCCATACAAAAATTGGATGACAGTGCCACCTGCTACAATCCTTATTGCTAACAGGTTTCGAGTGGTTATAATTTTTATATCTATCGGCAACTCCGCTACTTTTTTCCCGTTTTGGTTATCTCCTCGTGATATCAGTGAACATCATATAATTTCAATTGCTTATGTTCAAGATTGCCATTTCATTAGAATTCGATTAGTGGGTGACTATCCAATGCCTGTTCCGAGCAAATATTGGCATTTGTACAAAACAGAAAACGCCAATGATTGGGAGGCTATATACGGAAGTCGAATTCAAAAATATCTTGAACTAAGGCCCGTAGACCCGGTTGAACATATAGATTTAGTATAGTTTACACATTTATCAATTCTTTCAATTCTTTATTTATTCAATTTTTTATTGTTGTTGAATTGTAAACATGTAATCTATTATTTATTCAATTCTTTATTGTTGTTGAATTGTAAACATGTAATCAATTCTTTCGTTTTCCAAAGAAAAATGCAATAAGAAGATTATCGAATTTTTCTTCAACCTTTGAATTTTGTTTATATGAGCTGGGCATTTGGTTAGCATAAAAGGTGTGTAGGAATGTTAATGATATGAGATGCATAATATATGTTCAGATTCAAGTATGTTTTTCAGTGCAACTTTTCCGACTGAGATTCAAGTATGTTTATATAATTGCAGAGCCTGGCGTCGGATTTTCTGAAGGATTATATATTTCTTTCTGTGGGACGAGTATGTTCAAGTACTGATTTTATTCTCCAAAAGGTTGATTTAATATTATTCGTACAAACCACTTCCTCCACAAGCACAACCAATTGTAAACATATAATTAAACATTTAAATGTCATCCAAAATAACTCATAATATATAAACATAATTTTTCAATTTTTTTTACATGAAAGGTAAATAAAACAATAAAATCCTACTATCTATGCGTCATGACCACCACCAGCATCACCACCACCAGCATACTTCGCATCACCACCACCAGCAGCCTCCTCGTCATCACCCGCAGGTCGTCTGACAAACGGAGGCAACTCCGGCCGAGGGGGGAGGTCGATACCCTGGCTAGCAGCAAAAATGCCATACGCATCTGCCATCCATACTAGCAAGATGTGGGACTGGCGCGCCCAATGTAGTGACTCCGCCATAAACTCCCCCGTCGGCGGAATCTGCCGAATGATGGTCTTGGTAACAGGCGGTGGGACGGGTGCTCTGGCGTGTGGCTGGGGTTGCGGCTGCTGCCGCGGCGCCGGCTGCTCCTCCTCCTCACCAACGTCTGGCACCGGCTGCCAGATGGTCCGACCACCATCAGTGGACCATCGGAGGTCGTCGCCAAATTTGGCGGCAATCCCCATGGCCATGACGGTCTGTCGACCCAAAATCCGAGGAGGCGTGTCCGTTGTCTGCCTCGCAATTAGGGCGTCCGTAAACAACCCTAAGCGCGAGGTAATGACGGTGATGTACGAGCCACAAATAATCGGGCTATCCATCTGCAAAACAATCAAACAATAGGCATAATTATGAATCGCATAATAGATAATACTTATTTATTAAGAATTAGTATAAATATTTTTTTACCTTGCCCTGAATGACGCTCAAAAAATAGGCGGCCATGCAATGAGCTAGATTCACCCGTCTAGGTGAAAGCAAGGCCTTCAGAAAAAATAAGTCAAGGAGTGACACCTGCTCCATGCTCTGGTCTCTGCCGGCAATGGTGCCGGCAATGCACCGGTGTAGATACCGATGCAAAGGATCCCTAATGGAGGTCTGTAAGGCCCACCTTTCTCAGGGGGACCTCACAGTTGGTCATTCACAGCTTAACATTGGTTTAAGACAATCATTTACTCATATATGTATAAATATATATATATATATATATATTGCAGCGGAAAATACTGTAATTTCAATTCATTACAAATAAAATATAAACATTGTCTTTAATCCTCAAAACTATTTAGGAGTCCTTTGTTTAGCTTTTCTTCTTCAGGGATGCCAGTCTTCTAGTGCCAAGAAGCTTCAATCCCATGCCTCTATTCCATAACTCTACTCTTACCTGTCAACTGATATGCATACAAAAGTCAGCTTCGCTGAGTGAATTCTAGGTTTACTTTGCTAAATAACTTTCGTAAGAGATATTAGCTTTATCAGTTGAATATGATCATTGCGTATCACAATATAAGTACACACAGGCTATCACTTTATCAATACTTTATCATTTATTGTTATTTATTACTCTTCTTTATCCGTCAATTCTCTGTCACAATCGGTGCCTAGGCTCGCCTAGGACTTTACCGACATGCCAATTAAGGGCTTACTGTCGTACCCGATCAGGCCATTATTGTCATGCCAATTCAGGACTTACTGACCTGCCTGTTCGAGCATACTTTATCACTTTATCACTGGTAAGGGCACAACGAATGCAACCCTCCTTTATCAATTGCTTGCAAGGCTTTACTTTATCACTTTATCAAGGTACATGTTATGGGCCTCATAACCTTTCTTTAAGTTTCACTTTCATGATTAGGTTATACATAATATAACACAACACAATACAAGGCAATTCATTAGAAAACCCCATTTTCCATATAAGATAGTGTATAAAACTTTACCTTAATTAGAACTGTTAATAAAGGTATGTATTTAGTATGCACATCGCCCCAAAACATTTAAAAACATGCGTAAAATAGGGGATCTAGAACTCACCTGAACTCGTCCAAGTAACTTAAATTTTAAGTCACTTAAGCTATAGCCTGAATACTCTAGCTGCACGAAAGTTAATATGCAAAAACGTCATTTTCTTCAAAGTTTTGCCCACAGTTTCGCTGGTAGTTTCGCTGCCAGTTTCGCTGGCAGTTTCGCTACCAGTTTCGCTGGGCAGCACCTCTGTCAGTTTCACTGGACAGATTCGCTGGCATGAGCGCCCAACTTTCGTTGGAATTTACTAGTTTCGCAACATCTAAGGTCAGCCTAAGTACTTAGCGAAGCTATCAGCGAAACTGTACCCAAAACCTTAACTTTTTACGTCCAAATCCTTAGTTTACCTTCCATAAAACCAAATTTAAGCTTTTTACACGTTTTCATACGTAAAAATTCGACCTTTATGTGTTTCTTTAAACTTTTCAAAACCCCAAAACCCTAGAATCCGGGTTTGATCTACAGAGGGCCTTAGAGGTCGATTCTTACCTTGTTTTGTTGCTCTTTCCTTGTGTTTTGATGCTCCAATCCACCAGAACTTCAATCCTTCCAACCTTCAAGCTCCAAGTCTTGAATTTCTTCACTTTCTCTCTCTACTTTCTCTATCTACGAATTTGGTGGCTAGGGTTGTAATGTGATGGAATGGGACTGATTATGCATGTTTAAGGGCTGATTAGGGCCCTTAAACTCACCAAGTCTAGCCCATTAAGGCTAATTTGATCCATAGCCCACTAATTTAGCCCTTTATTTCTTAAATTAACCCTTAAAAGCCCATTATTATTAAATGACTCGTTTCGGGAAATTCCGGGGCGTTACATGTCTCCCCCCCTTATTTAGGTTTCGTCCTCGAAACCTGACTCGTCATTAAACAGATTGGGGTATTGGCGCATCATTTCCTCCTCGGATTCCCAGGTGGCATCCGACCCCTTTCGGTGTTTCCATTGCACCTTGACTTGTTTGACTACTTTATTTCTCAATTGTTTGTCCTTCCGGTCCAGTATAGCCACTGGTTGTTCTACATAGTTCAGCTTCTCGTCCACCTCGATGTCATCTAGAGGTACGACTGCCTCATTCGGTGCTAAACATTTTCTTAAGTGCGACACATGAAAGGTAGGGTGAATCCCACTTAACTCTTCTGGAAGGTCTAGCCTGTAAGCTACATCCCCAACTCGTGCTAGTACCTCGAATGGTCCGATGAACCTGGGACTCAGTTTCCCCCTCTTCCTAAATCGGATGATTCCCTTCCATGGTGACACTTTTAAAATTACCCTGTCACCCACGCTGAACTCTATCGGTCTCCTTCTTCTGTCGGCGTATGACTTTTGTCTATCCTTGGCAGCCTTCATATACGCCTTGATTTTCTCCAACTTTTCCGTTGTGGCTTCCACGACTTCTAAGCTTCCTAGCTCCTTCTGTCCGACATCACCCCAACAAATAGGAGTTCTGCACTGTCGACCGTACAATAACTCATACGGGGGCATCTTAATACTGGCGTGGTAGCTGTTGTTATAGGAGAACTCTGCTAGTGGCAAATGATCATCCCAGTTACCGCCAAATTCGATAACGCATGCTCGAAGCATATCCTCCAGTGTCTGGATCGTTCTCTCCGTTTGCCCATCGGTCTGCGGGTGGTATGCGGTACTAACATGCAACCTCGCACCCATCTCTTCATTGAACTTTTTCCAAAACTTTGAGGTGAACCGCGTATCCCTATCTGAAACAATCGATACGGGCATACCATGTCGCGCCACAATTTCTCGGATAAATAGTTCAGCAAGCTTTTCTGAACTAATTGCTTCCTTGATTGGCAGGAAATGCGCACTTTTAGTCAGTCTATCCACAACCACCCATATCGCGTCACGGCCTTTCGTCGTGCGGGGTAGTTTGGTGATAAAGTCCATGGTAACATGTTCCCACTTCCACTCTGGCACTTCTAATGGCTGAACATAACCATAAGGTCTTTGGTGCTCAGCCTTCACCTGTAGGCACGTGAGACATTTATTTACATACGCAACCACATCTCTCTTCATCCCAGGCCACCAATAATCTTTCTTCAAGTCGTGGTACATCTTATTTGCGCCTGGATGTATTGAGTAGCGGGTCTTGTGCGCTTCATCCCTAATTTTTTCCCGCAAGTCACCATGCTTCGGAACCCATATCCTGCCATGGAAGGTCGTAACACCCAAGGTGTTCTCTATCAATTCATCCACTTTTCCCACCATCCTTTCCTTATTGATTTGCTGCTCTTTTAAAGCGTCCATTTGAGCTTTGCTTATCATCCTCATAACATCTGGGGTCACTACTAGTTGGCACGCCTTCACCCGGATCGGTTCATATCCTTCCTTTCGGCTCAGGGCATCGGCTACCACGTTCGCCTTACCCGGGTGATAATGGATTTCACAGTCGTAATCCTTTATCAACTCCAACCACCTCCTCTGTCTCATATTTAGGTCCTTCTGTTTAAAGAAATATTTCAGACTTTTGTGGTCGGTAAATATGGCGCACTTAGTTCCATACAAATAGTGTCTCCAGATCTTCCATGCGAACACTACTGCGGCAAGTTCCAAATCGTGCACCGGGTAATTAACCTCCGTGTCCTTTAGCTGTCTGGATGCGTAAGCTATAACCTTTCCTCTTTGTATCAACACACAGCCTAGCCCGCAGTAAGAAGCATCGGAGTATACCGTTAGGTCTTCATCTCCCTCCGGTAGGGTTAGTATAGGAGCTTTGGTTAGTCTATCCTTCAATTCCAGAAACGCATCTTCCTGTTCTTTCCCCCAGTCGAACACCACGTTCTTCCTCGTTAACCTTGTTAATGGGGAAGCTATCTTTGAGAAATCCTTGATGAACCTCCTATAGTAGCCAGCTAATCCCAAGAAACTACGGATTTCGGATGGCGTCTTCGGGGAATTCCATTGCGTAACTGCCTCGACCTTTGCTGGATTAATCATGACTCCTTCGGAATTTATAATGTGCCCTAAAAACTGCACCTCCCGTAGCCAGAAGGCACATTTAGAGAACTTCGCATACAGTTTCTCCTTTCGTAAAGTCTCTAACACATCCTTAATATGACAAGCGTGGTCTCCTTCATTCTTTGAGTATATCAAAATATCGTCAATGAAGACTATCACTGATCGGAATAAACATCGGCCGACACACGCGATTCATTAAGTCCATGAATGCCGCAGGAGCATTGGTTAGCCCGAAAGACATAACCAGAAACTCATAGTGGCCATAGCGCGTTCGGAAGGCCGTCTTTGGGATATCTTGCTCCCTTACCTTCAGTTGATGATATCCGGATCGGAGATCTATTCGGGAGAACCAGCTTGCCCCTTGCAATTGATCAAACAGATCATCTATTCGGGGTAGCGGGTATCGATTCTTCACGGTTAGCTTATTCAACTCCCTGTAATCTATACACATCCTCATGCTGCCATCCTTCTTTTTCACAAACAGCATGGGGGCACCCCATGGGGAAATGCTGGGCCTAATGAATCCCTTGTCAAGGAGTTCCTGTAGTTGTGACATGAGCTCCTTCATCTCGGACGGAGCTAGGCGGTAGGGTGCTTTGGCAATGGGTTGGGCTCCTGACAGTAAGTCAATCTGAAACTCTATCTCTCTATCCGGTGGTACTCCAGGCAGATCCTCCGGGAATACGTCAGGAAAGTCCCGCACCACTTGTACATCGGACATCTCTTTCGCCTTATCTTTAACATCCTTGACATACGCTAGATAAGCTCCGCACCCTCGCCTCATACATTTCTCCGCCTTGATCATGGAAATGATCCTTTGAACCTTACAATCGTTATCACCGTAGATCGTAACTGGAGTACCATCTGGAGCCGTTAATCGGATCATCTTTTGTTGACATACTATGTTAGCATCGTGGGCAGCTAACCAATCCATCCCTAGTACGACATCGAAACCTCCTAAGGGCATGGCAAACAATTGTGCGGGAAAATAATGACCTCCTAGTTTAATGTGGCAATCCTCTATCACTCTGACTATTCTAATGGACTTACCATCGGCTGTTTCTACTTCGAAGGCATCATCTATTTCCTTAGTTTGGGCATTTAGTGTAGCACAGAAGGATACAGATACAAAACTCTTACTGGCACCACTATCAAATAATATGGAGGCACAGCCATCATTGACAAGGAACGTACCTGACACTACGTCCGGGTCTTTCCTTGCCTCCTTCTTGTTCATGGTAAAAGCCCTTTCCTTGACCTTGGGCTTTCCATCATCTCCCTTGTCCTCATCCCTGCTTGTTCCCAAGCCTCCCGGCTTAGCTTTCTTGCAATAACTGCTACGGTGCCCCGACTCGTGGCAGTTGAAGCACTTGTCCACTTTCGGGCACTCTCTCGCCATGTGTCCAGTTCTCCCACACCGGCAGCACCCAGGGCTACCCATTCGGCATTCTCCAGGATGCCTCCTCCCGCACTTCCCACATTCCTTAACTTCTTCTACCCCCTTCACGATCGCTTGTTTTGCATCCACTCTCGTTTTCTTGTTTCCCGGCTGGTAGGTACCGCTTCCATACCTCTTCCCGTTATTATTCCACACTTTCCTCGTCTCACCCACTGTCACAGGCCTGCGGTGATCGTACAATTTTCCACTGAGGTCCACTGCCGATTTGAAGGTACCAGGTCGGGCAGTGACCATGTCCCTACGAACGTCCAGAGGCAACCCTTGTATGTACCTCTTGATCCTCTTGGATTCGGGAGTCACCAAGTCAGGCACCAGACGTGCCATTTCATTAAATTTCGTGGTGTATTCCTGATGCGTCATGTTTCCAGCCTCCAGACTCACAAACTCTTGTTCAATCTTGTCAAGCTCCCTTTCCGGGCAGTACTCCTCTATCACCAACCTCTTCATCTCCGGCCACTTCATCCTCTCAATAGCCTCCTCTCCGTAAGACTCAGCAATGTTATCCCACCAACACAGTGCTGGATCCAAAAGGGAATGGGAAGCAAACTTCACCTTTTGGTTTTCACGGCACTCACTGATCTTCAGTACGGCCTCCATTTCCCTGATCCAACGCTGGGCCGTGGTAGCTTTACCAGTGCCATCAAATGTTGGGGGCTTACACCTCTGAAAATCCCCGTAGCTGCACCCCTTTGCCCTCTCTTCCACCTCAGGACCATCATGGTTACCCAGACGATCTCCTTCGTCGCTCAACTCCTCAGTCTTGACCGCCCCTTTCTTATCAACTTTTTCTGAAGCTGTACTCTTCTTACTGTCGCCCTTAACTTGCTCCACAAATTCCGCAATCAGAGCGGGCATCACTCCAGACAGGACCTGGTGCACCTCTTGGGTAATAGCTTCCTTTACTATTTCCTTCAGTTTTGCCTGGTCCGTAGTGAGCCCCTCGGCTCCCATTTCTAACTCAACCTCCTCCTCCTTAACCGGTTTCTCAGCCGGCTTCCTGGTTGACCCTTTTGTTGGCTTCACAATTGCACTTGCAGTTTCCCTTGCCCTAGTCGGGGGCCTTCCCCTAGTGCTTCTCCGGGTGACCATTGTTGAAACTTCTTTCTTTGGTGCCATTCGTTCTACTTCCTATAAGATTCAGAATGTTAATATGGTCTTTCAAGGCAAGTTCAGTTCACGACAAGTTTTGTAAAATTTTAATAACAGTGGCCAGTTGTGATTAACTACTTACAGAACTTCCCGTGCCATAAACATTCCTATCCTGGACCACACCAACACCAGAACCTACTATACCTAGTCTATGCACGTATAAATCACATAATTCAGATAGGCATCAAAGATAACATTATCATACTCTACCTCGACTCTTACTTAAATAAAAAGGCACTACCCCTCGGAATAATACCTACAACATACTTGTTACCTCTTGGCATGGAGCTTCTTGGACTGGCATCCTTGACACTTGGTCCCATTATCTGTTTAAGTTTAGGTTTATAAAATGGTTTTCCCAAATCCCTTAAACATTGGCTCTGATACCAACTTGTAAGGCCCACCTTTCTCAGGGGGACCTCACAGTTGGTCATTCACAGCTTAACATTGGTTTAAGACAATCATTTACTCATATATGTATAAATATATATAGATATATATATTGCACCAGAACTTCAATCCTTCCAACCTTCAAGCTCCAAATCTTGAATTTCTTCACTTTCTCTCTCTACTTTCTCTCTCTACGAATTTGGTGGCTAGGGTTGTAATGTGATGGAATGGGACTGATTATGCATGTTTAAGGGCTGATTAGGGCCCTTAAACCCACCAAGTCTAGCCCATTAAGGCTAATTTGATCCATAGCCCACTAATTTAGCCCTTTATTTCTTAAATTAACCCTTAAAAGCCCATTATTATTAAATGGCTCGTTTCGAGAAATTTCGGGGCGTTACAAGGTCGCCCTAATGGCGCCCTCCCACGGCTGGTCGGAAATGGTCGGCCACCATCCGACCAAAGGAGCCGCCTCCGACTGGACCTCGTCAGAATAAAAACGAGGATCCTGCGTCTCCTCGTGGGTGTAAAACCCAATAGTCACTGCCCACTGGGCGAGGGTGAACTCGTACCTACCGCTCCCCAGCATAAATCGAACCGCTATGTGCTCGCGGGGGTCCTGATCCTCAGTGGCGGGAGTGAACAAAAACGTAGACAAAAACTGCAACGTCAGCTCCCGATAGCCCCTCCTCGATCCCAAATCAAACATCCGCCTCCACGGCGTCTCTCCATCCAGCCCAATGATATCCTGGGCACGTGCTATGTCTCCGACCTCCTCTAGCACGTCCCAGTCGATGGTGCGTGTTCCCTTCAGGGGACGTCCAATCAGCTTCCACAGCTTAAGCCGTGGCTGTGTCTCCCTCGGAAAACGAAGATCAGTGTGCGGGTCCAGAAAGTCACCCTGACCCTCGAGCTCAGTCTCCGGACGTGTACGTTTGCGGGGCGGCATAATCTGCAAAAAAAAATTAAATTCACAAGAACAACAAAAAGGGTTACGGTCCGTGAATCTGACTCACGGCCCGTAACCCTCTGAATTTTCAAAGGGTTACGGCCCGTGAGAAGAAGTCACGGCCCGTAACCCTTTGAAAATTCAAACGGTTACGGCCCGTGACACCTGTTCACGGCCCGTAACTCCCCAATTTTTCAGTTTTTTCAGATTTTTGAAATAAAATTTTAATATATTTAAACGATAAATACACAAAAATAAATTACGAATTTGCATACGTACTGTAGTAAGGAGTCGGCGGTGTGAAAATGATGAAAAAACGGAGGTCGTGACAGAGTAAATCGTATGTGTGTTTAGGAGGCGTAAATGAACAAATGGGTCGTGAGGTCCTATATATTATTCGGCCTCACGGTCGTGACGGCCCTCACGGCCCGTTAATTGTTTGACGAACGGCCCGTGACAGTCCTCACGGCCCGTGAGACTTTGTAATTTTTAAAAATCAACCGTTGACACTACACGGCCCGTTTGGTGACAATGAAACGGCCCGTAAAGTCCTTCACGGGCCGTATAATAATTTTTTAAGTCTATAAATTCAACCATTTCACACAATCAATTCACACAAATTTACTCAATACCCAAACGATGAGTGCTACAAGTGATCAAAATCCGTGGACGGATGAAGAGGAGGTCACTTTAGTATGATCTTGTATCGAAAATGCAGGGACTATCCCTCCAAATTCAATATTTTGGAACCGTGTTTCAACTCGTTTTCATCAAATTCTCGAACGTGAAGAATATCGCACCACTCGTGAACTTAGTAACAAGTGGTCTGACTTGAGAAGGAAGGTCACGACATTTCACCAGCTCTGCAAAGACGTTTACAAAAATCGAAATACGTTATGGAATGATACGGATATTATTACAAGAACTCAAGAAAGATATCGGGAGAATTTTGGAATTTCTTTTAACCATTTTGCGGCTTGGATCTTTTATAAAGATCAAGAAGATTAAAAATTGTGTGTTTTATTATTGTGTGATAATAACGGTTTGTCGTTTTTAATAAAGTGTACTAATAAACGTTTATGTTTTAATAAAATATTTCATTACTGTTCTACATTACACGTCTACAATACAGCTCGTCTGCCATAAATCTTCGGAATCTAAAGCAAGCATCCTGTAAGCTAACCTCTTGCCACTCTAAAGATCTATTTTGAACCAACTTACGCAATAACATACAAATTACAACTCCCGAATCTCGACCAATATGACCGGCGTTAGGAGGCCAAACGGTTTCACCCGATACCACCAGTTCTTCGATTTGTTCTTGTCCGGAGTGCTGCCAATATTGTATACGTGACCAAAAATGTAAAAAGTACGATTCGAATTGTACGAAAATCGTTCAGGCATTACGATGAATGCACCATGAATCATCACACGTATTTGGTCGGCATTCGTATGGAGAATATATACGAACTTGTAGTGAGTCCATAAAAATCTTAAAAAGATACCAATTTTCTTCGTCATCAGTCATTGGTACGTAAACCTACAAAACAATTTAATTCACGGTTATAAATTCATGATTTTTATTGTAAAACATAAAAACAGTATTACCGTATCAACTTCCTATAACGCGTGATATAGACAGTCACTCCCGTCTCCATATCCGTTACCATTAACGGACCCCAAGTATATTAAGTTAAACCACTCAAATGGGAGAATCGTCCAACGATCACTACCCGGCAACTCTTCGATTCTACGTATTTCTTCGTATCTCCATATTGTGAGTCTATTTGTCCACGCCCGAACATGCTATAAAATAAAAACTTTTTTAATTGTTAGAATTTTAAAATAAAATAAAATATACAAAAAAACTTTAAATCATAACTCTGTACCTAAAGACACGTTTCCGAGTAATTCACGCCAAAATTGTAACGGAATATCGGAATGACCCATGTAATACACTCTACATGTTTGGGAATCATCGTTACGTATAAAGTGAATAACATTCTGAGACCAGTTCCTCCCGTTCTGCCAATTATGGTTATCTATTGGATCAGGAATACTTTACACAATATCTCGTGAGTTTGAAGATGACTCATTTTGACGTGTTCTACTACCTCCACGAGAAGACATTTTAACTGTTTCGTTTCTCACTAACCGTATATAACAAGTCATATATATAACAGTTTATATAGAATCTTAAATCGAATCAAGGAATAATACGTCGCGTCACATAATTATAAAATTTAAAAGTGCACGCAAATCGAGGAAAGTAAATTCTCAGAAGGACAACTACGGCCCGTGACGGGCCTCACGGGCCGTTAGGGATTTTGTTAACGGGCCGTGGGTGTGGACATTTACGGGCCGTTTGTTCCTACACGGGCCGTGAGTAGATGTAGTTGTGAAAATTAAATTTCGAACACCTCACGGCCCGTGAGGCCTTTCACGGGCCGTGAGAAAAGTCAAAGGGCGTCCGGGTATCGCCTGACAGGGCGTGCAATTAGCTGGGCCCTATTGAAATAAGAAAAAATTAGCCATCATCCAATCACATGCTGACAAATGACAATAATCACCGGTTTTCTCACACTTTTATAAATATATATATATATAGGGTAAGGTTCCTTTGTTAACCCTTGCTTATTGCGATAACCCGTTAACCCTGATGTAGCGAACACTTACACCACTGTAACTAACATTTACATCACGTTACACCACTGATGTAACGATTTTCCCTCCATTTTTAAAAACTCCACCATTTTTTATAACGTTTTTAACTTTTTGTATGACGTTATTTTTTAAACAAATTACACCATTAAATAGATCGTTTTAATATCTTTAATTTGAGTATAGTCTTGCTATATTTTTTAAAAAAAAATTTAACGTTTATTTTGGACCACTAGTTTTACCGCTGTAACTCTAAGTTACAATGGTGACGTGGCTTGCTGTGGACCACTAGTTGGGTTGATGGGTTATCGCAATAAATAAGGGTTAACATTTGATCTCTTCCCTATATATATATTATATATATATATATCAATATATATATATATATATCAATATATATATATATATATATTGATATATATATATACATATATATATATATACATATATATATATATATAATTATGTTAGAAACTTATGTATCACATGAGTTTAATTAGATATAAAAATAATCACAAAATTCTCGTCACTTCAATACAAAATTATAAGTTGAGAAAATTACATAAATGGTCCCTATAGTTTGACCAGATTACAAGTTTGATCCTTGGACTTTTAAATTTGCAAAGCTAGTCCAAACTTTTATATAGTTATTGCAAGTTTGGTCCTCAACTTTTAAAAATTGCAAAGTTAGTTCCAACTTTTGGGTGGATGTTGCACTTTTGATCCCCAAGTCTAAATATAAAAGTTAGTCCAAACTAATGAAAAATTGAATGAATTTAATGCCGAAGACCAAAAGTGCACATAAAAATATAAACTAATTTTACAAATTTTAAAATTTGAGAATCAAAATACAATCTGATTAAACCATAAGGATCATTTATGTAATTTTTTCAAATAATTTTGAGTTAAACATTACCAGTTGAAAGTAATAAATAAGATGGAGGGAAATCTATGGAGTCACGTAATTATAAAAAGATTAGTATTAGTATTTTAGTTCCTAAAAATTCATTAATGCAACAATATAACAACCATCCATAATTAAATTTATATTAAGTATAAAAAATATGTTTCGTTTGACTTCATTGGTATATAATATTATTACCATTTAATATTTTTATTTAATAAAAGAAGTAGACGAGAAATTTAATACCATGAGGGTTAGAATTGTGTCACATGTCTATATTTTTGTTTATAATAATAAGGATACTAAACTATTTACTTATAAAGTTTAATATCAACTTTTATTTGACTATTAATTTCAATTGATACCCCTTTTTAAGTAAACCCGACAAAAACAGATAGTAAATCAGTAAAAATTAACAATTGTCTTCTTTTGCTAGTGAGATATGATCAAACTAAAGTACTGAACTCTGGAAGACATAAACTATTGTTATTACAAGTTTAAAGTTCGTTCTAGTTTTCCGAAGATTTTTAATGATTAATGGAGATCTGAACCTGCTTCGCAAGAGACCATATCCGAATTATTTTCGTTACTGCAGGATATCTATGACTTCAATTGGAAAGGGGGCCAAGATGAATGGGTATGGAAAGGTGACTCTAATGGTTTGTATTCTGTTAGTTCTGCTAAGAAGCTCCTTTCGAAGGCAGTGAATCCAGACCCGTCTATGAGTATCAAATGGAAATGTTGAGTTCCGTTAAAGCAATCCGTAATCGCCTCCCCACCCGGATGGAACTGATGAAAAGAGGCGTCAGTCTGCAGCACTCCTCTTGTGTTTTCTGTCAAGCGGATGATGAAACGACTCTCCATTTATTCTCCGGCTGCATTTTTTCTTTTGAACTGTGGAACAGACTCACAGCTTGGTGTCGTGTGAATCAGTTGATGGCGTTTGACATTCGAGATATTATAAATTTTGCTGATTCTCCAGGTCTGCAGAAGCCGAAGAAATCCATCCTTAGGGGTATCATTTTCACTGCCTTGTGGACGCTGTGGCTGGAAAGAAACAAGCGGATTTTTAAAGGCATATCTCGTCGTCCTATTGAAGTGTTGGAAAGTATTAAAATCGTCTCCTTTTTTTGGTTTAGTCATAGAACTAGAATTGAAAGTGTCGATTGGGATATATGGTGTAAACATCCTTTGAATGCGTTGTAGTCGCTTGTCTACCCGAAGGTCCTTGCTTTAAGGACTGTTTGCGACGTTTTTGAATAAAGTTTGCTTTTAAAAAAAAAAAGAAAAGAAACAGAAAATCTAACGTATTTATAATTTATTTCTAAGTTTGTGACAATCATTACTCGTAATAAATATGACAACCATATATCCAAAATTTTATGTCACGTGATAAAACCTCGAAGCCGTTTACTCCAACCTATGTGGACCCAAATGCTTACGTCAGCATCGTTAGTCGGCTTTTGGCTGCTGCAAAAGTCAATAGAATGTAGCAAAAGCAAATATGAGTCAATTTTTAGATTTTGAATTTTTGATGCTCTCGAGTCTTAATTGGAACATCTCCTTTTAATTTTTATTGTGGGATATCCACTCGTACCATTTTATTATACCGCTGGTTTAAAAAAGTCATATTTTATAGGTGTTGAATTAAAATATTAAATTAATAGTTAGTATTTAATATTTAAAATAATAATGTATAATCAATTACTTTAAATAATAAATAACAACATTGTTTTTTTAAACTTTCGTCTTTGAAAAGCTTTTGTTAAAAATATTTTTTTAAATTCCCAAAAAAATTTAAAAAGTATTTATAAAAAACATCTTTAAAAAAGTTATCTGTATGAAAAAAAGATCATATTTATTTATTTTTAAAATTTTACATATTTTAGTGAAAATGTGTTTTATAATTTAAAAAAAATATAAATAATATCTTTAGCATTTAATATGATCATTAAATGTATAACTAGGGCTGCAAACGAACTTAACGTTCAGCGAACAGTTCGTGAACCGTTCGGCGGGAAGTTCGTTTATGTTTGTTCATTTATTAAATGAACGAACATGAACAAAAAATTCCGTTCGTTTAGCTAAATGAACGAACACGAACAAAGGACTTGTTCGTTCATTTATGTTCATGAACGTTCGGTAATATGTTCGTTAACGTTCGTTCGTTTATGTTCGTTTATGTTCGTTCGGTTATGTTCGTTTGTGTTCGTTCTGTAGTTAAAGTTTTTATATATTTTTAATTACCTATAATTTTCAAAACTTAAATCCTTTATGATATAATTTTATAATATAATTGACTTGAGTTTTCTCTCCAAATAGACTTGAAGTATCAGATCAAAATTAGGGCACCTTATATCTTTCTTTCTCGGTCGCTACTTCCGCCACTGCTTCCGCCACCTCTATCGAACAACCACCGCTGCTTCCGTCAACCTCCGCCGCTGCTTCCGTCGGACCACCATCGCTGCTTCCGTCAACCTCTACTTGTGATTCGTCAGGTATGTAGAGTTCTCATATACGTTTCTCATCTATTCTTCTTCATGAACTAATACTTCAGATCTGGAGTTATAATTATTTATGTTCTGATGACCGATGATTACTCACGTAAGTGAGTTGTTGAATGTCTTAAATCATAAGTTTTTTTCCTTCATTGATTCATATTATTGAAGCTACGGTCTTTGCCTAATTCCCCACCTTCAAATTTTTTTAAGATGTTGATTTTGGGTGAGAAATTGATCATAGCAGTAAGCATTGTTAATTTTTATGGTTAAATGATTACTTTTATTTCATTAAGTTTTTTTCCTTCGTTTGTGTTCGTTTGTGTTTGTTAGTGTTCGTTTGTGTTCGTTAGTGTTCTTTAGTGTTCGTTAGTCTTCATTTGTGTTCATAAATGTTCGTTTGTGTCCATTTGTGTCCGTTACATATCCATTGTCGAACGAACACAAACGAACGCGAACATACAGGTTTTGTTAACAAACGAACACGAACACCAAATCCAGTTCGTTAATATGTTCACAAACAGTTCATGAACTTGTAAAATGTTAAACGAACGAACACGAACAAGGTCTTGTTCATGTTCGTTCGGTTCGTTTGCAGCCCTATGTATAACCTTTTATGTTAGTGACATGTGACATTCAGTAAGAAGAGTATGAGAAGATGACATTTGGTAAGAAGAGTGTGAGAAGATTTTGTTTTACTTGTATAGATTTATTAGTATAGATTCTATATACTTGTTAATATATAAAATAGTATGGGAAGAAATATATTTACAAACAAACATATATATTTTTTTTGTAAAACTTCACTTAGTGGTAAACTTTGAAAGTGAGTTGAGTGTAAAACTTATCCTATCGCATAAGATAAAATGTTGCTCATGAAACATAATTTATTTACTGTTTTATTATTCCAAAATAATTATGTACTCAAGTTATTTCATCTTAAGATCTAACTATTTGTCTAGATCTTGCTAAATACAAGCACACATGATCAAAGTAAAGCACACAAATACAAAGACTACACCTCTATTTATAATCACCCAGACCCTTAAAGACCAAACAACCTAATTAGACTCAACTTGGAAAAGCAAATCACATTCAATCGATCTCCTTACCAAGTAAACTTAAATATTAAATTAACTTCATAATTACATTGACCACTAGATAAAAGCATAAATGAATAAACCCAAATAAAATAGAGTTATTGGACTTTAGTAATCTCAACTTTCGTTTATTGGTGGTATTAATCCCAACTTAAAAAATATTATATATCACTTTGAACTTTGAGTTTATTTTATTTAACGATTTATTACTAAATGAGAGTTAATAATTGTTAGTTTTTTTTTAATTAAATGGGGCCAACTTTGAGTCATTTTTCAACTCCGTCGCCGTCCAGCCTCCATCTGGTCAATTTTTAGGTGTCTAGCCTCCACCGTCACCTAAAATCTACCTCCAACGAGTCAAGTGGTTCAAATCAGGATACGGAGATTAACGGGTTTCAATATACAGAAATTTTTAATAGACGGACCTGATGGTTGATTTCAATCTTCTACTTAGTGTTTTGGCCATCATCGATTTCTTATAGTTCAACCTTCAAATTGTCACATTCAGAGTAGTACAACCGAATGTTGACTTTTAGATCTCGCAATTGCCCCGAATAGCTTTTTGAGTCGTGCTTGAAATCCAGCTTTAGATTGATGCGTAGAGAATGATCAAGAGCTATTCAATCTAACTAAAACACTTGAATTTTAATATTTTATTCATTATTTAGTTGTTTATTCTTTTTTTAGTTTTATTAATTTATAATGTTTGTCACTAAGGTTGTTATGGTCTATTATAAATAATGTTTTATGATGAATTTTAGGAGTTGATTTTTATTTGAAGATTGTAGATTGTAATCGAGATCTTGTAAGGCTTTTGAGACAGCTGACTTTCAGTAGTAACCATTTGGTTTCAAACATTGAATAAAATCATTAATGTGAGACATTTTATTACAGTTCCAGTTACATCATTTGGTATCATAGCATGATTGTTTTAATGACTCTATGTGAGGATTAACGCCTTCCTGTTCCTAGATCCATCAGATGAGGCGATCGCAGAAGCATTGGTAGTCGCATGTCTTGGGAAAAGATGGAATTTCTATGTGCCAATCAGCCAGACGAATCAGCGAAAAAATTTGTTCTGACTTATGGGGTGTAAAGGTTGAATCAAACTGAACCAAAGTTTCATGTTTGGGACTAAGAGGCTGTTTGACAGCCTCTTAATCAGCCTCTTAATGGTTCAGATGTCTGAATGGTTCAGCACTTAATGGTTCAGACTGTTTGATTCACGAGTAAATGTCTGAATGGTTAAGACATTTGCCTCTAAATGGTTAAGCATTATACTAATGCTGAATGGTTAAGAGGTCTAATGCTGAATGGTTAAGACCTCTTATCTGAAATATTGGTCAGACAATTTGCCTTTGAATAGCTAAACGATATACTAGCTCTTAACGGTTCAGACCTCTTAATGGTTCTGCACTTAATGGTTCAGACCTCTTATTTGTTCAGCACTTAATCATTCAGATATGGCCAAACAGCACCTAAAACTTTAGGGAAGAAGAGTATCCCTTTAATAGATACAATCAAATCTATCTATAAAAAAGAGAGTAAATTGCAATTTTCATACCCGTGTTTTAGGGGTGTTAACAGGATCAGCCCCGTCTTAACAGTTTGCATACCTGAGTTTATGAAATCTAACGCTTTACATACATCCGTTAATTTTTCTTTAAACGTTCGTTAAAAGCCCCCCACGTGCTCCTCACGTGAGGGGTAAAAATGTCATTTGACCATCAAGAAGCTCATTTGCAGCAGCATCGGTCATTAAAAGCCCCCCTTCTTCTTCGATAAAAACCCCCCTTCTTCTTCGATCCTCCGGCCGCCCCATCCCCCCTTCTTCTTCGATCCTCCGGCCGCCCCCCATCCCCCCTTCTTCTTCGATCCTCCGGCCGCCCCATCCCCCCTTCTTCTTCGTTAAAAGCCCCCTACGTGCTCCCTCAAATTCCTTTGAGATCATCAATGGCGGTAAGTCTTCTGTCTTCTATCTCTCTGACATTATCGTTTTTTTAGGCTTCATCAACAATGAGCTAATTGTGCAACTTGAATTTTGCATAAAATCAAATGCGGATGCAATGTGTTCTTCACAATCTTATTCGCCGCAGTTGTTCTGTTCACGTATGCTTCATCGCTCAAGGTCGATTTGATTCTCAAATGTGTGAGGACTGATGAACTGATGATTGATAATGTTTTAGTCAGGATTGACGTGTATTTGGTTAATCTATCAGGAAGGACAAACGTGCGTGGATAATAGCAACTGTGATGCAGGTTTACACTGTGAGGCTTGTGTTGCAGACGGCAATGTTCGCCCGAGATGTACTCGCCTTCAGCCTATTAGTCCCTTTTCTAAGGTATATTGTGTGTGTGCGTGTTATGTTTGGGTTTGAATTTGCGTTTGATGTGATTTGGAGTGATTACAGGTGAAAGGATTGCCATTCAATTGGTACTCGTGGTTAACGACGCATAATTCGTTCGCTAAATTTGGAGAAAAGTCAGCCACCGGTTCCGTTGTTCTAGCTCCGACGAACCAGCAGGATTCTGTTAGTTCGCAGCTCGATGTAAGCATTATCGTTTTTCTTATGTGCGATAGTGATGATTCAAAATAGATTTTTCTTATATGTTATAGTATAATTTCAATTGTTGTATTCAACTTCAAAATTGACGGGGAATTTAGGGATTTAGGATATTTTGTGCATATCTTGTATTTAGTACAGTAACTACGAAAGTTATATGTCATTTGATCGATGTTGCTGCAAATGAGCTTCTTGATGGTCAAATGACATTTTTACCCCTCACGTGAGGAGCACGTGGGGGGCTTTTAACGGACGTTTAAAGAAAAATTGACGGATGTATGTAAAGCGTTAGATTTCATAAACTCAGGTATGGAAACTGTTAAGATGGGGCTGATCCTGTTAACACCCCTAAAATACAGGTATGAAAATTGCAATTTACTCTAAAAAAGAAGAAAAAAAAAGATAATAATATTTGTTTGTTGGTGTGTTTAGGGTTCCAAGAGATCGATTTAATATTTTAATCCTAAGACAAAACTTAAGGACGAGTTTTTTTTTCCAAGAATGGGAGAATGATGCGAGAAGAATGATCAAGAGTTATTCGATCCACCCAAAACATTTGGATTTAAATATCTTATTTATTATTTAGTTGTTTATTTTTTCTAGTTTTATTAATTTCTTGTGTTTATCTCTAAAGTTGTTATAGCATAATATAACTAATGTTTATAGTGAACCTAAGGAGTTAGTTTTGATTTGAAGATTTAAAATTGTATCAAGAGACTCTTGAGACAATCGACCATTAGAACTATTCAGTTCCAAACCTTTTAATAAAATCAATACTATGAGTCATTTGATTGCACTTCTAACCGCATCACACATTAAAGTATTTTGAAATAAAAAATGTATATATATTTATTCGTGAATAACCTGTACACAGATCTCTTGAAATTAAACCAAATTAATCCTTTATAAGGATGAATCGTTACAACGAATCATTACAACTTTTCACAAAAAATAATGACAGCTAGTGGTTATAATTGTCACAATTGTTAGCTGTCTTACACTTATATCAACGAGAACTCTATTAGTATTAACATAGTTACTATTAAAGACTTGCCATCAATAACAATGTAGTTGATGTTGATCATATTTCCCACTGAACAACTTAATTAATTACCACGGATTCATTAATTTCAACCAATTTGTCAATTAATGCTATTGGTAAAGAGGATGCCTAGGTTTCTACCATTGATCTCATTTACTACCGTTGATGTGCATCAGTTACTACTGAAGGCCACCATTGATGCTGATCATAATTTCTACCTATGATCAATAGCAATAGACTAGTGATGTAGCAGTTCTATTTCATCAGCAAATTCATGTAACTTCTCACCAATGTAGCAAATCCGAAACAACTTTGATTGTACAACTACTTGGACCCCCAACCGCCCCTTAGATATCGTTACTAGGGGCCCTGCATGATCTAGGGGCCTTCGTCCACTCGAATTTTGAGGTTTCATTGTTTTAGATATTAAAATATTTTGCGTACCCCGCACCTCCTACATCATATTAATGTTTATTCTAATTTTTTTCTATATTCTTAAGCAAAATACAATTATATTAACATAACATTGATGGCACTAAAATCACCAACACCGAGCATGAAAAAGAATTCTATAATGAACTCAGTTAAAAGATCTACATTCACCATTGTATAAGAATATTATCTCCTTATTGCCCATGACAATCCTTCAAGAAATGCATAACTATACGTCTGCACTGCTATAGTATGATAATAAAAACAACACGACATAAAACTTGAATTCACATAATATATATTATGTACCTCGATAAGAAATCTTTTCTCGAACCATCTTTGAGTTATCAGAAAATATATATATACACCAAATGAGACTTATGATGTTACCATCTGTGGTATATTGAAAGAATAAGAAACAGATGAACACATAAACGACTTCACAAATTGATTACTACGAAGAACTCAATCGAACAGACGATTACAAACGATTACAAAGGTTTACAAAAAGTGTATCCAAGAGTATTGTGATCAACAGCAATTAATCACATTTATACTTGCTCATCAACTAGCTGTTAACCCTCAATTAACAGATTAACAACCATTAACAAACTAACTCACACTATTGACACAACTAGCCCTTATAGTTTGAGCTTTATTACTTCCGAAGCCAAACATATACTTCCGAAGCCAAACATATACTTCCGAAGTCAAACTTCCGAAGCCAACCATTCTTTACAAGAATTACACATAAGTCCTTGTGCTTAATTCTTGAGCACAACTTCTCACAAACTCCACCTTTGTGCCAAGATTAAGTCACATTCCACTTGTCACAACAAAAATGAAACTTTACTCCACCAACTGCTTTAGTCATCATATCAGCAGGGTTATTATGAGTATCAACATACTCAACACTTAACTGCCTTGTCCTCACAACATCCCTTATGAAATGCAACCGAACATCCACATGCTTAGTCCTTTCATGATACACCGGATTCTTAGAAAGCTGTAAAGCACTCATATTATCACACCATATCATTGTTTCCTGAACATCAACTCCTAGTTTAGAAACAAATCCCTTTAACCATAGTGCTTCCTTAGCAGCTTCTGTGAGTGCAATGTACTCAGATTCAGTTGATGACAATGCCACAACCCTCTGCAAAGAAGACTTCCAACTCACTAGTCCACCATAAACTGTAAAACCATACCCAGTTACTGACCTCCCTGAGTCCCAATCCTTTGCATAATCAGCATCAACATATCCAGTCACTACATGTTTGGTTTCATCAGTCCCACCAAACACTAATCCCACATGTCTAGTGCCCTTTAGATACCTGAGTATCCACTTTACACCTTCCCAATGTTTAATACCAGGAGCACTTAGGTACCTACTCACTAAGCTGACTGCATACCCCAAGTCAGGCCTAGTGCAAACCATCAGGTACATCAAACTCCCCACTGCATTTGCATACGGAATTCGTGACATCTTAGCCTGCTCTTCTTCAGTACAAGGACTATCCCTACTAGACAACTTAAAATGAGCTGCCAGAGGAGTACTTACATGTTTACACTGATCCATAGAATAAGTACTAAGTACTTTCTTGATGTAACTTGACTGCCTGAGCTTCAATACACCAGCACCACGATCTCTTTCAATCTCCATGCCCAATATCTTTCTTGCAGCCCCTAGATCCTTCATGTCAAACTCTTCACTCAAGATTGACTTAGTAGCATCTACATCTGTTTTGGACTTGCTGGCTATTAACATATCATCTACATATAACAACAAATAGATGTAACCACCAGCACCATCTTCCTTATAATACACACATGGATCATAGCTACTCTTACTGAACCCTTTAGAGACAATGAAATCATTGAACCTCTTATTCCACTGCCTCGGAGACTGCTTCAGTCCATACAATGACCTTTTCAACAAGCACACCTTATCTTCCTGACCTTTAATCTCAAAACCAGTGGGTTGCTTCATATAAATCATCTCTTCAAGACTTCCATTCAAAAATGCAGTCTTCACATCCATTTGCTCCAACTCCAAATTATGAATAGCTACAAGGTTTAAGATCACTCTAATAGATGAGTGTTTAACCACAGGAGAGAATATCTCTGTGTAGTCAACACCAGGCTTTTGAGTGAATCCCTTAGCTACCAACCTTGCCTTGTATCTTGGAGGATCACTTTCGGTTAACCCATCCTTCAACTTATATAGCCATTTGCAACTCACCAATTTCTTGTCTTTGGGCTTGTCTACAATCTCCCATGTGTTGTTCTCATAAAGAGAATTCATCTCTTCTTTCATTGCCTGCACCCACTTATCCTTATCAACAGAATTCAAGGCTTCTTCATATGACAAAGGATCACAACTCGCTTCTATAGCAGCAGCATTAAACACATAAGCAGATACCTCCTCCTTTGTAACAAGTGTCACATCATCACTTGTTCTATACCTCAAAGGAGTAACTATAGTCCTTCTAGGTCTACCTTGTGCAATAGACCTATTTTGGACCACCGCATCACCACCTGATGACCCTGGAGCCTTATCACAACTTTCATCTTCTGAACTAGTCCCACTCTGCACATGATTTTGTTCATCCAGCTCCACCTCAATCTGAACACCCCTTTCAAGATCAAGTGCACCCTGGTCAGTACTCTTAAGTAGATCTTTGTATAGCACATCTTCTCTAAATACAACATCTCTACTTGTTACAACTTTAGGAGACTTATCATCCATTCTCCATAGTCTATATCCCTTTACACCACCTGTGTAACCAAGCACAACACCCTTTATAGCCCTAGGTTCCAGTTTGCCTTCACTAACATGAGCATATGCCAATGACCCAAACACCCTTAACCGGCTATAATCCCCTGGCTTTCCAGACCACATCTCAAACGGTGTTTTCATCTGAATTGCAGATGAAGGAGACATATTGACCAGCAATGCTGCTGTATTAACCGCCTCAGCCCAGAACTGCTTTGGCATTCCAGCATCAATCAATAGACACCTCACCTTATTCAACAATGTTCGGTTCATTCTTTCTGCAAGCCCATTTTGCTGTGGTGTGTAATCCACAGTCAAATGCCTCTTTATACCATGCTTCCTGCAGTAGTCATTGAATAAGCGGTTACAAAACTCTAAGCCATTGTCAGTTCTTAAAGTTTTAACTTTCCTCTCTGACTGAGTCTCAACCAGAGCCTTCCACTCCTTGAACTTTTCAAATGCATCACTCTTGTGCTTTAAGCTGTATACCCACACTCTCCTTGAGTAATCATCCACTAAGGACAGGAAATACTTAGCACCACCCAGTGATTCAGTTCTTGCTGGACCCCAAAGATCAGCATGCACATAATCTAGCTTCCCCTTTGTGGTATGCACACTTCTACTGAACTTAACCTTGTGTGCCTTACCCAATATGCAGTTTTCACAAAAACCAATGTCACAGCCATTAAGCTCTTCCACCAAGCCTTGTTTGTGCAGCTCTTTCATGCCTGGTACACTGATATGGCCCATTCGTCTATGCCATACCACAGCCATATTTTTGCTTTGGTCTTCACTTACACTTGCTACAGCCTTTCCAATATAACCATCAACCACATAGGTCATGTTATTCTTTCTGGTTCCAGTCAAAACAACCATTGACCCTCTTATCACCTTGAGTTTCCCATCCCTTAGATTGACCACATAACCTTCACTTTCAAATGTACCCAGTGAGATCAGGTTTCTTTTCAATTCAGGAATATATCTAACATTCTTTAGCACGATGTTAGAACCATTACTCAAATTCATGGTGATTGAACCAATACCTTCAGTGATACATGATCTGTCATCACCAAGTTTCACACTGCCTAGATTCTTCATCTCAAGTTTATCAAACAACTCCTTGTTAGGAGTCATATGATAAGAACAACCTGAGTCCAAGATCCACTCATCACCACCAGATGAGTGTGCCATCATTAATACATCAGCACTATCATACCCATCTGATACATTTTCTGATGTTGAACCTGAAGACTTTGATTGGCCAGCATCAAACCTCTTCTTCTTGAATCTCTCTGGGCAGTCTTTCTTGAAATGCTTCTCAGAATTGCAAACATAACACCTCCTTTTAACCTTTGACTTTGATCTTGCAGGTTGCTTCCCCTTGTTGCTTCGGAACTCACTTCTTCCTCTAACAACTAGGCCATCTGCACTGTCTTCTTTGTATTCACCCTTCTTGTGCAACTCCTTTGAGTTCATGGCAGCAACTACCTCCTCCATAGATAGACTTTCCCTTCCGAACATTAATGTATCTACAAAGTGTTCATAGGAACTCGGTAGGGAAGATAGGAACATGACTGCTCTATCTTCATCTTCTATGTCAACATCTATGTTCTCCAAATCAAGAACAATCTTGTTGAACTCATCTATGTGAGATTCCAAGGTTTTCCCTGGTTGCATCTGGAAAGTATACAACCTTTTCTTGAGGTACAACCTATTTGCCAGCGATTTAGTCATGTACAAACTCTCCAATTTGGTCCATAGACCCGCTGCTGTGGTTTCTTTTGAAACTTCCCTCAAGACTCTATCACCCAAACTGAGAATAATTGCACTGTGGGCTTTCTCCATCGTGTTCTTCCACTTCGTTTCTAACTCCAATTTTCTATCCGGAGGGGTATTCGCAGGTATCACTGCGTCTCCACCATTCAGGGCATCAACTATGCCCTGATGAACCAGTAATGCCCGCATCTTTACCCTCCATAGACCGAAATCGTTTTTACCATCGAATTTCTCCAAATCGAACTTGGTATTCATCTTCTTTTCACTAATTGATCAATTAACGATGATCAGCGGATCACAATCGATTACGCCTAGCGTGAATCAATCAAAGATCAACGATAATCTGCGGAATACAATCGATCAATCTGTATAATCGAATCCAGAGCCTTGCTCTGATACCAATTGAAAGAATAAGAAACAGATGAACACATAAACGACTTCACAAATTGATTACTACGAAGAACTCAATCGAACAGACGATTACAAACGATTACAAAAGGTTTACAAAAAGTGTATCCAAGAGTATTGTGATCAACAGCAATTAATCACATTTATACTTGCTCATCAACTAGCTGTTAACCCTCAATTAACAGATTAACAACCATTAACAAACTAACTCACACTATTGACACAACTAGCCCTTATAGTTTGAGCTTTATTACTTCCGAAGCCAAACATATACTTCCGAAGCCAAACATATACTTCCGAAGTCAAACTTCCGAAGCCAACCATTCTTTACAAGAATTACACATAAGTCCTTGTGCTTAATTCTTGAGCACAACTTCTCACATAAGCATTAACAGGCTATGGCTTCAAAAATCACACAATTACACAACATTTTCTCCCCACTTTGAAGCTTAGGCCCCATATTATACATATTTGAGAAATATGGCTTTTCTTTTTATCAAAGGGTACTGTTACATGCATTTGATTTAAAGGGTTCATAAAAATGACCGTGAGTAATAATAATAATTCTTATGTATATCTAAACTATAATTGGTGTGTTATATGGTGCTAATGTAGTGATATTATTAAACTTTCATAATCGAATATTATCTTTTCATATGATAAATATAAATCCAAAAAGATTGTGACATGAATTAAAATCTAGCATTTTATCTAATCAAGAAAGCGACCACGAGTCATTTTTTACAATTTGACTGTCTTAATCGGAACATCTCTTTTTCTTGAGGGATATCCACTTTTACCCTTTTATATTAATTACTTTCTTATATATATATATATATATATATATATATATATATATATATATATGTATAAACTCTATTAATATATAATTTATACTAGTGATCCACCAACTAATGTCAAAGAATCGAATTTATAATATTCCAAACAGGTTCTAAAGTTATTCCATTTGTATTTGGTTGTTATTTTTTAGAATAACCGGCCAGTGACGAATTTGTTAAACCTTTAACCAATAATATTTTCTATTAGTATAAGATTTGGAGTTATCGTGTTGTTATAGTTTAATCCTTTAAAATCGATAAAGTAATTAAAGCGAATGTAAACAATTATTTTATGGCTGGATAAAAAAGTTTTAAATGATTGTCATAAAAAAACATTTCTTGACAGATTCATAGATTTAATTTTAAGAACCAAAGCAATAGTTCATAAAATTCTTGTTTACATAATGTGACATACGTTGGTAAACAATCTTTTCTTAGATAACATACGAATTATTGAAGTTACGAACTTTGTAGCTAATACATGTTTCTGTAGCAGTGGTTTCCATCACAAATCTCCGCGATAAACACTAACATGTTATTTGTTAAAATCACACGCTTATACAACAATTTCTCCCCACTTTGAAGCTTAGGCCCCATATTACATAACTTGAGAAATGTGGCTTTTCTATTTATCAAAGGGTGTTACCGTTTGATTGAAAGGGTTCATAAAGATTGATCACCATGAGTAGTAATGGGAATGTTCTCATTACTTCTTTTGGTTATTTAAAGAGTAATGGGTATGTCATATGGTGTTAATATGATGATATTATTAAAGCATTCATGTAATGTTATCTTCTTATATGATAAATGTAAATCCATAAAGAATGTACCATGAATGAAGATCTTGCATTTTATCTAACCAATTAAGAATAAATTACTATGTAGACTCTTTACTTTGTTATACATTCGTAGGAAGCTATTTTAAGATTCTTTAAATCACTACCTCTTGCCCTTAATTAATTATATTTTTATACGAATCAAATGTTTATTTGATACAATTTTTCGTAATGGATTTAATTTGTTAGAAATTCATTGTGAGTAGTGTGTTTCTTTGATTTGCATATAATGATATATAAAACAATATATATGTTTAATTTACTTTGAATTTGATACCCGGGTTATTAACCACTTATAAGGCTATCATAGGCGCTCTTAGGACAATAAAGGTGTGACACCAACCAAGAATGTGTGATGAGTCTACAACGTCTCTTTTACGTGTGCTTTGTGAGGGCACTTACTGGTTTGTAGTACGTATAATCTAATATGTTTGATTTGAAGGATGATTATGTGTGCGCCAACAACTGTCATATTTTATCAGATACATTTACTTTTCGAACTCTATGAAAAACTTTGATATTATATGTTGTGATTGTGTGAGCTCAATGGGTATTTCTTTATGCTTTACTTTTCCGCTTGTCAAGTTTGATTTACAATTCGTATTAATCTTATGCTTACTATTTGATTGTTGTTATTCGTTCGCATTTGTTTGTTCATGTGCTCATTTCGGTAGGAAACTTATGTGTTAAATTTTATTACTTGTCCATAGTAAAAGTTATATAGATTTCTAAAAAGATGTTGTGAAACCAAGTATATGTGTTTTACTCAAGAGCGATTAAAATAAGCAACTAAATGTTCAATACAGGTCTCTCAATTATGTGTCTTATAACGATCATTCAGATTTCAACTAAGTTTTTGAAAACTCACAACCATGTTAACTTGACGAGGTGTAGACATATTATAAGAGTTATAATTCTTGTGTTTCAAATAACTTAAATGCATTTTCATTTACTTGACACATTCTTAGTTGAATTGGTGTATATTATACAAAACATATATTTGTATTGTCTACATGACATCTTTAATACATGACTGGTGACTCTAGCGTTAATAAAGAAGTTAAACATTCGATCACATTATCTCATATATTTATCTTTAATAAAATTCAAAAATATACTACTTGCATATGTAACAAAAAGATAAAATCACGTTTTCTTTCTCACATCACAACAAATATATCTTCCTCCACATACATAAATAATGATGGACAATCGATAGCCACAAAGACCGGAGTGTCAACTATATTTATCTTTAACCACCCAAGAAACACATTGGTTTGTCATCCAAGAAACACATTGGTTTGTCACCCAAGAAACACATTGGTTTGTCAACTATATCTCTTTGGAATCGGTCTCTCTACCTATCTGGATAGAGAAAAGACTCGCCACCACCTACCCCTCCCAGACCCTGCTCTTGTTGGAGGGTATCGCGAACGGCACTACGCTACCGGGCGATGGTGCAATGCCGTCTTCTAGTACCAAGCAAACTCATATGGCCTCGTGTGTTTTCGTTGCCCGCTACAATTCTATATTGTATAACGACACAGTTTTCATGTAGAGCATTATGTTTTTTTTTGAAATGATGTCTTATTTTAACGACATAGTTTTCATATAGCGCATTATGTTTTTTTAAAGCAACCAAACAACACTACTAGAAAAACTGAAATAGATGACGTGCAATGCGCGTCATCTTTGGGGTCAGATGACGCGCAAATACGTGTCAAGGAAGGGATAGTCATATATGAAAGATGACACGTATCCGCACGTCATCTTCTTATGACGCGCGAAAGATGATGCGCAATTTATGACGATCAATAGATGACGCGCAATGCGCGTCAAGAAAGAGGTAGTCATAAATAAACAATGACACACACGCGCGTGTCATCTATGTAATTTTTATAACGTGCTAAAGATGATACGCAGTGCACGTCATAAATTTACCTGTTTTTTAAATATTTTTTTTATTTTTAATAAATTTACGCGCTGTTTTATAAAACAAATTGTCTAATAACACTAAAAGCGAAATCCATTTAAATACCAATAAAATTTACAAAAGTTGTTAAACAATATCAACTACAAAGCAAATCCAAATTCATTGCAATACAAATACAAGTCCAAATATTTCATCATATGGCCTACATATAAATGAAATTCGATACGTAACGCGACCAGTCTTCACGAACTTCATCCAAATCACCATCGGTGTATTCATCTTTACCTCCTCCAACCTAAAACAAAACCAATTCACCAAATTAAACTTGTCAATAACAACCAAAACCATTTCTACCAACCTGACCAGTTTAAAATAAACAATCTCAAACACTTGACTAGTTTATTAGATCATGTCATGTGTATGTATACATAACCAGTCATACTTCTACTTACTGACCATGGTAATTTACTTATAAAAAACTCATACATAGACAGTCATATTCAATAATAATAGCAACTACAAATCAACAAATGGTAAATATATTATAGGATGGTTTACTTACATTGTTATTGACTAGTATCTCAAGCGCTTGAGATACTAGTCAATAAATATGTGATGTAAAGAAACCTATGTACAGATCACAACCCTGTACTAAATTGAAACTTGAGAAGGTATATACGCCATACCTTCTACACAGTTAGTGTATAAAACTGTAGCTTTTTGGAGGCTGACTACAAAAGAGGAATGGATTATTGCTTGAACGGGTCACCCAGGCCAGGTGGCATTCCTAAGCTCTGAGCTAAATCACCCATTACTGCTTTCATGGCCTGAAATTACCAAAGTGTTCATCAAGTATTAGCCGGCAGAAACTTTTTAATAGGAAAGAATCTATTGCTATATTGGTAAGAACCTGGACACTTTTTTGATGGGCATCCCTATATGCTTTAGTAATCAAAAGTGAGTTTCTGCAAGAAAATAAATAACAACTAGCACATCCATACAGGAATATCAGAGAACAGATAATCAATTGCTATAGTCAAATAGCAAATATAGATTTCAACACCAAATATAATAAAATCATCATGAAAAAAAATATAAATGTTGTAATATACTGCAATCTTTTATTATAGCTAGATTTAGTCTTTTCATATCAACCTATGCTTCTAACATGAAAGATTCATATGGCTTATCTTCATTGACCCAAGTTACATGGTTTCCATTGCCCTTGAGTCAAATAAAATGCCAAAATAATTGCATATCGTCACAAAACAGGCAGCCAAGCATAAAAAAATACCATCATTATCTCTGTCTTTCTAATCTGTTGGGCATAGGAACAAGCCTATAAAGCCATTTTTAGTGTGGAACATACTCTTGCTTATCTATGTGGTATAACAATAAAACAAATTAAATAGTATATATTGTCTATTGAAATGTTAATAAAACTTTAAAACAAGTTCAATTGGACAGTGGAATTCATCTCTTTATTCATATTCAAATAAAAAATCAAGCCCATGCCCACATGCTCGTAGACCCCAATCCATACCCCGTTTATAATGATTATAAAACATAAAGCATGAACACTATTTGTTTGTTTAAAATCCTCACTGAATATATTAAAGAAAATTCATAGCCATCATGCCCTGGCCATACACCACCACCTATATTATATTTGCTGATTTCATCTGACTGCAGTTTCATTGCACATAAGAGCAGATAACAGATTGCCATCAACCTGCATTTCGAAAGCAAAGGAAGAAGCACCCACAAGAATAACGAAACACAGATACCTAATTGTAGCCTCCAACAATCGCAGACTTAACCAATCCTAAAATCAATGTATTGCTGCTTGACACCTATTGCTAAAACAAATAACAAATATCACAACGCATGGTAATAGACACAAAATATAGATGGGCTGCCGGAATGGCACACAACCACAAAGACTCACTAAATTGCTAATAATCCAATTCTAGAGAACATACCAAAACAGATGGGCTGTCGGAATTGGAAATAGAAACCGTTCTTCTGCTACAATCTCCCCTTCACAACCACCAATCAAATAGAGTTACAAACCAAAGCCGAACATACAACACTTGCACAAATCAAATAGAGTTACACATACATACCTAACCCTAACCCCTATTCTGCTACAATCTCCCCTTCTCCACCAATCAAGGCGGAGACGTTGACGCCGGTACCGTCGTGGACGACTCTACACTAGCTGTGCTCGGAGCCGCCGATGGGACGGGTGGTGGCGTCCGGCAGAGTTTGGTGGACATCTCGCTGGAGAAGAAGATTACTAAGGATGGAGGTTTAAGGTGAGGAGAATCGAGGGGTGTTTAAAAAGCTAGGGTTAATATGTTTAGAAGCGGGGGAGTTGAAAATTTTTCTAGGGCGCGCATTTTGAAAGAAGACAGACAAAAGATAACACGTAAAAACGTGTATCATTTTTTATACAAATTTCATTAAATACGACTGATTTTTCGTAATTTTTATGACATGCAAAAAATCACGTCATCTTTTTTCGCGCGTCATCTTTTGCACGTCATCTATTAACTTCTTTGTAGTAGTGCAACCTCCTCCGTAATGGCAAAAACAACACAATTGTATATTGTGTATCTGACATAATTTTCATATAAGCCATTATGTTGTTGTTAAAATGTCTTCTTTAATCTCTCTATTCTAATAAAAATGTATTTAAAATGACAAATGTTATCATCATATTACTCCTCAATATTTTTTTCCCGTTTCTCTCTCCTATTTAATAATCACATGAGTTACTAATAATATTATTTAAATTTTTCAGATTAAAATAGTTTTTTTAATAAATTAAGCAAAAGATATTTTTACTAATGTTATTTCTAAGAAAATAGTTTTTTGTAAAATTAGAAAACTTTTTAGAACATCAAACTTTTTTAAAAATAAAAAATATTTTATAATTGTTGTTTTTAAAAAGTAAATAAAAATTAAATAAAAAATAATTAAAATTAAGAGTTATAGAAGAAAGTTTTTAAGTATGACATTTTTAAACGTTTGTTTTAAAATAAAAATTTTATTTTATTTATCATAAGAAATATTTTAATCATATCTTATTTTAAAATATCAATATATAATTAATAAATTTCATTCTATTTAATATTTTTTATTCAACCCGTGTAATACACGGGTTTACTAAAGCTAGTATACAATATTATATTGGAAATAAATATAAAATATGCTTCTCTTATGTTTCTAATTTTTTTTACATATTCTATTACTAATTAATCCCCTACGTCGGTGGGGTTTTTTGATTTTTTTTGTATATTATATTATATATATGTTGGTGGGGAGATTTTATTAATTTTTTTATATTATATATTATATATATGTTGGTGGGGAGATTTTATTAATAATATTTAGTTGATAGATCTTTTTACAAATATTTAGTTTTGTTTTTTTTGAAAAAAAATCTTTATAATCTTTTTAAAAATATTTTGTTTTTCTTTCTATAACTTTTGAATTTTTTTTGTATATTATATATTATATATAGTTGGTGGGAAAATTTTATTAATTTTTTTTTGTATATTATATATTATATATATGTTGGTGGGGAGATTTTATTAATAATATTTAGTTGATAAATCTTTTTACAAATATTTAGCTTTGATTTTTTTTGAAAAGTATTTAGCTTTTGAAATATTTTGTTTTTGTTTCTATAACTTTTGAAAAGAATATATCGTTACCAAACTACAATAACTATATGAAAGCTTTGTTTTTGTTTTTTCTAAAAAAGTTAATCTTTATAATCTTTTTACAAGTATTTTATTTTTCTTTCTATAACTTTTGAAAAGAATATATCGTTACGACGTATAACTGTTGGTTAGTCTATCACGTAATTTAAGTATATATCTAACCAGACCGTTTTCTTTAATAATCGTTGTTTGACAAATGACATCGATATACTTTTATATTTAAAATAGTTATGGATTTCTACATAGAAAACATGTTTAGATTTCTTAAACTTTTGTACTAATATGGTTTACACGACGCTACAAAAAGATTCCGGTGGCAACGTGCGGGGATCCAATCCTAGTTTATATTTAAAAAATTAATAAAACTTAAAAAAAGTCAATAATTGTTACTTACTCTAATAGCTCCCCTCGAGCCCTTAATTCCTTTCGCGACACCTCCCATAGTTCCCACTACTACTTTCCTTTAATGTCCACATTGTTTTCTATTTATTATTTTCTTTTCTAACCACTTTATTTGAGCCTTTCCACCAACATATATTATATAGTTTTGGTTACCCGTGTATTACACGGGAGATAGAGAGTTAATTATTAAAATAACATAAAAATATAAATAAAACTAAATGTATTACACGGGTTAAAAAATAAAATTAATTAGTTGTTAATTGTTATTTATATAATATTAACTTTAGTAACATGTGTACTACATGAGTTAAAAAATAAAATATTAATTATGATGAAAGTTTATGAAGTATAAAATAATATTTAAATAAGATATGATTAAAATTACATATGAGTAATAATTTTAATTTTTATTTACAAAAAAAATTAACCATTTTTTTCCAAACAAACCATATTAAAAATATTATTTTTAATTCTCATTATAACTCCTATTTTTATTATTTTAGTTTATAAAGAAGTTTACTTTTTAAAACATCAATTTAAAGATATTTCATATTTTTAAAAATATTTGATGTTTTAGAAAAACTCTTATTTTATAAAAAATTTATTTTCTAGAAATAACATTAATAAAAAAATCTTTTCTTAATTTATCAAGAAATATTTTAATCTTAAAAAAATAAAAATTATTTAATCTTTAATTTAGGTAACTATTTAACAGGAGAGAGAGATGGAAAAAATAAACTTAGGGGGCTAGAAATGTGACAAGTGTCCCCCAAGTTAGTCTTTTAGTATTATATATATTCATATAGATGCTAAGAGGAAAAGAATAAGAATGAAAAAATTCGAGCACCAATTTATAAGTTTAAAAGATATATAAAAACTTCGCAGGATAAATGCCGAATTTAAACAACAAAATAATAAATAATAAAAAAATGGTGATGTTATACATACTCCCTTTAAACTACTTTTACTTGTTATTCCCTTCCTTTTAACTTTTAAAAATTATTCAATGTTTTTTATTTAACATATCACCTCTTAATATGTTAAATTAAAAAGTTTTAAGTTTTATTTATTTATTATTTCTTTAATTTTTATTTTTATTCTTATTATTTTAACTGTAATAGTTATGAATGCTCAAAAAAGCCAAACATAATAATAACTGAAAACTGAATCGTATGTGTAACCGAAAAATCGGAACTAAATCGTGAATTCAGTTTTTGGTTCGGTTAACAATTACACAAAAAGGTTGCTTATTCGGTTTAGTTATCTGTATAAACCAAATAAGAAACTTGTTTAATAGATTAAATCGAATAACCGAACCGAATACATCGGTTTATACGGTTTAGTCGGTGGAATTTGGTTCATTAATGACTATTTCTAACTCTAAAAGGTATTTTTAACTTTTTATTAAAAGTTTTTTTCTAAATTCTAAAATGTTTTTATTTATTTTTTATAATTGTTTTACTATTTTTAAATAAGTTTTTATATCGTCATATAAAAAGTGGTTCTGAAAAAAATTTAGGGAAAAAAACTTTTCTAAATTAAAAAAGAATTCATAATAAATATGAAAAGTTTTGAAATTAGTTTTTGAGGTGGAAGTATGACTATAAATGGAGGTATGTATAGCATAAAAAAAACTTAAACTTATGAGTAAATTTCTGTTTTGGTCCCTGAGATTTTGGGGAATTTACTAGTTCAGTCTAAAAATGAATCTTTGATCAAATCATGCCATATGATTTATGTTTTATAACTAATTTGGTCCCTAACCCTAACGCCGTTCATAAAATCTGTTAAGTACATGCAAGTGCCCCTCACGTGAGGGGCTTTTTCGTCTCTTCCAACCCTCTATAGGTGAACGATTTGATCCCTACGCTACGTATAGAGACAACCCTACTTTATTCAGTTTGAAGATATTTCATGGGGGAGTTTTCATCACGGAACCAGCTACGACTTATGTGGATGGTAAGATCAACTATGTGGACATGATCGATGCTGATGAATTCTCTGTTATCGAGGTAAATGCAATGGTCGAAGAGTTAGGTTATCCTAAAGATCAAATAATGTTTTATCATTATAAGGTTCCTGGTATGAACTTAGAATTTGGTATTAGAGCACTAGGAACTGATCACGATGTCATATCTATGTTGCAATATGTTGAACGGTTTAAGATCATTGAGGTGTATATAGAACATTGGGTATCAAGACTCAATGTATTTCACAAGTCCCCTAGTAAAGTTAAAATTTGTGAATTAGAACCTACTGATGCGACTTCTAGTCAGCCTAAACCATCCAAACTGAAACCCTTAAGAAAAGCTTGTAGAAAGCTACCACTTCTAACTTTGAATGAGGGTTCAATTGTGAATGAGCAGAATATGTGTTCAAATGTGAATGTACAAGATGGGGGATTAAGTGAGGGTCCAAATATGAATGAGCAGGGTGAGGGTCAAAATCAGGTTGAGCAGGGTGAGGGTCCAATTATGAATGAGCAGGGTGAAGGTGAAACAACTACAGAGCAGGGTGAGGGTCCAATTATGAATGAGCAGCGTGAAGGTGAAACAACTACAGAGCAGGGTGAGGGTCAAAGTGATGAGGGATTGAATGATATTGAAGCAACTATAGAGCAGGGTGAGGGTCCAAATGAACAATTTTTTTATGGATTTCAACTATGGAATGGAACAAAGTGATGAGGGATTGAATGATGTTGAAGCTGAACCAAATAATGAAGCTGAACCAAATGATGAAGCTGAACCAAATGATGATGATGCATGGCATGATGAAGCTGAACCAGATGATGAAGATTTGCATGACACAGATAACATGGTTAAACATGTAGATGTTGACATGGGGTCATTTAAAGCAAATTTTGATGAGGGATTGAATGATGTTGATGAGGGGGAAGATGATGAGGATGAGGAATTTGACCTAGATGACTTTGATAGTGGAACAGATGAGGAAGATTTGTTGATTACTGCCATGAATAAGTTTAGAAAGAGAAAGAAGAAATCCAAGAATGTAGATGCAGTTCCATTTTATGTGGGCTAGTGTTTCAAAAACGAAGAGGATATAAAGAAATGCTATGGAAAACAGCAAGTGCAACAACCATTCCACAGTTTAACAAACACATGGATGATATCAGAAACCAAGATCAATCATTACACAAATGGCTGCAAGAAATACCACCAATTCATTGGGCAAGATCCCATTTTAGTGGTAAGTTTAATGTTATTATAAGAACTGAATTCCTACTATTTGTACAAGTGATTAATGACTGGTTTCAATGATAGGGAGGTCTAAGTGTGATGTTCTACTCAATAATTTGTGTGAGGTTTTTAACAAACAGCTCATAGGAGGCAGAGACAAACCCATCATTACTTGCTTGGAGTACATAAGAGAGTATCTGATGAGAAGAATTGGGGTGGTGAACAGGTTGATTGCTAGGTGTGATGGTCCATTGACACCCACAGCAACAAAGACATTCAACCAAATTAAAACAGAAGCATCACAGTATAATGTAATGTGGAATGGGCAAAGCAAATATCAAGTGAGTGGACCTTGGAATGATCAGTGTGTTGTGGATGTGAGTGCCAAGACTTGCTCTTGCAGAAAATGGGAATTAACAGGCATGCCTTGCAAGCATGCTGTAGCTGTTAACTGGGATATGAGAGTGAATGGGATAGAAGTTGGAATACCTGAGTCTTGGGTAGATGAGGTATATTAGCTGAGCACATGGAAGAAAGTTTATGAGAACACCATTGACCCAATCAATGGCAAAGAAATGTGGACTCCATCAGCTTGCCCTACTTCATTGTTACCACCCAAACATCACATCCAAATAGGAAGGCCCAAGAAAGCTAGAAAAAAATCAATTGAAGAGTTGTCACAAACAATAAGTGCTGGTGGGAAGATGACCAAGAAGGGTAAGCCTGTTACTTGTACACTATGTAATCAAAAGGGTCACAACAAAAGGGGTTGCAAATTGAAAGCTGCTTCAACAACAACACAAGATGCAGGGTCCAGTGTTTAATCAAAAGTGTAGTGTGTGTTTGCCTTGGTTATTTGGTTTGTAGAAGTGTAGGGTCCAGTGTTTAAGGATGTTTGTAGTTGTTGGTATTGAACAATGTGTGGTTGGAATGTTTGTAACTGGTCATTAGAACCATTACTTTTGGGATTAATATTAGCAGTACTCTACTTATTTCACTTTATATTCTATAATTTGTAAATGATCATTACAAGCACTTCTATGTTAACAGTACATAAATATATTACCAATTCAACAAACAAAGTAACATACAATGAAAAGAACAATACATAGTTATCATTCAACCAAAAGTCAAATACATTTCCATTACACCAACAAAAGTAACAATACATAGTTATCATTCAACCAAAAGCTTGACCTTTACACCATTAAGGTCAATTGGAAAAAAAATACATAAAAAACCACATCCAACTTATGAAAACACTAACTTAAGCCTTCGATTTTCAGCAGTCTTGTGGTTGATTTTTCTAAGTAACCCCGGTATAATAACATTACAACTATCACACACAGGAGGATCAGCCCAGGCTACAAAACCACATACATGCAATTGCAAAAAGGGAGTTAGGGCAAGACAACAAAAATTAAAAAACTAATAAATTACCTTGCGTGAACAACAGTGAAACCTTCGACCAGGGTTTGCAGACGTCCAAGAGGTACGAATCGTAGTAGGCGCACCACATTTACAGATCACCATGGTGGTGATGGTGAACAACAACGAACACAGGAGGGAAAAGAAGATGAAATCAACGTACGTACGATTTGGGGGTTTTAAAATGCATAGAGGGTTGGAAAAGATGAAAAGCCTCTCACGTGAGGGGCACGTGCATGTACTCAACAGATTTTATGAACGGCGTTAGGGTTAGGGACCAAATTCGTTATAAAACATAAACCATAGGGCACGATTTGATCAAAGATTCCTTTTTGGACTGAACTAGTAAATTCCCCAAACCTCAGGGACCAAAACAGAAATTTACTCTAAATTTATTATAGAGAAAACAAATACTAAACACTCCACTACATTTTTTAACAAGTTCATTCAAAAATACAAGATAAAGCTTTTAGTTCAATTATACTAACTGCCTTGAAAAAATTAAAATAACAATAGAATTCATCCCCAAATCAATTATTATGAAATTTCTTATCTCCAGCCCTAAAATTTTCGAGTCTCCTTCGTTTGCAATCAATCGATTAAAGATGATTTGAAATCTATAGATGGTTTCTGGCTTATACAGAGTGAAGATTGAAGATGGTTTCTGTTCGATTTAATTTGGGGCTTTTTTGGTTCAATTTGATCAATTACCACTGTTGTTTCACACTCGCTGCATTTGAAGATCAAAACTACATCTTCTGGTATTTGATTTGATCACTGTTTTGATAATTGTCTAGACTTACATTGGAAAGTTAAGAACTTGATATTCATCAGCTTGGTGTAGTTGTAATTTGATAAAACAATGCACAGTTTCATTTGTTACTTTGTATAGTTTTTATATATACAATGATTCAATGGAAAATTCAATTAATTAGATACCCTTTGTTTCTTTCTGTGTTTGTTTCCATCTTTAGCTTGAGCTTGATCTTGATCATGATGTTTGCTACTGTTGCAATCAGTTTGTTAAATTGTTAAAGATGTGTATACTGTATTCTTTCTGTTCTTTCATATATTGTTCTGAGTTTAATCTTGAAGCTAGTGATCTTTGTTAGTAATGACATGAATATGATCGAATTGATTCGAATTCTAATCGCGTACAATCAGATCATAGATATTCATGCTACTGCATCAGGGAACAGTTCATCTTTAAGCCAAGGAGCAATCCACTGTATCTGAATAAATGTTATTTCCCACAAATCATTCCCTTCTTGATGAACCAAAACCTCTTTCTCCTGCATCGCCGTGATCATCTTCTTTAGCAAATTAGGAACTAGTTCTTTCATCTTCGATTCGCCATAAACGCCAAGATCAGATTTCATACACGAGTCCATACGCCTCAATATCCCCAACCAAAATGTCTTGAACCCTGAACTCACGTCAACAGCTTCAAAAACCGAAGAAAAACATCCACCAGAAACTCCATTGCTAGACTCAAAGTCCCTTCCATGCTTCTTGTTTCCTTCTCTGCGTTCTCGCGAGTCGAATACTCCAACATCTTTTCGTGCAGATCATCCACCATTGCAAAGATCACAAGATTGAAACAGTTTATGATGTTTGATGGAGTGAAACAAAGGTCTTCGGCGTTTATGAAGCTTTTATGCAATGATGTAACCGCGTAGTTTCTTACCTCCTCTCGTCTTGCTAAACTCGTCTTCCTTAAAACTTCTCCAAGCTTCAGAAACAAATTCACCAACAACGTTGTGTTCATGCTATCATCGACCGACATCATACTAGTGTTGATCATGCTTACATTACTACTTCCTGGATCAGAGTACCCATTTTTCAACCATTCGACTATCAGTTTAACCGAATCCGCCATTAGATCCATCAGCCTCATGTTTTTATCTACAGGACTGTTCCTCAAAGCAACAAACCTAAACGCGCAGTCGATACAATATGGATAATTTGCAGCAGAAATCCCTGTACCTTTAGCCAGTAGGTTCATAAGAGCTTCAACTCTCCCTTCATATGTCTCTGCGTGTCGACCTGTGCTTGATAACAGATGAAGAACCGTCTTCCACCCTAGTAGTGATAACATATTCGCGGAATACTTGTTTAATATCTTTGTCACCGATTTGATTATGAACTCGTTACAGACATCAAGAACTTTTCCATCCAACTTCCACATTAAGTTGATAGATTTGAAGATCTGTTCTTCTGCAAGCTTTTCGTTAGCGTTCGATGAAAGAAGCTTCAAACAGATTCTGATCAGCGCAACAATGGCTTTCTCTGCAAATGGCGCGGGTGAAACCAGTTGGAACTGAATGACATTAAGAAGGTAATCGTTGTAAGTCGGCCAGAACAATGCAAGACGATGGACGTTACAAGAAGCCATTGCTTGAATCAACTCCCAACAGAACTGCACTGTTTCTTCTTCTTCAGCCGGAGTGTTAAACTTCTGCCCTTTACCAGCAGCGGCAAAGATCAGTGACCGCCCGAGGTTCAGCAGTGGTTCAATTGGTAAAGTTGAGCTTTTACTAAAAATGCTGCCAATCTTACACTGTTGAATGACTTTTAGATTCTGTTCAAATTCACTTATGCCTAAGTTTAAAGATTCTTCAACATTTTCCATTGATAAACAGTGAGAGATGATTGCCATTAGATTAGATGTGTTGATCCTTCCGGTCTGCTCGTTTACCGACTCTGACTCTGATCGTTTATGTTTTGCTGAAGAACCCGAACCACTGACATCAATTATAGAATGTGGTAGAAGTTGAAGTCTCTTAAGCTTTAACAGACAGTCGATAATGTTCCTCCATCCTCCACGAATCGAATCTTTGAAGTTATTAGCAACTGTAAAGACCGCAAGTGTCGCCATTCGGGGCTTCAGATCATGCCCGAATGAGAACAAAGTTTCTTCTGCAGAAGCATATGGATTCAACAGAGTTGTGAATTTACAGAATGACGAAAGAAGCTCGTCGAGAGAGTCTTGCAGGCCATACTGACATATTCTCGCGACTGCAAATAACCCCTCGATGCATTCGTGGATGATTTCTTCGTCTTCCGTGTGTTCAAAAATGGCAGAAAGTGTTGCAACAGTTGGACCCGCGATTGCAGCAAACATATCCCTACCAATCCTGCTGTCAAATTCACAGGTGATGTATGGTTGAATGACTTTTGATCTGTTTATCAGCTGGATCCATCGGCTCGGGTTCATTTCAATCACTGCCCCGTTTTGACCGAATATCGTGATAGCTTTTGTTGCTATAGATTGAAACAGATCTGTTAAGATCTCTCGAGGGAGGTCTTGACCGCCATTGATCGCTCGGTTATTACGTATGAACTCATCTTCGGTCATCTTCTTCTTCACTTGCGGGTTATGTTGATCTGTGTTTAACATGATTACAGAATAGCATAATATGAACACTGCATCTTTGCTCACAAATATTTCAGATGATTGTTGTTCGTAAAACCGTTCAGAAAAAGCTTCTAAGACCCTTTGAATCTTTTGTGATTCTCCAGGAAGCCGAAAGGTTTCTAGATATGTTCGTAAGGCGGTGTCTAGAACCAGCCCGGTGAACTCGAATGTATCGGTGAACTCTTTGAGTACTTTAAGGTTAAAATCACTTGGATCACCTAAGAAGTCACCAATCTTTGTCTTGTCGAGCCCGGGAGTGTACCTTAAGAACATTGCGAGTCCTTTCGGGTCGGGTGGGTCGGATATCAGTTTCGATATCTTCAAATAATCCATCCCTTTCTTGTCATCTCGGTTAAAATGGCTCCCCGCGATCGTCAGCTTTCTCTTCTGAACCTTTCGAATGCGCACCTGTTCAATCCACTCGTCAAAATTTTCATCTTCTTTCACGATTTCCTCCCAAAATGGTTTATATTTGGAGATCTCAACCGGATATGGGCCCTTGGGGCTCGAGTGGTGTTGTTTATCAACATTATCTGCCATGTTGTGGATTAGAACCATGAGACCTTCAAAAGCATTCAGTTGTAAGCTGGTGGCGGTGCCAGAAGATGCACTGCCACCAGATAAAAAAGCATGCTTGCAAAGAATCTTTCCGATGTCTTCAAAAACGTTGCAGGAAAGGGGGTCACAGTCGTAGTTGATGTAAACTTCGACTAAGAACGTCGGTTGCCTGCAAAGTTTATGATCCCTTCAAGCGCGAGTTCTTGTAGGGATATCGAGTAACCTTGTGTTAAAGCTTTGAACAACACGTATGAGAAGAAAGCTTCGAGTTGTAAACGGATTGATTCGCGGTGGAAGTAGTATATGTTCCAAACAGTGCTGCAGATCATCGATAAAACTAACGGGCTAGAAGAAGTTGCTCCGTAATGGATCAAATGGTGAAATAGATCGTCTTGAACCATTCGTAGAAGCTTTTTATGTTTTCCGATGCTGTCCCCGCTTAACTCGAGGGCCGAGTTGATCAAAACCAGCGCGAAAACCTGTACATCTTCGTCTGCTGTTAGTGCAGGCGATCCTTCGGTCTCCACAATCCCAACGACGTTAAGTAAAGAACAAAGAAAATGGAATATGTCAACTGCAGAACGGATCCCGTAGCCTGTTTCATCAATGGCGTCTTCGGTGTCTGATTCGGAGTTCTCCCAATCACCAACCTCAATCTCCTGGAGGCGGGAGAATATGATTTGAATAATATCATGCATCGTGTGTCGGGCGGTTCGTTGTAGCAGATCACCTTGGTGAGCTGACCGCTGAACCACCTGGAAACAAGTGTTCACGACGGTGCAAACGGCGTGGTCGTTGAGAAGGACCGACGCCGGGTGCCTCATCACAACAGCCAAAACCTGTAAAATCCTCATCATCACCGCCCCTTCGGTGATCGGGTGCGTCTTCTCAAGACGACCCCTGTTACCGCCATTACCACGTTCGACATTACCTCCCGAGCCCCAGGAGTCTTTCTATCAAACATATCTAGTCTCATGATTTTCAAGACCGAGGAGAGCGCGACCGCGGTGGCACCAGCGGGGACACCATCAGACGATATCACGTCCAGAAAAGGCGAGAGGTAGATGGACGGGTCAACTTGTTTCCACGGTTGTCCGTTGTTGAATATAAGCGATCTTAATGATTTTAAAGATTGTGGTATGGCGGAATCCAAGACGTCATCTTGGTAATATGGGTCAGTTCTACGGCGTATGACTGCCAGAACTGCCCCAACCTCGGTGTTTAACATGCATGAGAGGCCTAACTCTTTGCTTTTCTTGATCCTCGTTGTTTTTTCCTCGTCGTCTTCATCGTATTCATCTTCATCATCGTCATCGTCTTCCTCGTCCTCCACCTCTTCATCGACATCGTCTTCTGGATCGTAATGTTTTCCCATTTAATTAAGTAATTCGAATAGGTAATTATTTACTTTGCGAAAGTGATAATCAATGTGTGGAGGTAAACGAGAGGCTAAACCGAAGAATATTACCTAAAATTACTCTGTGTGTTTGTTTTCAATGGCTGTAAATTATAGTCTCAATTTTCTTTTGTATTATTAATATTTCATCTATGCTTCTATTAATCTCAACTTAACTACCAATGCATGCATTTATCGAGGCAATTTACATTTTCATAAAGGTTTCTTAACTTCAAAAACTTGTTTTTAACTTCATGCTTGGTTTGTTGCAACAATCTGGTTGCAAATCGGTCGCAAAATCGGTGGTTCCAGCATTTACGACAGCAAAAAAAAACGTTCTTTTTAATTATCCATGGTTGTAAAATAGGATACAGTGGATGGTCGTAAATCAACTGCTAGTGCGGATTTGCGGTCTATTTACAACCGAAAATACAACTATAAATACCCAGTTTCTAGTAGTGTCATATGAAAAAGAAAACAAATTTGTGTTTCGAAGAATAATGGGTTTCGAAGAGAACAAGGACTAGAGGCAGTTGAACATTATCTTCAAGTTAAAACGATGGTCACATCCATATATGATTTCCCATGACTCTAAAGGTTCATAATTCGTTAATTGATGAGAGTCTCATCAATTAACGAATTATAAGACGGCATGGGTTTTTTAATGAAGTTTTTGCTTTTAATGTATGAGTTTAACATACGTGATCTGTGCAATTAAATGATACTTATAAATACTCACGATGTTCAAATGTTAATCTGCTAATAGGAAATGTGTGGTCGATATTACTCAAAATGCAACTTATAAATGAGAGTAGCCGCAAATAGCAGCTCGAGTGATCGACTGTGAATCAATCGAGATTCAAGAACAAAACAAGAGGACTTATAAAATGACAACATACATGAAAAATGAGAGCACTTCATGACAACATTTTGAAATAAATATTTTCAATAATAAACATATATTTGATATTATTTTATAAACATTGGTTTATTTTTATTGTTTTTGCATGTTGTAATGTTGTATATTGGCATGTGGGCTTGGAGTCGATTGAGTTGATGTGCTTGGAATTTGGATAACAGTTTTATGGGCTTCCTATTCTTAGTCTTGATTGTATAGGATTTGAAAGGATAAAAAAGAGCACCCATGATCATTAGGTTATGAACTCTTAGGGCATCAGCAACCGTCTCGTTTTTTTTATGTGACACTTCAGCATTGCATCATTTATCGTTTATTTTTCTCATTCTACATAATGTTATTCTGTTTTCGTGTGACACTTCAGCATCACATCATTTATCGTTTATTTTCCTCATTCTACATAATGTTATCCTGTTTTCGTGTGACACTTCAGCATCACATCATTTATCGTTATTTTTCTCATTCTACATAATGTTATCCTTTTTTTTATCCCCCCCCCCCCCCCCCCCCCCCCCGCGGGAAAAAAAACCCAAACCTAATAAAAAAAAGGTTTAAAAGGTTGGTGGTGGTAAAAGTGAATCTTGATGAGAATTCACAAGGCAGGGGCACAAAAAGAACCCAGGTCCTGGGACATGGTGTTCCAATCCGGCCGAAGGATTCCCCCAAAAGTTCCCCGATTCCACTCTGTGCGGCCTTATGTGTTCATCTAAGGTTTAACCATCTGAGTGCCTCAATATCATGATCATCAGCATCTCATCTTCATCTTATCATCTTGCATTCATCATCATCATTGTCTCATATTCCAATCTAAACTTATCGTATTTACTAGTGTAATCTACATTTTGAATTCGTTATACAGCTAATTTGAGTAAGTATTCATTGGTATATGTCTTACTCGTCATCTTGTGAGTTGTAGTATTTGTAAGTTGTTTTTGTTCATCGAGTCACGGATTGAGTTTCTTTGATTCAATACTAATATCTAAGGTTTTTACACAACATATATACATCATGTATATTATAAATAGCAAGAACCACATGTTTTATTACTCTATTTGTACAATTACTGATTCTCAGATATAAATAGCAAGAAGCATATATACACATCGAAATACAATTACTGATTCTCAGATCAGAGGTACGTGATAAAAATAGTCGCATAAAAGTCAAACGGTCAAATTGATTCTCGTATACTACCTAATCAAATTTGGTCAATGAACATTTAGGAATCCAACACAATTAATCAATCAATCATAAATCTATTATCTATAGAAGAATTTAAAGAATCAGGGACTATAATATATATTCAATAAGAACCACAAAACAATAAACAAACAAACAAACAACCAATCATTCAATCTAATGAACAAGATACGTGATCGCAAGCGCCACAATCAGAAGCAAATATGCCACCCCTTGATCAATCGCCGCACCATCATTCGCCGGAAACGGAGCCGGAGAAGGAGCAACTTCTTGAGCTCGATTAACACCAAAAACCGCCATGAACACGACGCCGATGAGGGCTACAGCAACCGATCTGAAATTCATCGTTTTAACTCGAATTTCGACGAGATTCGACGATCTGAAAGTGGGTTTTATTCGTTGGGTGATGAGGAATAATGGGTGATTTTGCGATTAGGGTTTAGATGAAGATTTGAGAGGTGTTGGGGATGGAGATTGTATAAATACTAGTGAAATTTTCGAGAGGAATGAAGTAAGGTGGAAGATACGCGTAGAGTATGATTCGTTTGACTGGGTGCCAGCTCGTTGACTCGCTTCTCACGCGAAAGTTACACTTGCTAGGAAATAATATATAAAAATACTTCTAGATGATTATTGTTAGCCATCGTAAACCAACCAGTGTTGTTAGGACTGGATAGGATCGGCCGGTCCGGCCGGTTCGACCGGGGATCCGTTAGGTGGCCGGTCCGGTTCAGTTTGATTCGTTTTGAATCGGTCGAACCGGACGGTTCGTCCCGAACCGGTGGTCGGACCGGGGAACCGGACCGGTTCGGATCGGAATTTGATTTTTTTATGGGTAAAAACGGGGGTTGAACCATTAATTAATGTGTTAGGTATAGAAATATAGTTAAGTTTTATGTATAATTATAAAATACATATATAAATCATATATAAATTACTTATATTTGATTATATATATAATTACTTATACGCACTTTCTAATTGTTTATGTGATTTATACCTTGGGTGGTATGACTTATATTTTGATAGATATTGTTATTGCTTTCGTTATCGAGTCGGGGGTCTCTTCGGAAGCGGTCTCTCTATCTCCCAAGATAGAGGAAAGACTCGCCACCGCCTACCCCTCCTAGGCCCTACTCTTGCGTGGGATTTACTGGGTACGTTTGTTTGTTTGTTTGTTTTATATAATTATATATATTATATATATATATATATATATATAATGTACTATATATATAATTATGACGTTATCTGGTTCTTAAATCTGGTCCGACCACCAAACCAGTATGGTGTCCGGTTCGACGTCCGATCCGGTTCGAAACATTGTCGTAAACGTAAGAGTCGCAAATGAGTCAAGCCGAGTCGAGGTGGCTTGTGAGCCAACTTGCTTATTTTTATAAAAATCTATTTTGTTAATTCTTATAAATATTTATATGTATAATAACAAAAGGAGTTGAGATATGCTACAAAGCCTATAATTTCTAAAAAGTGTGAGAAGTGGTTCTGGCCGTTGGATCAGCTACTTAAAATAGATCAATGGTTCAAAAAAACGCGGTGGCAAACTTGTAAATAAATGGAAAACTGCTAACAGGCGGAGGGGTAAAACTGTAATTTGACAATAAACCGTCTCCGACGAAAACGTTTTCAAAGTCTATTCAAAACCGTCTTCGACGAAAACTTCCATCATCGTCTTTTCCTCGAAAACCATCTCCGACGAAATCATCAAACGTAAACATGGATCCCGTACAGTCGAAAAAGTCTTCAGTGTCTAATGAACATTCGGAAACCTCCAGAACCACAAGCATAAACTCACAAACACTACGAATAAGTCCAATCGAAGAGCAAGAACAAACAGGTAAAACCTAATCAAGCATTATTGTGTCAAATATAACTATGCATTGTGTCATGATTTAGGGGTTTCATTGTGAAATTTCAACCGAGCATTATTGTGTCAAAAATCTATCATTGTGTCATGTCTTTGCAAAACTTCATTGTGTCATGGTTTGGGGATTCATTGTGTCATGAAATCTGCTTATAATGTGTCTTTTGTGAATGTTCATTGTGTCATGGTAATAATGTCTTTGTGAAAGTTCATTGTGTCATGGTTTGGGGTTTCATTGTGTCACGATTTCTGCTAATAATGTCTTTGTGAAAGTTCATTGTGTCATGATTAGGGATTCATTGTGTCATGGTTTGGGGATTCATTGTGTCATGCTAACAATAATGTCTTTGTGAAAGTTCATTGTGTCATGATTAGGGATTCATTGTGTCATGCTTTTGGGGATTCATTGTGTCACGATTTCTGCTAATAATGTCTTTGTGAAAGCTCATTGTTTCATGATTGGGGATTCATTGTGTCATGGTTTGGGGATTCATTGTGTCATGATGCATGCTAACAATATCTTTGTGAAGGTTCATTGTGTCATGATTAGGGATTCATTGTGTCATGGTTTGGGGATTCATTGTGTCATGATGCATGCTAACAATGTCTTTGTGAAGGTTCATTGTGTCATGATTAGGGATTCATTGTGTCATGATTAGGGATTCATTGTGTCATGCTTTGGGGATTCCTGCTAATAATGTCTTTGTGAAAGCTCATTGTTTCATGATTGCGGATTCATTGTGTCATGGTTTGGGGATTCATTGTGTCATGATTCATGCTAACAATGTCTTTGTGAAGGTTCATTGTGTCATGATTAGGGATTCATTGTGTCATGCTTTGGGGATTCATTGTGTCATGAAAACATGCTTGGGGGGTTCCAAAAGAGCATGATTGTGTCATGATTTGGGATCCATTGTGTCATGATTGAGGGGTTTCAACCGAGCATGATTGTGTCAAAAACTATATTTGTGTCATGTCTTTATGAAGGTTCATTGTGTCATAGTTTGAGATTCATTGTGTCATGATTCATGCTAACAATGTCTTTGTGAAGGTTCATTGTGTCATGATTCATGCTAACAATGTCTTTGTGAAGGTTCATTGTGTCATGATTAGGGATTCATTGTGTCATGCTTTGGGGATTCATTGTGTCATGAAAACATGCTTGGGGGTTTTCAAAAGAGCATGATTGTGTCATGATTTGGGATCCATTGTGTCATGATTGGGGGGGTTTCAACCGAGCATGATTGTGTCAAAAACTATATTTGTGTCATGTCTTTGTGAAGGTTCATTGTGTCATGATTGGGGATTCATTGTGTCATAGTTTGAGATTCATTGTGTCATGAAAACTGCTAATAATGTGTCTTTGTGAAGGTCCAAGACGTAAAAGAAAAAGTGAAAGAATATCAAAGAAGTATTTCAGTAAATTCAAAAATGACAAGTCAAACCCTTTGATAATTGATAGTCCTGAAGATCATTCTGAAAGTTAGTGTCTACCATAATTCTTCTATTAAAAACTTACTTCCTTTACTAAGTTATATGATATGTTGTCTCATTCATTGTTTTGTAGATGTGCAAGATAGCATGCTATTAAAAGATTTTGTGGTTGATATTTAGGACAAAAAACAAGCTGAAAGAGAAAATGAATTAAGCAAGAGAAAATCAACCACTGATCTAGTAAGAAAAGAGAAACGCGTCAAGGTTGCTAAAGACCCAACAAAACCAAGCTTTTTTGCATACAATGGACAAAAAGTTAACTTGAGATGTTCACTTAACAACCTTGTCAGTTTTTGGGAGAATTAACAAAAAAGCAGAAAAAGGTTGTTAAAGAAATGGGTTTTGGACCAGCTCTACTATTGAACTTGCACACAATTCCAACATCTTTTGGTTATTGGATTTTGAAAAACTACGATGCCAAGACAAATATATTCAACAATGGCACACATCAATTTAAAGTAACACCACGTTTAATTCATGAAGTATTTGGAATACCTATTGGTGGTGTAAAAGTTGATGAACAAGCTAAGCCTAATGTTAATGATCCAGTAATAAAGGAGTGGAGAAGTCAGTTTGGAGAATCTGGGAGGATCTTCATCAGAAATTTTGTTGAGCATGTATCTAATAGAAAAAATGACACAAGCAGAACATTTCAACTAAATTTTTTGGTAATTTTTTTCACTGTGTTGGGAGAGGCTATGAAAAGCAACACAGTCAACCAAAGATTTTTAGCGTCATTAACAAAAGAAACCCAAATTCAGGAAGTGGATTGGTGTGATTACATATTCAACTGCTTGAACAAGCAGAAACAAATATGGGAAGCTGATGAAAAGGGCTTATTCTGTGGTCCTCTTTTGGTGCTTGCGGTAAGTGTATATTGTCTCTAAAATTAATATTACCAAATTGAATATGACACAATGGAATATGACACAATTACTGTTATTATTAATTGCAGATTTTATATGCTTACGAGTTTGAGATTGTGAAGAGTTCATCTTCAATAAGCCTTGACATGTTCACTTTTGAAATGTTTTTGGATATTGAAAGAAGACTGGATGACACAATGCTTGTGGATGACACAAGTTCTGAAAATGACACAATCGCATTGGAAAAGAAAACTCAAAGGAAAGAGAAACCAAGCTTGAAAGTCAAAATCAAGAAAAGTATGTATTTACATATGACACAATGATCATTGTATCATTGTGTCAAATCCTATTGTGTCATTCTATTTGAACATTGTGTCATAATAATTTATATTAATTTTGTTTTCATTAGGTGTGGAAGAAGTAAGGGAAGTTGATGTTGAGGATATGATGGCTGAAACAGAAGAGGTATGACGTTTAATTATTATAATAAGCTTTCAATAATTTACTTGAAAAATCATCAACAATTATTGTTTATACAACAGGAAAGGGTAAAAGAGATTGAAAAAGAGCTCGAGCTGTTTGATGACCACGCAATTTGGGTAATGTCATTATTAGAGAAGTCAATCAAAGATTTCCCTGGAAGCATAATAATTGAAAAGAAACAAAAAGAATGGGAATGTTTGGTGAACTCTTATAAACCAAAATCAAAGAATGACACAATTGAAGCTGAAGTTGAACGAACTGGAGATGCAGTTGAATCTGGAGCTGCAGCTGGAGAGGCAGTTGGATTTGGAGCTGTAGAGTTAGGAGGTTTAGAGGCAGAAGCTTGTTTAGAACAGAAAGATGACACAGTGGAAAAGCATGATACAGTGAATTTGAATGACATAATGCCAAAAGATGACACAATGGGAAAGGATGACACAGTGGAAAAGCATGACACAATGGCTACAGATGACAGAATGGAAAAGGATGACACAGTGAATGTGAATGACACCATGGAAAAGGATGACACAATGGTTGAATGTCAAGACGAAATAGACATTAAAATTATGAGAATTGTTACAAATTTGAAAACATTGATTAGACAGCATGCGATTGACACAATGGGAGTTGCTGATGACACAATGGGAGTTACCGATGACACAATGAATAATGATGACTTTGATAGACCAAACTTTAATCTATTGACTCAAACACAAGAAGAAGATAATGTGAACAAAGAAAGCGAGGTACAAAACAAGGAGTTGGATGATGTCTTTGATAAACCAAACTTTCGTTTATTGACTCCAACACCAGAAGAAGATAATATTGATGCTGTTAGTAAGAAGGTAGAAGTGGAGGATGTCTGCAAAGAGTTGGAGGTAAAAAACAAGGAGTTGGAGGATGACTCAATGGTTCAAATTGAGAATGTTATAGATGTGGAGAATCTTATGGACTCTGTTGCTGAGCACACAAAGCATGACACAATGGGAAAGGATGACACAATGAAGGCAGATATAGTCATCTTTCCTGAAGTACCAGAAAATACAGATTCTTTTAAAACTCCTGCTTCAAAAACAGTGCTTGATGTTGATCCTATTTCACATGCACCACCAATTACATGTCCAAAACAAGATGACTTAAACATCAAAAAGAGACCAGAGAGAAAAAAGTTTCCAGCAGAAGCTTTATGCTCACCATTCATACAACGACAAGTTGTAATGTCCGAAAGAAGAACAGTTTCAGAAAATAACACATCAAGTTGTCTATTTGCAGGAAATGAAAAACCATGGTAAAACAACTTCTATGAATAAATTTAAATTTTAATTAGTCTACTAACATTTCTTTTTGTTTCTTTTGCAGGGATCTTTTATTTGTATCTAAAGATTACATGACGGTGCCAAGGGTGGAATTGGAGAGTCTAAGGCCAGAAATTGAAGTTCATATTGATGTTATTGCTATATGGGCACATATACTGAATGTTGAAGAAAAGAAGAAGGCAAGAGAGTCTTATTACAGGCTTTTTTGCAATCCTCAAATGATTGTAAGTAAAATAAATGATGCAATGATATTATTATATGACTCGTTAACACCATGACACAATGAATCTTATGACACAATGAATCTTATCACACAATGAATACATGACACAAGAAATTATATGACACAAGAAATCTTATGACACAATGAATACATGATACAATGAATATATGACACAATGCTATATATGACACAATGAATCTTATGACACAATGATATCATTATGTCAAGTCTTATTTAACTTATTTTATCTTATATTGTTTGATTTACAGAACTCTCACACTTACATGAGAGATTATGAGCTTGTTCTTAAGGACTTCACAGAAAACATGAACAACCATTTAAAAAATGAGAAGTTGGGGAAAGATATAAAGAAGTTTGATATGGTGATGCTACCAATCCTTCAAATGGGTCATTATTACCTTATTTGTTTCAATCTAAAAGACACAAGGACAATCTTGATTGACAACAGTGCATCTGGTGAATATGAAGCAAAGTACCTTGGTCTACCCGAGAGAGCAGTAAGTACTTAAAACCCATATAATTAATATAGCAAAACGTATGCTATTTAAATATAACACAATGTTGATTTTTTTCCACAGAGAGATGTTTTTGCAGATTACCTTGCAAGTATTTCACATCGAAAAGCCAAAAAAATGAAGGAAACATCAATTGAACGGTTAAAAATGACATGGAGAACATCCAAAAATGGGATTGATTGTGGAGTATTTCTCATGCGACACATGGAGATGTACCTGGGAGAAGATGTGAAGTTCTGGGATTGTGGATTCACTGATGAAAAAGATAATAAGCAGGCGGCAGAATTGGAAGATTTGCGCCGAAAGTATGCTGCAAAAATTCTATTGCATGACATAAATGAAGCAAGGGATTTGGTAATAAAAGATGTGAAGAACTACATGGAGTTACCTGGTCCTAAAAAAATCAGCCTCCAAAAAACATCAAAAGACAGAATCTTTAAAAGGCTGACATTTGGAATGGCGTAGTTCAAAACAATGGTTGTTTGAAACAATGGTAATTTGACACAGTAGTTGTTTGGACTGAATGTTTGTTTGAAACAATGGTAGTTGACAAAATGGTAGTTGACACAATGGTAGTTGACACAATGGTAGTTGACACAATGGTAGTTGACACAATGTTAGTTGACACAATGCTTGTTTGAAACAATGCAAGTTTGACACAATCGTAGTTTGACACAATAGTAATTTGGTATGTTGGCATGTTGTTATATTTTGCTTTGTGTTGGCATGTTAGTATTTGTTGCTATATGTTGCTTTACATTACACAATATTATTTTGGTACCATGTTTTTATTGTCAAAATCAAACATAAACAAAACTCTTCAAATATGACACAATGAGTCTAATGACACAATGAATATGATGACACAATGATTATTATGACACAATGAGTATTTGACACAATGAATCTTATGACAATGAATCCTATTCTTGAATAGGCATAGAATCAATTGTTGAGCTGCTTGAAGCTTGTTTATCTTTAATGCTTTGAAGATATAAACTGCAATTGCGTATAATGTGACCAGGTTGTTTGCAAAACCCACAATGTCGCAACTTTTTTCCTGCTTGTTCGATCGCTAACTCACGAGCAGACTTCATTCTTTTCGGCCTACCTTTTGTCTTTTGCTTAACCGGTACACGCAATTTTGCTTCATTTCTTTCGCTTCCTCCAGTTAACTCTGCAAACCTATCTCTCCTACTTGGAGGTGGGGCGACCATTTCAACTTCATCAGCCTTAGACTTGTAACTATTCAAATAATCACGATAAAAACACAACTCGTCTTTGTTCGTAACCAATTTATTAACAATATAATCATTGGCACTCCTAATATCACGAACCACATCTTCTATAAAATGCCAGTTGTTGTCACAACCAGGAAGTATAAAATCAGATCTGAGAGAAGTATTTGGCACAGCTTCCCTTGTCCAACGCTTAAGAACATACTTTTTTGGATACTCTCTAATGTCACAAAGCCGAAGAACGTAGAAAATATGACTACATATCAACCCAAACTGTTCAAACCTATTGCAACTGCATGATATGGTCAAATCTTCCTTTCGAAACATAACCTACAACAAAATACACAATTATATTTAACGTGACACAATGAACCTCAACAAAAGACACATTATAAGCAGCTTTCATGACACAATGAATCCCAAACCATGACACAATGAATCCCAAATCATGACACAATGAACCTTCACAAAAGACACATTATAAGCAGCTTTCATGACACAATGAATCCCCAAACATGACACAATGAACCTTCACAAAGATATGACACAACGATAGATTTTGACACAATCATGCTTGGTTGACACAATGAACCTCTAAACCTGACACAATGATATAGTAAAACACATATCAAGTAAAATATTACACAATATATAAACAAAAACAAAAAAGAATTGATACCTTAAAATAATCAGTGCATGGTTGCCTGAAATCTTTGATTTCAAACTTTGCAAAATCATCAACTGTTTCAATGCTCACAGATGCACAACTATTGATTACATTATTTATCTCCAACTGCTGATCCAAAAATATAGTTCGCGTAAAAATCTGTGCAGCTTGTTTTTCAAGAACAAATGAACTGCACAACTCCACATTAGCAAATCGAGTGTCATGATCATTCTTCCTATGCTCATACCTCTGAGCCTCCATAGCAGATTCAAAATGACTACTAAACTCCAATAAAGTTGATCTTGGGTTACAAAACTGATTAAAAAAGTGGTTTTCACTTTCACATCTCGACGTTGTACGCATCAGCCCAGAAAAATTCTCATTTTGATAATATGTAGGAATCCAATCTCCTCTGATATTAAAAATATCACACAACCATGGATGAGTAGTTAAACCAAACTCAGATAGAATTACATCCCATTCTTTTTCAAATTCAGCAGGAGTAATAGATTCTGCCCATACAATAGCAGCCAATCTCTTTTTAAAATCTGTAGTGTTACACAAAACTGGTCCCACCTACAAATATGAGCGCAAAGCAATATCAGATAATATAAAAACCCAATGACTGAAAAAGGAATAGCAGAATATCAAATGACACAATAAGTAAAAAAGAAAAAGACACAATGAGTAAACACTTGATACCTTAGATGTCACTTTGTCCCATATATGCCACATACATAACCTATGCGGGAAGTTGGTAAAACATCTAGTATAGCCCTCTTCATTGCAGGATCTTGATCACTAACAATAACTTTAGGTGGATTACCAAAAGATTTGACATAGTTACGCAATAACCACCTATATGAATCTGCAGTTTCAGATCCAAGAAGAGCAGCACCAAGAGTAACATTTCTGTTGTGGTTATCTATACCAGTGAAAGGTACAAAAACCATATCATACCTATCATATACGACACAATAAATATAATTAGACACAATGAATCTTATGACGCAATGCTATATATGACACATTAACACCATGACACAATGAGTATTATGACACAATGATATATATGACACAATGATATACATGACACAATGATATATATGACACAATGATATATATGACACAATGATATACATGACACAATGAATAATGTAAGTAATAACACAATGGAAAAAAGACACAATGAAAATATGACACAATGAAGAGATTAGAATCTTACTTGTTAGATCTATAAGTTGCATCAAATCCAACAACATCACCAAAGATCAAGTAATTATTCTTCATAACATCATCAGCCCAAAATAAACCACCTAATGTTCCATCTTCTTTAACAAAATATTCACAAGTAAAATTCGTCAAGTGACCCTTTTTCTTCATAAGAATTTGAACAAGCATATCAGCATCATATTCACCAATATATTTATTTAAATCCCTCTTATAATTCTTGAAATCATTTTCGTCGCACCGACTTCCGCATAACCACCACACAAAGTTCTCAATATATGAAAAGCTCGAACGGGACCAATATTTATACTAGACAAAGCTTGAATTGCACTTTCTTTTACATGATCAACCTTTCTAGCAGCAGGTAAAAGATGCACATCATCTTGATCAACCAACAAGTGGTTGTGCTCTTCCTTGAAATAATAAACACAGTATTTACTATTAACTAAACGTAGCTTAAGAATTGCTTCACACCCAACTCTCTTAGATGGTTTACTACGCTTCCACTTACATTTATCGTCCTCATCATTTGAAGAATCAAATACTTTTCCCCTTTTAAACCCTTGCTTCGAACAAACAAAATACTTCAAAAGTACTTTACCAGCTTGCAAATATTCTGTATGCTTCCTAGCTTCAAAAACACAAGAAAGAGCATACCTTTGGTAAAATGCAAACGCATGCTCAATAGAAACAAACTCCATTCCTACAACAGGTTTAATTGAACTCCTTGCAAAAGGTATATAAGATACTCTTCCAGAACCTGGGGATACACATTGTTGGCCAACATCTTTGTAATTTTCAGCATCTATATGAATAAAAACAACAAGTCATAAAAAGACACAAAACATAAAAGACATAATGAATCCCCAATCATGACACAATGAACCTTTACAAAAGACACATTATAAGCAGCTTACATGACACAATGAACCTTCACAAAAGACACATTATAAGCAGCTTTCATGACACAATGAATCCCCAAACATGACACAATGAACCTTCACAAATAAATGACACAAAGATAGAATTCGACACAATCATGCTTGGTTGACACAATGACCCTCTAAACCTGACACAATTAGTATAAATAGTATCATATAACACAACTAATATTTATAAAATATGTTCAATAACAAATTGATAATGTCCAGAGCAATCTAACAGTATAGACACAATGACGATACAAAAGACACAATGATGATACCTATGACACAATGATGATACCTATGACACAATGATGATACCTATGACACAATGATGATGTCAATCAATAACAAAATTCACAGAAAATCATACAGTATAGACAGAACGATGATCAAAACGACAAAATTACGGTGCCAAAATTAACATACTATTTCAATTGCAGTATATAATCGTCCTCATACGTACCAAATTGATCATCTCTCGTCGACATCGCTGAAGTAATTGATGTAAAGCAATCTTCAGCGATTGAAATTGAAAATTCGATTGTTTGAATCTTCAACGATTGATTTCAACGATTCGATTGTTTGAATCTTCAACGATAAAGTGAAAAATCTGTTGGAAACCTCAATCGTACAGTGTAATGGTCGATCGCTGAAGTATTGAAAATTCTGTTAATAAATGACACTTCCTAAAATACCCCTACTTCTATTTTTAAAAATATGCCACATGTCAATCCCTGATTGCTTCTCACACTTTTTACATAATTTGGACTTGTATTTGAACCGGACACTAACAAAAAAGTAATATTTTTCATATTTATTTATCTTAATTCGATGAAATAATTATACAAGATTGGTATTTATTAAACTGTGATAATGATGTATACTATCTACTTATGTTTTCTTTTGTTAATTAATGTCAAAGTAATCATATATCTTTGGTCATTACAAATAACATGTCGTGACTTTTTTTAGGCTTTAATTTTAGCAAGCCGACATGCGAGCTGAGCTAGCTAACAAGTGAGCCACAAACTGAGCTAATCTTGGCTCGTTCGTGGTTCGTTTACAAACTGAGTTGAATCGGCTTGGCTTGTTTACAAATGAGCTGATTTGAACGAGTTATTTTTTAGTAAGTTTCGTATGAGTCACTGAGTTGTAAGCTTTTTGAACAACTCTCGCATCTTCCTCTCACACACTTCGTGTATCAATCTTTCGTTAGAGAGGTAATATCCCTATGTAAAATGGTAGGTTGAGTACATGAGAAGTATATTTTAACTACTCCCTTTTTATATTTATCATTAAAAATTGCACATGTATTTTTCTTCTATAAATATTATATTCAATAATTTTTATAGAAAGTAATATAAATCCGGATACAAATGATAACTTACTAAGAAAATAAGGGGCTGTTTGGTAAGATCTGAATCATTAAGTGCTGAATGGTTAAGAGGTTTAAATGGTTAAGAGGCTCTGAACCAGTAAGTGCTGAATCAAAATGTGCTGTTTGGTTGAATCTCTGAATGACTGTAAAAAATGTCAATTTTACCCCTCTGAATTATTTTATGCTGAATAAGGTCATTTTCTAAAAGGCAATAATTATTATTATGTAACGAGTATATAATAAAGCATACCAATTGATGCAACCTAACTTGCATACTATAAATGATCTCACTGGATGCTATTTCTTTAACAACAATATTTCATTTTAAAACTCATATAACCAGCTTTGAGCCTCAATGGCTTTTAAGAAGTCTTTAACTATCACGGAATCAATATGCTATTTCTTTAAATAACTTAAAAACCAGAAACAACTTCAAAAGATTCAATGAAGCACAGGCCCCAAATGGAATCAGCTTCAAACCCAGAAACAAGAATGCAATCACAACCTAAAAGAACACAGGTAGCAAATTACCTTGCAAGAATCAAACCCAGTTGAAGATTGAGAGAGGAGATAGAGCCAGGCGAGGCGGGGATGGCAGAGACGGAGATGGAGGAGGCGGCGGGGGCGGAGGCGTTCAGGCGGCGGAGATTGGCGGTGCTGCGAAGGGCTGCGGTCTGCGGGTCGGGCTGCGGTGGTCGCAAGGTGGCTGGCCGGTGCTGGGGTCGGGCTGCGGAGGGCAGAGAGGGAGGTCGCCAGTGGTCGCCGGTGCTGGGGTGGGGGGGGATGACGGGAGTTGAAGTGGGCTGAAGATGGGGGTTAGGTTTTCTGAGGGTATTTGTGTCTCATTTTCCATTCACATGTTTTCATATCTGAACCATTCAGCACTGAATGGTTCAGTTCAGAGCCTCCTTTTTTTTAAAACAAACACTGAAGCCTCTTAACGGTTCAGAGCTAGCCTCTTAATGGAACCATTAAGAGGCTATCAAACAACCCCTAACTCAAAATATTGTATGTGTTATACATGTGTGTTGAAGTCAGGGTCGGCCTCAACATTTTTTATGACCTCAAGCGAAATGTAAATTGGGGGCCCTTTTTCAACTTTCATTGTCATAAGCCTTGTATTTTATCCGTTCTTAAAATCGACACAGATAAACTAAAAAATGATTATAGTTGGTGAAATTTACTTTTTTTTGTTCCTCATGCCTTTTTTATGTGTATTAAAATTAGTTTCATGTTTGATGCATATAGAGAATAATTAACAAAACATCGTGATGAAAACCAATGCCCAAACTTGTTATGCCTTAACAAGGTACCTAAAACTAGCAGATAAAGGTTTTATATTTCATACCTGCAACTGCAACTGCAACTGCAACAAGTTTATAAGCAAGCTGATATTGTGCCAACAGTATTTTTCATTACTCAATTAGTCTTCTGTGTTAGAAACAATATCCTTGTAAACTTTCATTACTTGCAATAATGATTAAAAGTTAACAAGCATGGTCCAACAATTGATTTAAAAAAAAGCAAATAGGATTCAATAATTGATTTCTTATAAACAACTAACATAATCTAGAGATCAAAAGTCAAAACAAATATTCACATATATGTAAGTAAGAACTGTAAAGTTATTAACAATAATAACTTCAAATCAGAAACAAATTAAATAACAATTGTAACAATAAAACAAGACAATTAAAAAGATCAAACAACTACAGTTACTACAAAACATATCAGAGTACTAAAATTATTATCAAATCCACAATTTTGATTACTTGTAAGCTGTAATAGGTATGCCGAAATCGATCAAACCCAGAAGAACTATCCAAGTTAACACAAAAAGCAACATCAGTTGACAAATCAGTAAGTAATATAGTAATACTAATGTAACCCACTAAGAAAATGAAAGAAAAATTGGAGAGATTAAACTTAAACTTACTTGTCGGCCATAGCCGGTAGCCATCAGGAAGAAAGAAATCGAACAAAATCCGACCAAACCATGAAGTGCTTAATAGTTCTTTTGTTAAAACCGACCAAAGTAGTGAAAGTACCAAGCCATGTAGCACAATAGTTGGTCAAGGTCGATCATAATCAAAGTAGGCCAGAAGATTTCTTACGAAATCAAAACTCAAGCACTTAAGCAAACTAGTGAAGAATAGAAGAAAAAATCGATGGAGATTAGATAGTAGCGACTTTTCATTCCCAGAGATGAGATTCACCTATCGTTCAACTTTTCAATGGTGATTGGTTTTTCACCGACCATGAACACTTCAGTCATCCGGGGGCCCTGTTCAAGTGGGGGCCCCAAGCCCTAGCTTCACTGCTATAACTCTTGGGCTTACCCTAGTTGAAGTAAATATAATAGTTTTATGGGTATACGAGTAGAATTGGACTTTGAATCATGCAACTTGTGTTCTTTTTATAAAATTAATAAACTCATAAAAATGATTATTTTTATGTGTTTATCTAATTTATTATTTGAATAATCATATATAAAGTTAAGAGAAAATTAGCAAATATAGTTATTTCTCTGAGTGTGTTACACCATAAGATCGTGTCACGACAATTTCAAACATTTAGATATGAGTTATGTGAATTTTTGTAAAGTGTTATATTTACTCACTTGTTATTCTTTTATTTTAACTCGTTTGTTATTCTTTTATTTAAAAAGTAGTATATAAACCATAAGTTAGACGTGTATATAAAGTAGATGCAGGAATGTAGTTCGCGTACCAATTATTATGGAAGACAAATTCTAGCAACATATACATGAAGAATCTTAAATGTGGAGGAAGAATAAAGTCGTTCCTAAAGTATCCTATTAGGAGCATTTTATGCATGTTTTATCATTCATTTTATTGTATTTTTTACATCCATATCATCTCATTTTGTAAAACATGTCTTTTGACGGAAATCTGCATGAAACAAACTTCTTACAATGTTGGGAAAGATGCTAATCCACCCTCCCTTTATAGACATGAATTATCTGTAGTTAAAAGAGATTTTTATTTCCATCTAAAAGACAATTGTTTGAGAATTTTCTTGTAGGATTTAGTTTAGGGGAATTACATATATTCACTTACAAACTTAACTAATTACATATATACCCAACCAAATATTATAATCACATATATCCTCTTCTTTAATAAAACTTTACTTAATTAATTACATATATACCCAACCAAAAATTGTAAGCATAACTTTACACTTTTGGCTAGATTTCTTCTTGATTAAGTCTTAATTAGTCATTATGTGCAGCTAAATTCCCTTAATTTAACATTAGCGTTTACTTTTGATCTTGAATTCAAGAATTATGTAAAATCATGTTTTTTGTTGGATCCTTTTGAAAGTTTGTTTGTGTGATTTCTTATTTTCAATTTCAGATCTTTTTCATAGACACATTAGATCGTTAACGTAACTGAGCATATTGTTAATTTTTTAATAAAGTTCTTTAATATTTAAAGTTGTAATACGATTTTAATTATTAAGCATTTCGAAGGGTATGAAATTTTATTATAATCAACACTTCCACCATTGTAACATGCATATTAAGATCCAAAACGATTAGAACTTACATATCATGTTGGCTTTAATCAACAAATGACATTTGGTTAAACGCATGGATGTCATTGTATCGTAATCATTAGTGATCATAAATCAAACAAAAAAATATTGTTAGAAATAATGAATGTCATTATACTTCTGACCTTGGTCGAGGAAAAAAAAAGCACGTTAAGGAAAAAAAGTTAAATAAAACCGATTGAGTAAAGTGGTTATTTGATAGATCATAGGGATTAAACATATCAATAACTGAAACTATTATCCATGTATTATAATAAAAGAAAATTTTGAGTCTTTACTTGTTATAATTTTAAACATCATATCTTATTTTTTCAGCTTCTTTCTCTATTAAGAAAGTGCTCTTTTTAGATTAAAATAGTTTTTTAATAAAAATAAGAAAGTACTCTTTTTATAAATGCAATATCTAAAGATTTTTATAACATAAGTAATTTTCTAAAATCTAAAAAATTTTAAAATAAAAAATATTTTAAAAGTAGTGTTTTTAGAAAATAATTTTTTATGAACCATAATAAGTAATATTCCGAGTTATAATAAAAAAAATTTAAATGATATTTTTTAAAACTGCTTGATTTAGAACAAAATATTTCAATTTTTAATAAAAATTAAAATAAAAAAGTTTAAAGGAAATTATATCATTGTTTACTTATAAGTAATTTTAATCATCTCTTATCTTAAAATATGATTTTATAATTAATAATGTTTTGTGATTAACTATTTAATATTTTATTTATTCAACATGTGTGATATAGAGGATACTAATTTAATGGTATTAAAATGTTGCTTCATCGTAAATTTAATCTCTTTTTGGTTTGTTTGTATAACACGGGGTAATGTTTATATAAACGAAAAATAAAATTACTTCCTAAAATTCAATAATATATATTTATTTGTTGCATTACAAATGTTAAACATAACTTCATCTTATTAGAAAATTAGTACTTTATAACATCATTTAAGTATTAATAAAAAAGTCGTATACTCGTATGAATTCAATTTAAATTATTATCCTATAATCGTTCGATATATAAATTTTCTAAGACTATCTTTTTCAAACTTTATAGTTTCTTATGGAACAAAGAAAACTCAATAGAACATGTATGCTTAATAAAGGTAGTCAGTTATATTATATATTTATGTTAACGTTTAGACACTTACAAAATTATGTTTCTTATCTAATATTACAAGTGAAATATCGGCTTCAATAAGGTTCGTATGTTATATTATCTCTTTGTAATCTACTATAGTTGCGATTATAATGACCGAACACATATTAATCATACGCGTCACCTGAGTACCACCACCGTTAGGCACGTAACACATGATTAGCACTCCTAATTTTTTTCGACTCATGTGGGATGCCATAACATAAATCTCTTTACACAAGGCAAAAGGTTTGGCCAAATAGACATTGTATTAAAAACACTACCTTTTTCATTCATAAAGCAATTCCTTAGCAAGAACTTATTCTAAAGGCTTCTCTTTTCACCCAACTTTCCTTCCTTTCATTTGTATGGTATATAAATCAACATAACCAACATATTCTTTCCTTAAAGTGACAAAAGTTGTAAAGGAAGAGAGAAGTGTTATCAAAGTTCTTGTTATCCTAGCGTCGAGAGCCTTGTGAAAACAAGGCAGTACGTTATCCTCGACCTCCAAGAACCGTGGTGGCAGAAGATGTCTGCAGAGGTGATGAAACCCGAGGGACGATGAAGTGGTGTTTGTGCTCTCCAACTAAGCATCCAGGGTCGTTTCGATGCCGATATCATCGCGGGGAGTATGTTTGGGGTGGCCGCGCGATTTGAGGGGCCATGAGACATTAATAATATGTTTAAGTTCTGTCTGATATGCAGTTTGGTTTTGTGTATGTTTTGAATCAAATTGTATATTCAATTCCTCTATTGAGGCTGTGAACTTAAGCTTTAAGTGAAGTATATCATTAATCTCTATGTTATTGGCATCAGGAGTAAGTTTTTCGTTCAATTTTTTCTGTCATTTCTAAAAAGTTTATCTTTAGGTGAAGTGCATAAAGAGGTAACCAAATAACTTTATTTCACATAAATTTACAAATGTCTATGGTCTAGTGGTATCTTTTGTCTCTTACAAAAATGATGAGTTTAAATAATTTCAAATGAAAGGTTAGATAGAATTAGATGTTATAAAAAATACCATTAGTAAGATTAAACTAACAAAACAGAAACCATATAGTAACAAAAATATATTTCCAAATAAAATAATATAATATTAAAAGTCTAGATTATTACAGGCTACAACAATGTTTTTTCACAGGGTAAATCTAAATATGAATTTTTTAAAAATTAAAATTGATGCACATGCTTGACTTTCTAAACAAGCTCTTAAACTACTTAAATCAAAGACGATAAATAAAAAGAACGAGTCTAAAAACAAGGCTTCAGACGATGAAATTGAGCCTAAATGTTGGAACGCACAATCTTAACAGGATGCATAAGTACATTATCAATTGATCATGGTTAACAATGATCTAAAAATTACATAACTCTCATTAAGACCATCGAGCAAAGGAGTATCGTCATCTCGCTTTCCATTAGTGTCACAAGTCAGGGCAATGTTCTCGCACACTACAAGTTAGTTGTCACATCACGCTTCCATATCTAACGGTCTTCATACCTTCTTTCTCCTCATCCTTAAGCGGCACCAGAACCTCGAGCGGGGACACAACTCGGGCACATACCGCAACTCGCTCGTCCGCAAGTTCTTATTCATTATAGGTATCAAGGGACAAATTGGAAACAAATAAACACTTAAAACACATTACACTTATGCAAGCAATTTAGTCCAAAAGTTATTATGTTACACAGGCAAGTTTTCATATAAAACCACCATTGTGGAACACCGTTTCCGTTGAACAATCTGCTATTTAAATCCCTCACCGTCACCGTCGCCGTCGCCGTCGCAGTCGCAGTAGCCGTCGCGGGTCGCCGTACGGATCTTTATAAGTTAACTCCATCGCATTAAAAAAAGCAGAAACCTAAAGACTCCAATTCACGGGTCAATTTCAAGCTCAAGTACGCCAAAAACCCTAAGATTACTTAATTCTCCCACATTCTCGAGTTGTTCGATAATCACCATCACTTTCTTCTAGTATTCTTCTCCGATTATCACTCCATTGGTATCAATTTCGCAATGGTTGGAGGCAAGAGTAAGAACATACAAGCAAAACTAGTAAGCACATGAACTCATGAACATCTTCCCCTGTTTTTTACACTTTACTTACAATTATGAATCATTGATTCACATCATTTGGTTGTTTGATTGTCGATTGATCGATGATTTTTCCCTGTTGATCGCTTTGATTACTGGTGTTTGAGATTGTTGATTTGAAAACTGAAATTTTATTGCTGTTAGGTGGTCCTTGGAGATATGGGAACAGGGAAAACAAGCATGGTGTGAGATTTGTGAAAGGCCAATTTTATGACCACCAGGTTAAAAAATTCATGATTCATTACTAAAAAGGAGCGTTTCGTTGGAAGGAATGGAATTGAAAAACTAGTATAATTTTCAAGTAAAATTATGTTGAGTGGGTAATGAAATGTAAAACCCAAGGGAATGTTTAACCTCAAATTCCCTTGGATGTCGGATTCAAAATCCTTCCACCTAGAGAGGGAATTTGAAATCCTACAACCAAGGAAATTTGAGGTGAAACATTCCCTTGGGTTTTACATTTCATTACTCACTCAAACATAATTTACATGAAAATTATACTAGTTTCTCAATTCCATTCCATTCCATTCTTTCCAACCAAACACCCCTAAAAACCTTGTTCATAACACCTAGGGATCGTAAATGCAAACACGACACTTGAAACATTTAGGACGAGTAACGAGACAAGTATTCAGGTACGAGACTAGGTGTTTAAAATTAATTCAGGATGGGTATGTTATTAAGTGAGATCTACTCCTGTTACTTGAAACATATATAGTTGTTTACCCGTACTGAACCGGTAAACATTTTCTTTCGACTTTATTTTCCTTTGTATTTGGGTAATGGAGTAATTTACTAATCTTTCCACTTTTTAGTTTGAGTAAATTACCATTGCATCCCTTACGTTTTCCCATTTAACCACTTGCGTCCCTATAGTTTCAAAGTCTTGAATCGCCCCCTAACGTTTTATTTTTATCCCCGTTTGAATCCAAATGACTAACTCCGTTAAATTGTTCAGTTAACTTTGTGTGAAATGACTAAATTGCCCCTCAATAATAATTTTTTTAAAAAAAACTTTGTAGGACCACCCATCTTCTCTACCCAAACACATACACATTCACTCACTCTCATCTCTACCCAAACAGATGATGAATAATCACAGCTCGTTCATCACTACCACTATCGCAAGGCACAACCGTGAACCACAGCAAACAATCGACGGCCAGAATCACAGCCACATTCACAGCCATCGACAACCATCACCATCACAGCCCACAACAGCCACAACCGCGACCTGCAGCACCATCTCAGCACCATTGACTATCAACAACAACACCATTACCAAACCCAACAACAACCATAACCAACAGCACCAACATCGCAGCCGTCACCGATGCTGTACCCTCCTTACCGTCACCATCCGCGACCACCACCGCTGTCTTGAGCATCGATCTGTACAGATCAAAAGAGAAAAAGCAATGGGGCGACCTAGGTCACCTTCGGCCACCGTCGCTGGTGGAGTGGGAAAACCATGACAATACCACCACCATCGACCTCGTCGGACCTCCCTAATCCACCACCACCGCGACCGCACCACCATAGTCACCATCGTGATCGATCTGCAACCGCCTCTATCGCCTTCAATAGATGAAGGGGCTAATTAGGGTTAGGGCTCATGAAAACGATGAAGATGAAGAGGATGGATCAATTGAGAGCCATATGGAGGAACAATTAGAGGTAGAGAGGAGAGTGGATTGTGATTTAAGTAGATTTGAGATGATTTACCCTAAAAACTGTCGCAGGTCAGTTTCTTGAGTTCTTGATTTCATGCTTCTAAACCTTAGGATTTTGAGCTCTATGCACATGGTTCAATTCAAAATCTTGATTCATATACCACGAGATTCAGCACTAACTACAGAAGTAGTAGAAGAAGAAGATCCAAATTTACACTTGTATCTACTCAATTTCTCTTGATTGGGCACGAAGATCGAGCAATAGTAATTACATACAAATTAGTAATCACATGGTGACGGGGGTGGTTGTGGTGGTGATGGTGGTCGTGGCGGTGGTGATGGGAGTCATGGTGGTAATGGGAGTCACGGTGGTGGTGATGGGTGGCTCTAATAAAGGGAAAAGAGTGGGGGGAGGGGACTGCGGTGGTGGTGAGAGGGGTTGCGGCGGCGGTGGTGATGAGAGGGGCTGCGGCGGCGGTGGTGGTGATAGGGGTTGCGGCGGTGCTGGTGATAAGGGCTGCGGTGGTGCTGGTGGTGATAACTGGGTGGTTGTGGTGGTGGTGATAGGGGTGGTTATGGTGGTGGTGGTTGAAGAGATGATGTTGATGGATGGGACCCACAAGTGTTTTATTGTTATTATTTAATTTGAAGGGTAGTTTCGTCTTTTTATTAATAATTTTAACAGAAACAGTAACGGTGTTAATTATTTGAACTCAAATGGATATAAAAATGAAACGTATAGGCTCAAATGAAGATAACACGAAACGTTAGGGGGCGGATGGCAATTTTGAAACTGCAGGGACGCAAGTGGTTAAAATGGGAAAACGTCAGGGATGCAAATGGTAATTTACTCTTTTAGTTTTTATATACTCTAAATCTCTAGATGGTAAAATTAGGTAAAAATTAAAAATATTGTGAAAATTTGTATACTGATACCTGACTGGTAATTAGTAATTTGGTACCCAACTGGTTTGAGATTGGGTGTAGGACATGGTTTTACAATTGGATATGAGACTGAGATTATCAATACGGTTGCTATTGTCATTTGCGATCCCTAGGGGCACCCTTGAGCTATGTTGTTACCAGTAACTGATTAACTAATGTAGGAGTCCACCATTGGAGCTGCGTTCTTCACACAAATTGTATCAATAAACAAAATTAGTGTAAAGTTTGATATATGGGACACTGCTGGACAAGAACGTTATCATAGCTTAGCTCCGATGTACTATCGAGGTGCAGCTGCAGCTGTTGTGGTGTATGATATCACCACCATGGTAATAACTTTGTGTATTTGGAACTTCTGATTCAATGATTCATGAAACAAAAGCTTCTGATTTTGTCGGGTTGCAGGCTTCGTTTCAGCGAGCAAAGAAATGGATTGAAGAACTACAAAAACATGGTAACCCTCATTTGGTTAATGTTTTGGTTGCCAATAAGGCAGATTTGAGTACAAAAGAGAGGTTTCTATTGAGGTATATATTACTATGAGCACTATAATATTTCCTGATAAACCTTTGCTCATTTTGTGAATTTGTGTACGAAAGGTGTTATGGTTTATTTTTAGGGGGCGTTTGGTTTGTAAAATTTGTTTGAATTGGAATTAGAATGTATTGTATTTGAAATTTAATTTTTTTTCAAAGGATTTAAAATTCAAGTGAATAAGAATCTATAAAAAGAATTTAAATTTCAAATGTATTTTTAGTGACAAACCACTTATAAAAGAATTGTAATATTTATCACCCATTGCAAACCGCCACCACCTCAATGACCACCGATCATCACCGCTACATACCGCCGACCGCTGCCGCCGCCACCCCCGACAATCGGACGCGACCACCAACTGTGACAATCGGCCGGTGGAAACGGGCGTTTGTAGGCGAAGGGTGCGGTTACCGCGACTGTCGATTTTCGGGGGCAGGGCGACCGACGATTAGTGAGTGGGGCGTCAAATGAACGGTTTTGGTGATCGACTGAAATCGGATGTCAAGGGCGACATCGACCGTAGTTGGATGTGGTGTTCGGCGGTGGCAATGGTCGGAGGTGGCAGGAGTCGACGGTCAGGGGTGGCGGCGGGCGGCAGCGGCTGTCGGGGTCGTCAGCGGACGGTCGTTGGGGCGGCGGCAATATTGTTCGGCAGTGGTCGGGTCGGCGGCTGGCGGCAGCGGTCGGTGGTCGAGGTCGGCGGTGGTCTTGGCGTCAGTGACGAGCGGGGGCATTGGCGGTGGTCAACGAGGTCGACAAGGGTCGTCGGTAGTGTCGATTGGCGGTGAGCGGGGATGGTGGCAGTCGGTGGTGGAGGCGGGGGTCGGTGGATTTGGAAGGATTTTAGAATTTGAGGGAACTAATCTCAATTCCAATTTCTTTCGCAACCAATACGTTAATAATAAAAATCAAATTCTAATCCAACGAATTCCTAACAAACAAACACACTGGGTCATGGAATTCAAAATCCAATTCTATCAAATTCCGTTGAATTCATGCATATCAAACGCCCCTTAATCTCTCTAGTTTTTGTAAATGGAAATCCACGATAATAGTCGATTATTCATTTGATCATATTTGTTTATCGAATACCATTGATTTTTATTTGAGTAAATATCGTTTTTGCTCCCTGTGATTTGTACAAAATAACCTTTTTACTTCAATAGTTTAAAAATGACTTTTATCCTCCTTGTGGTTACCAGTGTTTTTCGATTCTGCTCCCCGACCTTAACTCCATCCAAATTTTCTGTTAAGTCCCACCCATGTGCCCCTCACGTGAGGGGCATTTTTGTCTTTTCTCTTTTGCATAAGAAAAAGCATAAGCATTTCTCTATTTCTCCTTTTTCGTTATAAACCCTAATTTCAGTCTTTCAAATTCCTCACAAATTCCCCAAATCAAGCAATGAATCTTCATCTCCTACCAACATTCATCTCATTCTTCTTCATAATCGCACAATCATCATCAATTTATGACGCCCTAAGCTCCAACGGCCTCCCAATCGGTCTCCTCCCGAAAGGAATCACAAACTACACAATCGACCCATCAACCAACCGATTCGAGGTCCATTTGAACAGTTCGTGCAATACGAAGTTTGAAACAAGTGTGAGATTCGATTGGAACTTTGCTGGGGTTCTCAGTTACGGTAAAATCTCGAATCTTTCGGGGATTGCGGCTCAGGATCTGTTTCTTTGGTTCCCTGTGAAAGGAATTCATGTGGATGTGCCTACTTCTGGAATCATTTACTTTGATGTTGGTGTTGTGTTTAAGCAGAGAAACAATGTCATCACCATTATCATCAACCAACACCAATCTCCTCATCCACACAGTCTGATCGCTCTTCCTAACTCTCCTCTTCTCCTTCATCAAGATCCCCTCATTCTTCCTCCATGGCCTGCACACCTACATCCACCCCGATGACGTCACCCCTGCAAACCCCAATTCATCAGGCATCAAAGCCGCGATCCGAAGACCCAGTGACACCACTTCAGGATTAAAACCCAGAAAGAAATCAAACGATAAGTTCGAATTTGATGAAAACAAAGCTCAGATCTCCAGGCTCAAACTCACTCACAATCACCTCCAATCAAGACTCTATTTCGATCAGATTTGTGGGGTTTTCAATTTCACCGTTGTTTCGTGTTCTTCGCTTGTTGTTCATAACTTTCTGCCGGTTTCGAAAGATTCGTTGGGAGTTCTTCCCAATGGTACATTGATTCCGATCTTGTTAGGGTTTATAGGAGTTTGTAGAGTGGTGATCGTAATCGCTAGGGTTTCTTTCGAACGATCTGCTTCTAAGAGGTCTGAGAAGCAATTGAGTGTTGTAATTGGATTCTTAGCTACTGTAATTACGTTTTTTATCGTTCTTGAAGTTATCCCCAATAGGGTTTTGATTTTGGGTTCGAATCTTTAGATGGGTATGCGAGATTTTGCACTGCAGTGTTTAAGGGTTAAGTTTATCATTTAAAGAGAAAAGACAAAAATGCCCCTCACGTGAGGGGCACATGGGTGACACTTAACAGAATATTTGGATGGAGTTAGGGTCGGGGAGCAAAATCGAAAAACACTGGTAACCACAAGGAGGATAAAAGTTATTTTTAAACTATTGGAGTAAAATAGTTATTTTGTACAAACTATAAGGAGCAAAACGATATTTACTCTTTTTATTTTTATGTTTTCAATTTGACCGTCATAAATAATTACATATATTTAAAATACAAAAATAGGTCACCATGCTTCAAGATTATGAAATTTTGTCAATATAATGGCACTTTTGCGCTAATAGTTACATTACGGCCCACCATATAATGACATGTTAGCATACGACGCAATGTCTTGAAGTTTGCGCCATTGTGCATACCAATGATGCAGGACATGTTAACATATGACACAAAAGACTTAACATATGACACAAAAGACTTCAACTTTTGTGACAATGTGCACATCTCATGCTTCTATTGGTCTACTCGGTGTTGTGTCAATTAGTGCAAACCTTTATTCTACGTCTAATTTTGTCCACATGTCCTGTTGTGATTGGTTTTCCATCTCACAAAAAGGCATGTAACCATAAAACAGATAATCTAAAAAGTAAGTTGATGGCAAATTTAGTAAACGAGTTGGGTCAATGTAGGAAGGAAAGCAATATGCTAAAGAAAATGGGTTGCAATATTTTGAGACTTCTGCTAAAACAGGAGAAAACATACAGGAGCTCTTCTATGAAATAGGTAATCAATCTGTATTTTCATGAAACAATTCATCTTTAACATTTTAGTGATGTCAAAATTACATGTTTTGCAGCAAAGAGAGTAGCACAAGCTGTCCCTTCAACAATAAGTGGAATGAAACTACAAACCATAACACAAGAAAAAGAAAAAAGATTCTTTTGCTGCACGACGTGAAATAATATCACATACAAAATATTTGACATGGGAGATTTGGTGCATGTTTTATCTCAGACGTGTCAAACTAGAAATAGAGAAGTCTAAAAGTAAAGTGAGCTGAATATGTGTACTTTTAAGTGTATCTTACCTTGTAATGATTTTGTTACTGTGTAACATTTGTAATTATATATCTAATTAATAATAAATGATGATATGAAACCAAGCATATTTAGCTTCAGTAATTCTAGTATTGTAAAGAAGCAAAAGAAAAGAGTGTTATCTACCATAAACATTACAAATAAGAAGAATAAGAATACCACACGTGAAACACCTTGTTGGACAAAACCTTTCGAAATTAATTTTTGAGAAAAATACCCTTGCATTAGAGCATGGTTGTCACCTCTACTTCTACCATTAGCGGCATCAATCTTGTCTTTGATCCTTTTCAAAACCAGTTTAAGTGAATTCAATTATATTTATTAAATCATTTTAATTAATTCTATAACTTTAGTTAGAATACACAACTAATAAAATTCAATTACTTTGTTCTAAAATTTTCCCACTAACATAGATTGTTTTGAAGAAATCACTTTTAACTAAAATTAAGTTTACATGTAATAAAAATTATCCATATTAGCAGCTTTACATGCTTAAAACCATGTGTAATATTATGTAACGGAGAATGTGACTATCTATGTGACATCTCAACCCTGGAAGGGCGTGATAGCACTTGGCGTGAGTGTGGTCACGTGAGTGACGAGACTAACTTGCTTTTCCAAAAACTTATCACCCAATCGTATTATGATGTTTTTATTTTTTTCTCACCATCACCGACCATTACACTATTTTCTTTACTCACAATCACTATTTCACGTAACAAATACATAACACTTAATCATATATTAAATGGTATAGTGGATGAACCCGCGTGTTGTAGCAAGAGTGTTAGAATTTGTGGGCTTGACTTCACAAAGAAAAAAGAACAAAAAAAGAAAGCAAAAAAAAATTGTAAATCAATTGGTTGTAAACTCATGTATATATACAACTTTTATGTTGTTTAGCTCCCGAAGAAAGTAATTGATAAACTCACCTTGTTTTGAAAAGATTGCACATGTCATATATTTCAAGAAGTGAACAACACTTGGTTCTAATAGATGCCTATGCGTTTAACAATATTAAGAATTATATATATTATCGATATCTAACGAATACAAATTTCTTATACAAACACAAAGCACAACTTCAAGAAATCAATAAAATGAAACTTAGTTTGATCACAATAAAGTTGTTTCCAATAGTTTGAAAATGACTTAAGCCTCTGCCATCAAAATATGATTTATGTCTAATGACCTGCTGAGATTTAAAGTGCACAAGTATACATGCACTCATATGTGCTTATTATATCTAAAAGAACTAAAATGCATGAGGTGATTCTAAAAGAAAGTATAATAGGATACAATTTGATAGACAATTTAAGACAAATTGTTTAGTACAAGTATTAACCTGAATAAAATACAAAAATATTGTTCACATCTAATAGCAAAAGCTGGTAAAATTAGTTGTCATTTTCAACCCATATACTTTAGCTAGAAAGAAAATAAGCCACAACTCACCATAATGTTTCTCTTTTAAAATATAAATAAAACAATATTTTTAATCGTATTTGAAACCAATTATAAAAGGGAAAATCTTAAGGATCATTTGGGTAAACTCAACCCAACCGTACTCTATCAAAATATTACCGGTTTTGACAGTTACATCTCAACCACTTTCGATTGTCACGTCAACCTGCAAATTTTGCAAACTCCAACTAAAACATATACTGCATGTTAATTCGTTACTTTATCTCCTACTTAAAGAGATTAGGATTAAACCTCAGGCCTTGGAAAAAACCTATTAAGCTGGACCATCAGCCAGGGTCTAAGTTTTCGACTTCTAGACCATGAGAACAATAAGGAAAACGAAGCCCAAAGGTGACAGGTTTGTATCAAAGAAGTCGAAAAAAAGATGAGACTGAAAACATTAACTTGTCATTGTTTAATAATAAAGAAAGAAAAACAGAAAAACTATTAACTAATATTCTTAACGTCCGTTCACGAAGAAATTAATGTTTTATTATTTATCAAAATTAGTGGCTCTTCCTTTTAAACAAACAGTTAATGAGAATGTATTCATTTTAGTTTAATAAAAAGCCTAAAGTTGTTGTTCGTCTTTTTCATTTACCGTTGTTCGACCGCATCGCTGAAATTGTCCGCAAAACATAAATTACGGGTACAGCTAGACCATAAAGAACCAACCATCATGTTGGTTCAAACAACATTCAATGACCTTATAAAACAATACAGAACAGAAGAAATCAACAGTAAAATTATTAGTTTTGAAACCAAATAATAAGTTATTCTATAACCTTATGAGATAAAAAGCTGGATATGAATGCTGTAGATTTTGAACGTTGTTGATGTATAAAACCATAACAAAACTGAGATCAAAATCTGTAAGACAAATGAAAATGTTGATTCATAGCATAAATCTAAGTTTAATTTAAAACTAACCCAAATCAGTGTTATAAATACTCTGAATGCAACAACATCAAGTGAAACTAACTCTAACCTGCAAGATAAATTAAGTCACATACAAACTTGAAAAAAAGCCCCAAATCAAATGATTTTAAACAAAAACCTAATTCTTAAAAAAAATCTTAACAAATAAGATAACATTAGGCGCATGGGCTAACAAAAATTAGCAGAACACCATAACAGCTACAATTATGACTAACAGGTACTTTGATAGAACTGGCAGAAGGTTGAAAACATATCAATTAGAAAGGATAATACAAATCAATTTCAATTTAGATCAATTTCTAATAACTAGTAAATAGAATTTAAAATCCAAAAAAATGAAGAATCTATTTAGAATCTTTTTTTAGATAGTTTGATGTGCGTTATGAATCGACATTCAAAGTAGAAATGCCAAGGGTGTCAAGTTTTGTAAGTAATATGTGGGTCTAGCATGTTGTATGCGCTCCTATATTAAACTGAATGATTTAGTCAAAGGTCTGAAAGCACAATGTCTGATGTGTGCTATGAAAAAATATTTCAAAGTAAAATAAATTTAACCATGTTATTCTTCTATGGCACTTATAGAATCGCTTAATAGGTTTTCTACATTGATAAAAAATGTTGTACCAAACTTCTATGGCCACGTTATCTAACCGGTAAAAAATATTGCTTATAATGCGAGAACAATTCAAAAGCTTAAAACACTTAATGTCAAGGACAAAGATAAGTATTGTTTTAACTTTAGACCTAAAAAACATTCCAAAAAGAATAAATATACCATGGATGAATTTCAAGAAGTGTTGTTTTAGATAATTTTTAAATTTTAGCCATTTGAGTCATTGAAGACACAATTTTATAGGTAAATAAAATATATATAAACCTGTTACACAAGCATCTTCCTTTTTTTTCTAGCAAACCACATGTGTAATTTTCCTTATTAGTAAGAATAAGAACAATATATAAGAAACCAATGACATCATGTTACATACTTGCATGAAAAAGCAAAACGAGCCTCGTTTTGAGTAGAACAATTTTGAGATTGTAAGCATTTGAATCTACCTTAGACAAAGTGAAAATGCTTAAAAGTTAACATGCTAAATGGACACACTACTACAGTATTAACATGTTAACAGACGAAATGAACCAAAACATTGACCACGTATTCAAAACTACATAGCAAACCACTTGCACACAAAACTTAACAATATACATTTTAGTGTACACCTCATTTAGGAAAGCAATAAATACTTATCTAGCATGCATACTTAAGTAACCTGTGCTAGTTAATATTTTGTTAAAAGAATTAAGCTGTTGTTCAGTCTAATTGAATCAACATAGTAAAGATCCTAAATTTGCTCAAATATAAATAAATCCAAAATGATGCAAACTATAACATCCAATGAAAACTCAATTCTCATCTTTCATTAATGTTAGAGTGTGTAAGAATACCCATAGGTGCATCATTTGAAAAAGAGAAGTGCTTACTTTTACTTAATGTTGTACATGGCAAATTGATAAATTTGGTCAACTAAATCAAGCCTTGATAAATAAAGGTGGCATATTGCAAAGAAGCACATCAATTGTGCAAGTGAAAAGCACCATTTACACCTCAAACTCAAAAAAATAAAGTATGCAAGTGAGATGGTGACCAAATATAAGCCTACATATAGAGCGCATATACAGCAATGATAGTAAATTATATTGCAAGATTAAAGAAATAAAAGGACAAATGTAAAAAGTAAGCAGATCTTTAAAATATCGGTGCCCATTGAGTATGAAGCCTTACTTAGAACAATAATCAAGTATTTATGGAATAATGTCACTGCATATGAGTTGATTTAGATTAATTTTGTGTTTATAAGGCTGAGGAAGGAATTAATGAGAATGATATGAATATGAGAATAAAATTGTGTAGTATGTGATTGATAATGGTTGTGATTATATGAGTATAAGTGTGTGATTGACAGAGTGATTTAGGGGTATACATAGTGAGTGCATGACTTTGGAACAAATTTTATATCTGTTCATTCCATTTTGCTTAATACCTTTAAACTATCTGAGAAGATGAAATTCTAACCAAAAGTTATCATTTGACTATGGGTTAAAGTTTCTTCGTTTGATGCTTTCAATTCCCATGATCATGAGTAGTTATAATCAGAAGCAGACAAGACAAATTTCAACTACTTTAAAACAATTCATCAATGATCAAATCCAATAACTTCAAAACAATTTATGAAGCATATAATCGTAACACAGTCTAAAATTTCATTGTCGTTGATAGTGAAATTGCAATGTCAAAACCTTGAAAAATGATACCTGATTCGGGTTCACCTAGACTGGGCTATGTTGTCATTAATAGTGAAATTGCAATGTGAAAACCTTAAGTCCCTGAAGAATTTAGAGAAATTGTCAAGTTGCCAATCTAAATTCAAACAGACACAAAGCAAAAGTAAACTAACCCACACCTTATGGGTTCTGTTGACGTTGCTGCTGAAACAGAGTTACAGATTCAGAGATAGAGAGAATGAAACTCGGAATTGCACTGAAAACTGAATCGAAGAGAGCCCTTTATAAACAGCAGTGCACCATCGCATGTGATTCAACGGAAGGGCGATTAGGATATTGATTCTTGAAGCTAGGTTGATTGATTGAAACCGTACCCGACATTAAATGAATCACTTTGTGGATGAGCGGAGAGGTAAAAGCCATTGAATGCATCACTTGAAGGAGGCAGAGGGCATCTCAAAAGCTAAAGATAAAGATAAAATATTAGTTTCTATTAATAGCTAAAAATACAAGCGAAATATGTTTTAATGACCCGCGCTATAAACACTTTGCCTCCAAAAGCTTGAATTTGAACACTTCAAAATCTCAAAATCAACACATAACATTCAACAAACAGTTCGCCGGAAACTGCTGACATCACCACCACCACCACCACCATCATCTGTAATGGCTCAAGCCGCAAGACTCAATCTCCGAATGCAGAAAGAACTGAAGCTCCTCCTCACCGACCCACCACCCGGTGCTTCTTTCCCCCACCTCTCTCCTTCTTCCGATCTTTCATCCTTCTCGCTCACCGCCATTGATGCCCGTAAGTTTATACAAACTCTCGTACTCGTATCGAAATTCAATTCATATGATTGTATTATTCTTGTTTGTAACATGACAGAGATTGAGGGTCCTGAAGGTACCGTGTATGAAAAGGGGGTTTTCAAGATAAAGATTCAGATACCCGAAAGGTGATGTGATTGGATGGTTTTTATGTTATGCACACCAAGTGTTTGTTGTTTTGCCTAAGTGGGTTGTGTTCTGTGGGTGAATTGTAGGTATCCGTTTCAGCCGCCGGTTGTGACGTTTGGAACTCCTATATATCACCCGAATATCGATACGGGAGGGCGGATTTGTCTTGATATTCTTAACCTTCCTCCAAAGGTAAGTTCTTTTGGTTAAGTAATTGAGTCCCTACCAAAGGGTACGTAGCCCAACGGTATCGAGGTGTGTGTTGAACTTTCAAGTTCTGTGGTGAACAAATGTATAGATTAAGAAGAAAAGTAATTTGATACCTGTTTTAGTCTTTGTTGTCAAAAGTCCACAAGGCACGCACCTAAGCCCTTAGGTGCATACCCAGCCTTCTTGTCTCGCTTCAAAACCTCATTTTCAGGCGCTCAGGTGACCGGTGTATTTTTAGATCAACAAGCCTGGAATAAACCTAAAACATCATGAAGTAGCTTAAAACATGTCTAAAACCCTTAAACATGGTGTTTTTGTACAATGCGCCTAGGCTCAAGTCTCGCTCTTTGCGCCTTGAGTGCGCCTTATGCCTTCAACAACTATGATTTTACTTCAAGAAAGCAGCTAATTTGAATCTTGTTTTTCTATGATATATTCAACCTTTAATGATGTTTGAGTCAGGGTGCATGGCAGCCATCTTTAAACATCTCAACTGTTCTCACAAGCATTGGATTGTTACTGAGTGAACCCAACCCTGATGATGGACTAATGTGTGAAGCTGTGAGTGAATATTCATCAATTAATTATGTTATGTTGTCATTTATGAATATAGTGCTATGCAAAGGGCTCATTGCTATATTTGTTGGTTGCAATGTGTAGAGTAGAGAGTATAAATACAACAAACAAGTTTTTGACCAGAAAGCACGATCTATGACTGAAAAATATGCCAAATCTGGTGCAATTTCAAGTGATAGTGGGCTGCAGTTTGTTGCAGATCCAGTTACGGTATGTATGTTTTGCTTGAAAGGCAGGTGATGATTATATAAACAATGCATAGTTGTGTTGATTTTGTAAGTTTTACTTCTTGTAGAGAGAAGATAAACCACCAGAACCTGTGAAAACTAATTTGTATGAGCATGCGGCAAGTTTTAAAAAGGTTTCAGGGATAGGTAGAAAGCTGTCATTGGATGCTTCATGTTCAGCATCAACCAATAAGGATAGTGATATGGGGACAAATGAAACTACTTCAAAGACCTCATGTCAGTCACAAATTGAAGAACTTAAACAAGATTCAAAAGATATGTTATCTGATAATGGTAAAGATCATGTTTTGAATGTGATGAGCAATGATCATGATCAATATAACAAACCACCAGCAATTAGCTCAAAGAAGTTATGTCTTTCTAGCAAGAATCTACAACATGAAACATTGGATTCAACCAAGCTTCATGATCTTGATGCACAAAAGGAGAACTTACTAAAGATTCAAGAGACATCTAATGATGGAAGTGGCTTCACTAACCCGAAACGCAAGAGGCTAGGTTTGACCAGAAAGAAACCATCCTTACAGTTTTTAGGCATACCCCAGCACAGATTATTTGATGATAAAGTCAAAGCAGGGGAAGTTTCAACTCCTGTTATGAAACTTCCACGAAAGCCGCTCCAAGTACTTGAAGGAAAACATAACCCTAACATGAATCAGAGATCAAATGCTGAAACTCTGAACACAAATGTTTCTAAAAGTGATGGAGAAAGATTCGGTGAAGAAACTTTGGCACAAGAAGGATTGTTTGATACTAAAGAAGTGATTGTGTTGGATAGTGAAGACAGTGAAGAAGAAAAAAGGCCTGCTTTGAATTCTAGACGTTTGATTGCACGAAAACGCGTGTTGGGTAAACGTTAAGGCTGGTTGATTTGGGTCAGATTTGCCTTTAACATCCATGGTTTTCTTGTGTTTTCTTCACATCAGTTCTTGAACAATGTATAAATGCCAATGGTGGTTGTATCTACAGTCTTGAAGTTTGTTTTGGTTCAAGGTTAAAGTACAGCCTTGATTTTATGACTAACTAGCAACTGTGGGAATATAGTTTCATTCATTTTGCACTCCCAAGTTAATCTATACAAGACAACCTATGTTAATGGTGAGGTTTTACTATGCATTCTTGTCGTTTAAAACACGCTTTTTTCAACAGACAAATTAACTAAAGATGGGTCACTAGAATTTAGTTGATTGTTGAAACAGTGTTAAGGCCAAATTATAAATTTCGTGTTTGGTGGAAATAATAGAGAGGGTTCTTTGGAAAAATGACTCACTCAACGTCCCTTTTTTCAAAACTTCAAATGGATTCGGTCTTTTTTATTAGTTGGTGTTAAATATCTGTTGCTAAGTCAAGGGAATTATTGTATTTTTATTCATAAAAGAATATTCTTATAAACGTCAAAGCTTCTTTTTATACTTTTACAAAAATAAAGAAAATTAAAAAAAAATTTAACATATACAAGAATAGTATTATGGTGGCCTAACAGAAAATTTAGTCAAAAGGACACAATCCTTAAAGGTTGAAGTACATTAGGTGAAAGTCATTTTTCCAAAGGACATAATCCATAATTTCCATCAAATATAAATATAAAGACGAAATTTGCAATTTAGTCAAGTACTAATAATTATATAAATAAATTATAGGTTGTGCATACAATTTGCCTAATAAAATTCTATTGATCTCTTTTTCTGTAGGCACCATATATCTGGCAAAATCTTGTACGATGTTAAGCAGGAGCTGATTGTCTGTGTATAAGAAAGTTAACTGTTGGCCTATGCATGCATATATTGTCCCTAATTAATATAAGGAATTGCTATACATCTATCCGCTAAATGTAACCACCAAGAAAACAAAATCAGCTTAACTATAAACCTGAAATTTATCACAAAACACTGCATTAACTGTTTCTCACTTTCTCCTAAACATTTTGTTATCAGGTGCAAAAGTAAATAAGTTAAACTCTAAAATATTCACATAACTCTCAACATGGGTTATTCCTAGGTCCATATTGGTTGATGCCTGCATCGAATGTTGTTAGAACTTGTGGCATCGACATGCCCCCTGATACAACGATTTCTGCACGAACAAAAAACACAAAACAATTTTCAGCCTTTTATAGATAATGAATGTGTTAATTATGATTACAATCAAAAAAATATTGCTACAAGTAAAAGAATCTGAATCTTTAAATATAACTATTACAAATTTAGGAGGCGGTATGCAATAAAAAAATGGTCTACCAACTTACACTTGTTTGACACTTTGACCCGTCTCCCCTTTAGCCAATTTTTATGATTTAACCTAATTGACCCGGGTGAGATAACACACAACCCATATAGACCGTTAAAGTAAAAGATGGAAATTCCAACTTTCAACAGGTTCGGGTTGAAACGATCAGTTTTTGTTAGTCCATTTGAAATGGTGGACCTGCGGCTGGGCAGGGTGGACCAGCTAACACATTCTTCTTCTTTTTCTTTTTGATTTTTTTAAAATTAATAATGCAATGCATATTATGATTACAAACAAAACAATATTATTACAATAAAAATAATCTGAGAAAGATATAACGGTTATGAAGTTGTGTATTAAAAGTAGTAGGAGTCTGGGCCGTGTCTCAGTCCCAGTGACTTACAATATATATCACTGTCAGGGGGGAATTTCCTCTTTAGATGACTTTCACCCTGTCTGACCCGTCCCCCAATTATTATTATTTTTTGTTTCACATAATTGACCCGTTTGAGATAAAACACAACTCAAATCAACCCATTCACAAGTAAAGAGGTCAAAATTGCCACTTTTAATACAAAAAGATGATAACTTGCCTATTCCTTCACGAACAGATAAGTTTGGTCTGACAACGTCTTTCGAATTCACCAAGAATATATCACCAATGTAAAGATGATTTGTCGGGACATATACTGAATACAACTTTTCCTCTCCTGTATAACTCTGTTTTTCGAGAAAAGATTTGTACAAATAAGACTGATGATATGAACATGTACTAACCAAAACATTAAACAATATTTTAAGGCAACAGGAGTTTTCGGGATTGCTTGATTATACAGATTATGTTTACGTTTATAAGTAGAAGCAAGATAATCAGCTTATTTCACCCTACGGGTAAACTTGAAAGTTCTAGCTCACCAAGAATAACCCATTTGAAATAAACAATCTCGAAAGTGTTTTTATGTGCTTTTTAAAAAGCAATAAACAGGTAAACTGTTTTAAAAAAGCAATAAACTGTTTTTATGTGAAATAAACAATCTCGAAAGTGTTTTTATGCACCTGGAGAACAAAGGATGATGTAATGAACCCAAATGCAAATTCACCAGCACGAGGATGCTTGATAATTACAACTTCCTTAAAGGCTCGTGAGTTTTGATCTGCATTGTATATAGTTAATGATTTGTGGGCCCATATGTTCATACTAAAAAAACTGCTGCCAACCTGGCGATATGGCTGTGCTGATCTGCTTTGAGGCATCATAAATATGGCGAACAAATGGCATGCGCTTAATGAACCATTCTCCAAGGCTTAAAACAGATGCACCCAACCATGACGACATGAAGATTCCCACCACAAATATGAATGTGACTGAAGTTACAAACCCGAGACCTAGAAAATGTAATTGGCGAAACGTGTTGTTGGTGTTATTATTTACAGGATCTTTGGATGTTTGAAAGCGATTATGTGATATACTAAAGATAATCAGAATCACATAATCAACTATAAAACGGTTGTAGAAGATGGTGTTTGGATGTGTTTCTTTTGTTTGGAGTTGTAATGATAAGGTAATTAGATGTTTTGAGTGTGTGGAAAATTCTGAATATTCGGAAATTAAAAGACAAAATAAGCATAAATGACCTTTTTTTTGTTGTGTAGAAAGGAGGGATACCGGTGAAGTGGAAGCAAAATTCTCTCAAGTTAAGTTGAAAAAAAGGTAAATAGGTAAAGTCAGCTTCCTATTATTTAATCAATTGTGTATTTGACCCCTACCTTATAAATAATTAGAAGCAAAACCTTTTAAATCCAAACTATAACTACTTGATACCGCAATAATTAGATTATCAGTTCCAAAACACAAATCCAAACACACTTTTATTATCAATAGAAGATATAGAGAGTTGGATGTGATTATCATGATTTGCAATACATTAATCAGTTTTGAAAGTTTGACAAAAACTCATTATGATTTTATCATCTGATCATTAACGATCAAACTAATCAGGATTGCAGAAACATACAAGGAGTTTCTGCATAATTACTGATAACTAAGATGAATGTAAAATTACATCGACCTTTAATCAATTGAGTATCTTATTCTACCTCTTCAACTTTAACTAATCACATAAAAAACACATTCAAACACCCTCTATATACACAAAGGATCACTGAAAGCTAAAACAATTATGAAACTACATTACAAGATTAATCACAATGTATGGTTAATTAGAATGAGATTAGATAAAGGCAAACATATTAACCTAGAAAAATAATAACCCCGTATGCTTACCAAATATATTTATGCCAAGTTGAGCATAAATAGGAGAGAAGAACCCATCCACAAAATGTATAAACCACCATGTTATGTAGAAAGTAATAGCTAATGGTAATAGGATGACACTGCAAGAAGGGTCAGAAGTCAAGAAACATATTATGCTTACATTAACAAAACTAAATATTCATGAATAATTGAATATACATAATTTTACTAAAAATATGAAAAAAAAGTTTCAAGATTATTAATGAAAAGTTTGCATACCATCCGGTCATGAACTTTTTAGATGCCCAGCTCCTAAGAACTTTTGAGAAAGTCTACATGAAAAGAGTGATATTATAAACAACGAGTAATATAAACATGATCACTGTTCAAGTTAATCCTCACAAACTCTCCATCTAAAGTCCTTACCAAGATCCAATTCAGCCCTCGTAATCAAGTTCAGGGAGGCGTTTGGAATTCTTAAAAGTGATCATATGATACGTGAAAAGTATACAAAACAGGTGGAATGTATTGTTTGGAATTTGGATGTGCTTCTGTTGTTTTGAGGTTAAATGGTCATATAATTAGTGATATGAGTGTTTATCAAAATCTGATAAATAAACTTGTAAGTAAAATGAATTCCTAAGCAATTTGATCATTAATATAAGTTTTGACGCAGCTACTTCCAAACTCGATTATTTGATCCATAAACATATAATCATCAAACTATAATAACCATTCAATGATAATGATCAAACACCCCTGAATGTACAATCATTCAATTCAATTCAGTTCAATTCAATCCAATCCATATAAACCCTCAAACTAAACCCCTAATCAAGATTCAATCTTTCATTTCAATAACAAAAACCCATCAAAACAATCAAACTAATTACTAAACCCACAAGCATATAACAATCAAACCCGAATAAAAAGCTGTCCCCATCAAAACCCTGATAAATTACCCCATCGGAATTTACAAACACCCAAAATTAAACAATCAAACCCACCAAACAGATACGAAAATTGCCAAATTATAAACTGTTAAACCTCACGTCCTGCGTGATGAGAGAAAGATGTTGCAGATGATGAGGGTTTTGGAGACGATTGTTCGTCATTTGGGGTGTTGGAAATTGGCAAAAGAAGCTCTCGATCCCTGTCTCTGATGATGGATGATTTCTTATCAACCATTTCTTTACAAGATTTTGTTGAAATCTTCAGAATTTTGCAGTTGAATTGTGAAATTTGTATGGAGTTTTGAGTTGAATTCGTTGAAGAAACTTGTTAGGGAAATTGGGTTTGCGTGTTGAGAGTTTAACTCTCTTAAACCCCGAATATGTTATGGGAAATTACGAAACTGACTTCACCAGCGGAATTAAATAAAGAGTTTATAAAATAATTATTATTTTAGTGATTGTTTGGGAGCGCTTATTTTTACCAACTTTTAACTTTTTAAATTTTGAAACAGTGTTTGAAAATGTGATTGATGTGAGCTAATAAGTTAATAAGTCACTCCATACTAACTTATTAACTTATTAAAAAAATCAATAAGTCAATAAGTTAGTTTTGTAAAAGCAATCCCAAACATACCCTTAATCGTTTCATATGTATCGTTTCATATGTACCATTGCCGGACCCAAAGAATATTATAATTTGAGTTATTTTGTTTTATTTTTTGAACGTCTATCAACTTGGTTTATAGATTTATCGGGTCAGTCATATTTATAAATCTTGTTAACTTGAGGTTATGGGTTCAAGTTGTTGGAAACGATGTAGTGCACATAGTAACGTGTGTACAGTCCAAACAATTAAATCATCTGGATTTAGGACTGTAAATTTTAATTAAGGCCCTTTAGAATTTTAAAAACAACTTTTATTTATATTTAAACTAAAAATGTATGTGATAGTTCATATTTTTTATGTTTTTAGAAACAAATGAAATGAGGAGATAATAAAATGATTGAATATATATTTATGGGTTCTTGTAAAAATTTTAGATGACAAAGCATCATTGAGGAAGAAGAACATATTTTGGAAGGGAAGAATGTGTCGGATGAAGAATACGTCAAACTTCATGAAATTAACTAACTGGTTAAGTTCATTTGACGATTTGAGTTGTGTTGAACCATGAGAAGAATTAAGCTACCAAAAACTCAAAGTTCAGCAATCACTCGTAACTGTCGAAATATGTCAAGTGCTGAACCGCTGCAAGTCGGCAGTCAACTTAATGAGCTGCTGATTGACTGCTACACTAAACAAAATGTCTATACCAAAGAAACTGGCTACAATGTTTTGTCTTTTAAGGACAACATTGTACTGAAACTACCGAGATCTCTGATATGCCGATTGTCTGTCTAAGTTATACATATGTTCATCTGAACTAAGAAAAGATGTAAAGTGATTTTTTTTTCAGTGTTTAGTTTTCTTAGTATAAATACCTCACACTTTATAGTTTTGAGTTTACTTTGTTTGTCCACTTGTTATTTACTATTTTACTTACTGTAATCCGAAAAATTAATAAGTGAATACTTGAAAAGAATCACTTATGTTAGTACTTTTACTTAAAGTATTTGTGTCTGTTAGTGAACAATTGGCTTAAATTTCGTATTTGTCATCTGTCGATCACTAAAAATCTTGTTAATTTATAATCTGATTCGACAAGTTGTGTCTGTAATAAGTACTTGTAATAAAATGATAACAAGGTGTTCAAATGGTGGATTCCTCTTGATGAGGATTAAGTTGCCTATTGAGAAAAAAGTGAGATAATCTAGCATAAGAAAAAGTGAGTATGTGAGTTTGTTTATTAAAAAAATATTATTTTAAGAAATTAAAATATATATTTTTAATTCTTCAACTCAAACCAAATAAAATAAGTATAGATTGAGATGTCATTATTCTCTATCAAGATTGTCATGATCTTATACTAGTAAAGATCCTATGTAGGAATACATTTTCCTTAAAATCATATATTCTTAATATCAAGATCAACGTTTACAATTTAAAATTACAAACTTTATTAAAATTGTAAAGAAGATATATATACCAGGCATTATAAAAATGGTCACTTGTATCCTTATATGGTCGAATCTAGCCTCGGTATCTTGACCCATTGGATCAAAATTGTATATTTGTGTGGGTTCATGCATACAGGGGAGGATACAGAAACTTTTAGCATGGGGGGTAAAAGATTTTGGCGGTAAACCGGTCGGTAAAAATTTTCACATACACCTTTCAGCTATAAAAATCCTTTTGATTTTTATAGCTCTTAATATTAAAAAACAAATAAAATTAAATAAACATAAACATTCAATCTAACAAAAACAAAAAAAATGGAACATGAACAATGAAAAATAAAAATGATCAAAAAGTAACTAAAACTATTTTAGCTTATAAATCAAAAGAAAAAACTAGTTATCTACAAATTAATTTGTTTCAATTATTAAAGTGAATTGTTTTTTTTCTTGCGGTGGCTCCATCGGATCAAATTTATGCCCCCATTTACTCTTATTTTATTTTATTTGTGCCCCATCTTATTATTTTTATCCATCTTTTAAGCTAATTTTGAACTAAAAACCAAAAATTACACACATTTTTACCTTTGTTGGTGGGCATGTCCGGGGTCAAACGATGTCTTTTTTAAAGTAATTTTACCATTGATTTGTTTGACCCATTAAAAATTAAATATAAACCATTTAGAACAAAAGGAAACCAACTTACATGATTTTGTTTGTGTACGGATAAAGGAGACTTCATTCTCCTAAACGAAATGTAGAGTTCTTAATGCTAGTTTCGTGTAATTCTTCTTCTCTTTTGATCCTTCAAACCCTAATCGAATGCACAAATTTATATTATATTAATTATCAATCTTTCTATGTATAATGGTGTTGTACTTTATGTATAGTAAGTTTTTTAAAAGAAAATTGATTTTTTACTTTTAGCCCAAAGTTTTCATATTTTGCAAAATAATCTTCCAAAATTTGATTATTTTTACTTTAAACTCAAAATTCTTTATCTTTTGCAATTTAATCTCATAAAATTTTATACTTTCAACTTTGGTCTTATACTTTTCATATTTTGTAAATTTTCGTCTGACGTTCGTTTTATGTTTTGTAAGTTAACATGACAGAAACATGCATGTGCGATTCATCAATTTTACGTTTAGTTTTAAATTCTGTGAGTTGACAAAGCACAACGTGCGTGCGTGCGTGAGTTGACAGGCTCGTCGCAACGCGTGAGGCCTAAATCGACTTAGTTATATTTTTATATGTTTTACGCTTTGATCTTATTTATTCATATTAACAAGCCGTAATTTCAGTGTTGATGGTCACTAATACTGATGTGATATTGGTGTTATTTTGCACGGTTTTAACCCCCCCCCCCCCCCCCGGCAACGTGGGGAGTTTATTTCTAGTTCATTACTAAAATAGTTTTTTTTGTTTCATAAACCTATCAATTAAGTATTGTTTCACTACTGTTAAAGAACATTAATCAACTTTGATACTCTATTGATCTAAATATTTTAACAATTGTTTAATTTGGTTTTTATTATTCAGGAACACCTTTCAAGAGAAAAAAAAAACCTGGATTGGGGATATTTAAATGGGGCATGGGCTTTATACTTAAGGGTGCCTACTAATATATTTCTTTTTAATAAATCTTTTTAGCTTTGTTGGACTATCTCATGTTGAATGGTTGTCATAAAAAGATTTATTTCAGATGGTTTTATTTTACACGTTACGTGTCATTCTTTCTCTTTAATAATAAAAAAGAACAAAAAGTGTGTACTTTCTACACAAAAGGCCACAATCACAAGTCATGGGGTGGCATTCTGATAACTAATAAGCCGTGTATATATTAGATTTTTGTGGAAAACAACAAAACTTGCCACCATACATAGTCTACCACACCTTTGCAATGGACCCTTTCTACACACCTAAAATTGTCAACTACAATTTTGTGTTTGTTAATGGACAATGAAGTTTATGGCCTCTAATTTCTCATCTACATTCATATCCTTTATCCCATTTTCAAAGTTGGATTTTCCAGTGAACTACTTACTATAAATGCAAGGAATCTTGATTTTTAAGGGTAGAATCAAGAAACTACCAATACAAAGAATCTTGATTTTTAAAGGTGTAATCAAGAAACTGTGGAAAGATAGAATGTTGGAAGGAAAAGCATATGTAAAAGATACAGATATGCAGTTGAAGATGCAGGTTCATGCTATGGATTCTGCATCTCAAGCTCTTGATCTTTATGATGTTGTTGACTGCACCTCTATTGCTGCACATATCAAGAAGGTATCTTTTTTTAAGATTTTCTTTTGGTATGTAAATGTGTTTGTTGTGTTACATTTGTTGATTAATTTGTGGGTTTTGCTGAGTTTGCAGGAATTTGATAGTGTTTATGGTGATGGATGGCAATGTGTTGTGGGCTCAAATTTTAGTAGTTTTTTCACACACTCACAAGGGTCTTTCATTTATTTCTCATTAGACTCTCAATTTCCTCATCTTTAAAGGTGCTGCCTATTGATTTCCTTCATCAAGATATAGTGTGTTTTTCTTTTTTTTTCTTTTTTTTTTAAATATGTTCCAGATCTTTGGGAGAATTTTACTTTTATACCCTGTTTTGTTGGCCACAACCTTCATTTCTGTATAGTGGACACCAATCTTTATGCAACATCTCATTACAGTTTATGAAAAGAAACTTCAATGTGAAGCAGAACTAGAATGATGACTATGAATTTTTTAGAAGGGTTTGTATGGTAAAAATAATAACAATTGAACTTTATTTTAACTTCTGTTTAAAAATTAAATATTTTAGAAAAAAACCAAGAAGTACAATTAAACTTTATTTTAACTTCTGTTTAAAAATTAAATATTTTAGAAAAAAAACCCACCAAGAAGTACATAATTAAGTTATATAAGGTAATACTAGCACCATAGACAAATTCAATGCAGCTAGCAGATAGGGTGGATGTTGGACTCTAAAAAAAAGTTCGCCTTTAATACCATCGTCTATTGGGAGCACTTAAGGCACAAAGGATGAGCCTTGAACCAAAGCGTTAAAAAAGCAAGTGTTTTCTTATCCAGGGTGTATGGAAAAATGCCATTTTTATGTGTTTTAGTCATGATATAAGGCTAGTTTAGGCTGTTTTAGGTTGATTCCATGTTCATTTACGGCTAGTGTAATTGTTTCAGACATGTTTTCTTACCAGAACTTGGCATAGAAATACAATGGGACTTTTAAAGCGAAATAAAAAAATTGTTGGGGTTGCACCTAAGGGCCTAGGCACGCGCCTTATGGACTTTAGACAACAAAGGGGAAAGCATATGTGAAAGATACAGAATTACAGATTAGCAATTGAAGATGCAGGGTCATGCTATGGGTTCTACATCTCAAGCCCTTGATCTTGATAATGTTGACTGCACCTCTATTGCTGCATATATCAAGAAGCAAACATGACCAAAAGCATAATTGGCATACATTTTCATTGCTAAACATCTTGACATTGCCAAAAGCAGACATATAAACTATTACATTATGTCACATAAATATGAAACTTTCCATCTGTTTTAATCAGCAACAGAACTTAGTCACAAGTAATCCAAAATAACAATCATTTCATATGAAAACCAAATTCATGTCCATCAAGAATGAGTGTACATTTGACATGATTAGAAACAGGTACTCTTCTTTCAAAACATTCACAATTCATGCTATCAGTAGTTGAAAATTTAACCATTACAAGCAGCAGCTACCTACCTTATCAAACCATCATAGCGCCCTCATCTTCCTCCGCCATTGTTGCTTCATTGAACATATATTGACTCTGATACTCAATCAAGTATTGTGTTGACCGCTTCACATCCCAAAACAGCTCATAAACACGACTCACGTCTTCCATCTCAACCACCTTCCCTTTCCTCTTTTGGCAAGCCAATGCAGCCGATGTAATCAGGTTTATAGCATATCTTAGTGAAGTGTCCACCCCAATTTTGGTCAACAAAACCTTTGCATCTTCAGATACATCCACATCCTCCTCTTGACACCTTATATCTAGAATCTTGCGGATGTCATCTTCCGTGTAGGGTTGTGTGGAGATGATGAGCAGGCGGTCCAGAAAATCAATTGGTATCCCATGTGGCGATTTGTAGTTTGTGCCTCGAATGGTTGTGATTCCTCGATTGGTTGCAACAACTAGTATGGGTGCCATATCGTTCTCTAAGGCACGGTTTAGAAATGAAAAACACTCGATGTCAAGCATGTGGACTTCATCAATGAAGAGTACACCTGGGATGATCTCAGCCTTCCCTTCCTCTCGCCACTCTGCAACCTTTGTATCTATTTGCTCTCTGACCTCGGCTCGTATTTCACCAGTGTCGCCCGTGAAAAGAGCAAGAAACCCTTGTGTTCTGAAACACATATCACTTTCTTATAAACCATGCTACTTGTAATGTAATGGAATGTAATGCAGTTGAAATAAACAAGAGTGTCGTATGCTTAAAAACACAAACCTGCTATTGATAACATCAATCTCATGTAGTGTAACACAATGCACCACCTCTTTCCTCTTCTGCAGCTCGCCATCAGGACACTGCACGAACTTCGTTTGTGGACCCATTGCATCATAATCTCTAGACCTCGAAAACGACCTCCCAAGCTTCGTTATTTTCCCCGAAGCCTTATCAATTGCAATCACATCGCCACTCTGAACTTTATCCTTCCCCAAAGCTTCAATCATCTTAGCCCCAAGATCATACACTGTCTCCATCTCGGTCGTCTTCAAAGTCAACTTCCCTGTTTTAGACGCTGCTCCAGTCACTGCAGGCCGGTCAATCTGGATCTCCACAACTTCCCCTTCAATCACTTCAGTCTCCTCTTTAATCCTTACACCAATAGCCTTCCTAAAAGCTTGCATAAGTGCTTCAGTTTTAGACATCTCAAGAGAAAAAAGCTCGCTGCCTGCAAGCATGGCGAATGGAGTTTCTAGCCCAATTGACTTAGCCATGCCCATGGCAATGGCAGTCTTGCCTGTTCCAGGCTGACCAGCGAGAAGAACAGCTCGACCTGCGATTTTACCTTCTTTCACCATCTGAACAATGACTCCAGCTGCTTTACGGGCTGTCGTTTGACCTACCATACCTTCAGAAACAGCACGGGGTTCTAAGGCTGAGTCAAGACCCAGACCACGGATGTGAGAATGAGCGCCTATGCGCTCAATTCTGGTAAGGTCTCTGCTCTCTGAGACTTTTAATTCCACCATGTTTGGTGAACTTTGTTGGTAGCAGTTCCTGTGTTATGCTGTTCACCTGTTAAAATATAAAAAAAAACCAATTATTTTTTTTACTAAACTATTTTTTTATAGAACAGTAAACACACACCCATCAACCCTACATCTAAATCTACACCATTGTTCATCATGGGACATCACTACACACACACCAGATACTATTGGACAGCCCTTTGGTAGACACCATTACACCAATTATGTAATTTGATAACAGAAGAGAAAATGAATCATCATATAATACATAAGAGATTTAACATATCATGGACTTGTTCAAAGTGAACATTCAATCTTAGATAGTTAAAAAATCATTCAACATTTCAAAAACACATGCAAAAAACACTATGAATGCAAGCAGATTGGTGAACCACAAGAACAAAGTAATTTGATAGCACGAGAGAATATGTATCATTATATAATACATAAGAAAATTAACATATCATGGAATTGTTCAATATGAACATTCAAGCTTATTGGCTTGACTTTTTCAATAAGTTAATAAGTTAGTATGGACTTAATAAGTTAGTATGGACTTAATAAGTTAGTATGCACTTAATAAGTTAGTATGCACTTAATAAGTTAGTATGGACTTAATAAGTTAGTATGGACTAAATAAGTTAGTATTGACTTAATAAGTTAGTATGGACTTAATAAGTTAGTATGGACTTAATAAGTTAGTATGGACTTAATAAGTTAGTATGGACTTAATAAGTTAGGGGCTGTTTGGCAACTTCTGAATGGTTAAGTGCTGAATCAATAAAAGGTTTGAACCAATAAGAGGTCTGAACCAATAAATGCTAAACCAGATTAAGTCAGTTTGGTTGGATATCTGTTTAATTATAACTCCTAATAATGAATAATTATTAAAAAAATACAAACCATAATAAAAAATCCAAAAAACACATAAATCCTTCTTGAAAACATACCAATTTTTTTAGCACAGATCTAAACCAAAACCAAAATTTGAGACCATAAACATATAAACAACCCTAATTTAATCATCATGAAACATTATACAAACAACCCCATTTTGAGCACAGATCCAAACCAAAATTTTCATATAAACACAACTTCTTTCAAAAAACAGCCCCTTTAAACTTCTTATTTCAGTTTCTTTTTCCTCAAACAGCCCATAAATGAACTCTTCACATTACCAAGATCACAAACTCCTTACTTCTAATGATAAAATGTGTAAATATTCAGTACAAAAGTGCTCTGCTTTTTCTTGATATTCAAGCAGAACATCATTATGTTCATGGGACATGTTGCAAACTTCCATTTTTTGATGATTTTTTATCTGAAAGCTCAAATTCATATCATAATCTGAAGTCCAAAGTAGCCAAACTCCAAGTTCAACTCATTTTTCAGTGTTAAAGGAGCACATTTACGTTTATTTTCACAGCCAAACTCCACTAGTTATATTATTAAAAAAAGACAAGAATCGATGGTGAAGCAACAATCTCGGGTAGTAAAATCGATCTACCAACAGCCCACTCAAGAATCGATGGTGAGAAGCAACAGTACCTAAAACGAAGACGAAGGCCTGCTGGTGGTGCGGCTGCCGGGGCGCGGTGCGGCTGGTGGTGCGGCTGCTGGGCCGGCTGCTGGGGCGGTGCGGCTGGTGGTGCGGCTGCTGGGCCGGCTGCTGGGGCGGTGCGGCTGCCGGTGGTGCGGCTGCCGGCGCTGCAGATGGTGGCGACCTGTGGTAGATGAAGGGGAAGGCTTGTGAGTTGTGGCTGTTGTTGTGAATGGAGGTGGTGGTATATGAGTTAGGTCAGATAAGAATATCTCTCTCACCTAATATGATTCACATTAAGATTAGACACAACCAAACACTACTAAAGTCTGAATGAGTTTATTAAGACCCAACCAACCAGGGCCTAAGTCCGTTTGGTTGGAAATCTGAATGACTGTGTACAATGACTATTTTACCCATCTGAAATCATAAATATAATTTATCTGTTTGGTTATAATTCCTAACAATAAATAATTATTAAAAAAATACAAACCATTTAAAACTTCCTATAACAGGAAAGATCTCAATTTTTAAAGCACCCCTAGGAGAATCATGTGAAACCACTTCAGTTTAATATTAATTAAATACTAATCTATATTATATTAACACTTGATCAGAGTAAACTCCAGATTAAATTAATCAACTAAATAAACTCCAGAATCATGTGAAACCACTTCAGTTTGACTGATATTTTTCTAAAAATATCAAAAACTATTCACTCCAGTCTCCACCCCATGAACAATGAATGTTTGACTTGATACATAGTAAAGGTCAAAGATTGTTGCTGAAAAAAACACAATATAAAAGCACACGGTAAAAATTGCAGTAAAAAGTCTTGTAATTGGGAAAATATGAAATCAGAGTTTTGAGAAAAATAAGTTAAAATGGTCATATTATAAATTTGTTTTTGGTGATAATAAATTAAAATGGGAAAATATGATATTTTAATTATTGAAAAAGAATATATTTGATATTTTAAAGTCTGGTTGGGTATATAAGAAATTAACTATTAAGAAATTTAGTGGGTGGATATAAAATCGTGTACATGTAACATTGCAACCCATTGTCATTTTTTACAAATACCACCTCAAGATAATACATATCAACTTTATCATTATCTGATACAAGTTACAGTGTGATGATTCCTAAATCCGAGTTCGAGAGAAGGAAGCAAAAAAATTGTTTAATTCTTTTGTGACCTATTACGTGATATTAACTTTTCATTAGGCTCAATCAAATAGTGTACTTGCTAAAGATACTTTAGCTAGGAAACATGATAACATGTTTCACTCGCATTATCTATCCATAAACCCTTCTCAAATGGCCATTGTCCATCCGACACTAATTTTAGGCAAACTTCCTAAATCCTAGGCAATTTAGGTTTCTATTCATTATGTACTTAATCATTAACTATTTTATCAAAACACAGCTTGAGTCTCCTTTTTGGCCTATTGAAAAGAAAAGTAGGATCATATGAAACTAAGGCTGGATCATTTCAGTAGTGAATCACCTAAGATATTAAGCTCTCTTACAACCCATCACAAAAAAACTTAGATCTTACCCCCATACTAGGCTCTCTTTACAACCCGTTACACAAACTTTAGATCCTTACATGCGTACGACAAATCTTTTGTAATGTACTAATGTCCTCTATATGTACTGGTTTACATTGTAAAACTAACAAGAATGTGGTATATCGTATTCAAATATAAAAGAGAAGGTTTCTTTAAATCTACAAAAAGAACCCCAATATTTAATTCCTATTAACCCTCTTACAAAAATAAACCCTATCCACACAACTAAAACCTTAAAGACTTCAAGAAAAACATCAACTTCCACAATTGACACCCACTTACACCAAAAGCAGACACTTTCGTACACCCTAAGAAACCAAATTACGACATCAACCTCCATATCTCATCAAAACCTAAGAAAGTCCAACAAAAGACGAATCACCATTAAACACAAAACACCCCCACAATTAACAAAACCATACGAATCAACAAACGCAAATATCACATAAATCCAACGGATAATATCCTAAACACCTACCACAGCACATTAGAAGCAAGCGCACACTTGATCATTAACTATAACCACAAACCCTAAAAATCACCAACCGTTTACATGTTTGTGGGTGTAAAAAACAGTGTTGAGAGTGAATTCAAGTCTATTATAACATAAAAACATGCTAATTTACGCTTAATTCGAACTACGAACCTTGTTCTTCAACTGTTGTTGCTCGCTCTCGATTCGATAGGCTTGTGTATCCAGTTGTTGTTGCTCCTGCAAATCCCTAATTTTATAGTTTATACAATTGGGTCATTGTGCCTCTTAATGGGCTAGTTCTTGAATTGGGTTGCTATGAAATCAGCCCATGTTTCTTTGATGGAAAGCCCAGCCCATTTTGGGTGGGTTTTAGATTTCAAAAGGAAATTTAGAAAAAAAAAAGAAAGTGTGAAAAGAAATGTAACTTTATTATGTGTTACAGAGTTTGAAGAAAAGGAAAAGAGAAGCAAAATGTTATGTGCTCCTGAGCTGAATAAAAAGAAAAAGAAAGTTATAATTTTACTATTATGTCATCTTAATAATCTAACTAAACTAGCTTGTAAGGGTTAAATGGTAAAATGAAGGATTATTAAAAAGTTATCTTCCATTAATCTGTATTGTAGTATTTAATTTTTACAGTATTTAATTCCTTAAATTCATATCCTTTAATCTGTATTAATTTGAGTACAATTCTTCAATTTCCAGATTCTTTGATAACTTCCAGTTCACTAAAAAAAATTCACGAAACAAAAGCCTCTAAGTTTTTAATTAAGTAATATTTAATTTAATACTTACTTATTTTTAACTTTTTAAAAGTTAACAAGTTAAAAGTCGATAAAAATAAGAACTCCCAAACACACTGTACAACACACAAGAAACTTAACATATTATGGAATTGTTCAAAATGAACACTCAAACTGATATAGTTGAAGCATCATTTAATATTCCAAAAACATACGGGAAAAAACACCCAAAATGCAAGCTGATTGTTAAATCACATAAACATTAAAGCCACAAAAACCACCGTAAATACTAAACTAGTGAAAAACCCATGAATTTAAACGCATAATCAGGCTACCCAAAAAAATGAATAACAAACACAGATAAGTCATAAACATAACAATTTTGTACCTTTATGAAGGATTTTTGCAGTTAGGAGTCGCCTGAACCCTAATCTGCGGTGGCGGATGAGTTACTCGTTGGAAATTGGTCACCGGAAAAAAGCCCTAATCTGAAGACGATGAAATATGAAGCATCAATGAGAGAAGTGAGCAGAGAGTATTTCAGTCGATCAGTAAATGAAGACGATGAAGAGAAAATCGAAACTAGGGCATAGGTATTAGAAATTGGGCTAAAAGAGAAATATAAAAGGCCTGATGGGCTATTGGGCCAGATTGGGGGCTTGGGGCCTAGATTAAAGTCTTTTAGTATTCATTTGGGTTAAACTGAAACATGTTAAAATTTGAAAGTTTGAGGTTAATTTTGTTTTCAGCTGGTACAGTTTTTTTTTTTTCGAGCTTGTGTCGTTTTATTTACAACAGGTTTGAATGAGTTTTTTCTGAATGAGTTTCGATGTGTTTCGATAGTCTTACATGGGGAATGTTTATGTTATTCATCTTTTTTCATCTAACTGCTTTTTAAAAATATATAAAGTAAATGAAAGTTAGTAGAAAAGATATTTAGAGAATATAATAAAACAAAATTTGTTTGTTGCCTAGAAATATGTATTAGTTGACGAAAAAACTTGCTGATTTATTATGTATTTTATATATTAAGATAGATAAAAATGGAAACAATAGAATAGTTTTTATATTTTCTTATATTTTAAGAGTTAGTATGACATAAGATAAAAATAACGATCATGTTTTGTTTTCACTAGACAAATCTTACGTTGACTATTGAAAAGAATGTCGAGTTCATAAGAAGTGTCATGTTTTAAATATTATCAATGTAATCAATGTGTTTTTAAATATATTTGTTATAGACGGGATAAGAAATCCACAATTAACATAATCATGCTTATAATATTGGCGAGATTAAAAGACTACATTTAAACCCTCTCAAACTTTTAAACAAACTTGCATACAACTTACTACACACATAAATCCCAAAAATTCAGATCAACAGTTATCTTTATATACAAAATGCATTTTTTGCAACTACACAATAAAATACAAGTCAGTAAAATACGATTGGGTCGGCTTTTGCTATTTCAACATGCAGAAAACAACACCTGCACCCATAATTTATCGACTCAACTTCTAAAAAGTCATTATACGCTACAATAGCTCTAACTTGTAATTCCCTTTTCAGAACATTAACGTCCATAGCCTATTTTCTATAGAATTCTACTCTTCCTTTCTTCAGTGCAAACCTAGTGCACAAGGCTCTCACATATGCAGGTCCAGAGGGTGCCTACTGACTACAAAAGGTTGTTTTTACGACTTGGACCTATGATCTTCATGTCACATGACAGCAACCTTACTGTTGCTCCAAGTTCCGGCCCAAAATCCGTCCTTGCTTACAAGTTCCAAAAGCATTTCATCAATTAATCTGCTCAAAACCATCTTCTCCAAATCTAAAACAGTTTCCTCAATTTCATTAGTAGTACAACCATCTTTCCAACCAGTAGTACCCCACGCTCCACCAATTGTCATATTCAGATCGCTTTCCAACAATCCAGAAATTACATCTGCATTGCAATTCTCCTCAGAAAACTTGCTGTAATTTTGTAAAGTTTCAAACTTTTTCGCGATATCCCTCATCATCTGATCCTCAGAATTGTGAACCCTTGATGGTAAAATGGAAATTTGAATTAGTGGATTTTTTCTTTGGTTTTCATGTTCCAAAAACTCGTTTACACAGTCATGAAGAAGGTAGAAATTGGCTGGCTCATAATCTTGGAAAACACTTATAGTTTTCAAGATTCTTGCTTTCTGTTCACAGACATCAGAAGCAGCACTTTCTTCTTGATTGCTTATAGTTTCAGAAAGATCCGTACCCGTAATAACATCTCTAACATGATATGAACCGTTTTCAAAAGCTTCATGTAGAGATTGATGTCTCACATTTTCAATTTCTGTACAGAAAAGAGATCAAAATTCAAACCATTTAAATATCATAGCTCGTGCATCAGTTGACAGTAGCAAAGTTAGAAATTTTTTTGAAACATAGCTTAAAATAAGATGCTTAAACAAAACAAAAGTATAATCAAAGTTAGCAATCTTTTTATGCAATTAGACCATTAATTTACAAATTTATACTAAAACTTTCAAATTTTCATATCAACTAAAGAATAATAAAGCATGAATCTTATGGTTATGTATGTGATTTACCTTTGATTTTAGCTTTATAATCCTCAGTTTCTTTCTGATTAGGCAATTTGATCTGCAAAACATCATGACTCTGCAATGACATGTATCAAATTCAGATCAAACTTTACTTTAGGCATAACATTTGTATCTTCAAAGAACTTACAATGGTAGACAATGCCTTGTTGACCGGTTTTTCAGTCTTAATGTTCTTCGTTTGGTTCTTCAACTTATTGGTAGATACAACTGAAGACGATTTGGGATTCTGGCGAACACTTCTCTGTGGCATCACTTGCTTCAAAGAATCATTCTTTGAAACTAAATTTGGTGATTTTGCATTCTCTACTGGTTTTTTCTTAACTGGTGATGCCATCTTTTGAATCTTGTCTATTTTCTTCTCAGCGTCTTGCTTTCTTTGTGGTTTTGTGACAACAGGAACAGAAGATTTCTGCTTATTAGAAGGTGATTTGGATGTCCCTCTATTCTTGACACTTTTGCCTTCAGTTTTCGCCTTCTCTTGATGAATCATTCTGATTGGATTGTCATAAACTTTAACTGTGTTATTATCAGAACCTAAACGCTGAGGTCTCATTAAAACAATCGGCGGTGTATCATCTATGAATCTTTTGCTAGTTTGTTTGATTTCTTGCTTGTTGCTTGTCAAAAGTCCTTTAGATTGCATCATTGTAACGATTTCATCTAATGACATATGTTGCTGGTCTGATTTCTGAACAAAAAACTGTGGCTTCTTCACATTTGGCGAGTCGACATCGAAAACAGGCCTCAATTTGCTACTTACTTCCAACTGCTTTTGGGGTGGTTTTGAGGGTAACTCTTCGAAACCCATAAGTTTTGCAATCAAGTTTGAACCTTTTGACTTTTCCTCTGTGGCCCTTGATGAAAAAGACTCAGATGAAGTAAATTCATGAGTCGAATACACCAGTGAAGATGATCTGCTTGAGCTTGTTGAAGCTATATCAGAAGAGAATTGCAACTTCTTTTTACCTGCTGGCCAGAAAAGCTATAAAATTAACTAAAAAATTAAAAAATTTATTTAAATCATGAATTTTACATAATTTTTTAAAATTTTTTTAACATAAATTGCAGAGAGTAGATCAAACCTGTTGATGTATCTGTGTCTGTACTTGTAGAAACACTTTCTTTATAAGGCTTATTTGGTGGCAAAAGATTTTGTTTTGTAAGCCCTTCTTTAATCACTTCTCTAAGCTCCAAGAAACAATCTCTTGATGACCCATTTTCTAATTTTCTTTCTTTTTGATAATTTGAATCATAAGATCGAAAACTTTCAAACCGATCCGAACCGATTCTGCTAAGATGTTCTTCACTTTGTTTCTCTTGCTTCTTCTTATAACTAGCCATACATGAAGCTTCTTGTAACTTCCCAAGCATCATGAGAGAATCTTGAAGATCAAGAACCCCTTTTAACAAATTTTTCGCGATATCTTTCTGCTGACTTTTGAAACCAACCCCTTTCGACCACGAATCTATAGCTTGATTCAGCTTTTGAGCTCCATTTTTCACCTCAACAATAGACATTTTTTCTTGCTCTTTTGAACTCTTTGATTTTGATTCCTTTTCGAGTTTTCGGGACCTCATTTTAGCTGGGCCAGTTTTCGATATTCTGATTGTTTTCCCTTCAATTACACCTCTTGGATCTTCACAAGTGACAAATGATCTAAACACAACTGATCTCAGGCTTTCTTGAGGCATATTCTGTTTACAAGATAATTGGATTGATCACAGAAACTTCATAAAAATATATGAAAATTCCCATTTGGCTTACATATGTTGCATATTCTATCAACAATTTTCAATTAAATAAAAGACAAACATCAAACAATTTGTCCGGCTTCAAGACAAACAAGACAAAAGCAAAATTAAAGTATCATCACTCATCAATCCCCATCAATAAAGAAACAAGAATGTAATCTCAACATACAGTGACAGATCTATACAAGAATCCAAAAAGAAAACCCTTAACAGATTAGGTTAAATAAGCAAATGATCCAAAAGAAAAAGAATCAGTACCTTATTAAGTGTTTATTTTGCCACCAGAAGCAGTAATCACCATTGACCAAACCCTGATTCTCACTCAATGTTTAAAAAATTGGGTAATAACAAACGCCCAGGTGGAAAAAAGTAAAATTGAGATGCCAATCCACCATTAATGAAACATCAAAGTAAGTTTATTGTTAGTTTGTCGAGATCCAGATATGAAAAACAAAAAAGCAAGTTAATTCTGACTTTCTGTAGGGAACCCACCACTAAAACTTAAAGAAAAAGAAAGAAAAACAGTGTAAAAATCAAGATTTCAAGATTGAGCTCTAGATGGATCATTAAGAAGCTAATATGCTAATTGTAAGTGTTTTCAATTGGGGTAAGAAGTTAAAGACTAAAGATTGATGGATCATGGTGATGGTAAGAGCAAATTTGCAGGTGAAGAAACATTTACATAGCAAGTGAATCTTGACTTTCTGTAATGAACCCACCACTAAAACCTAAAGAAAAAGAAAGAAAAAGAAAGAAAAACAGTGTAAAAATCAAGAATTCAAGATTGAACACTAGTTGGATCATTAAGAAGCTAATATGCTAATTATAAGTGTTTTCAATTGGGTGTAAAGAGTTAAAGACTAAAGATTGATGGATGATGATGATGGTAAGAGCAAGTTTGCAGGTGAAGCAACATATTTGATGAAGAATTAATGGCGAATTGAAGAAAAGGGGGCAAAATATGGTTGTATGGTGAAGTAATATGAGAGTATGAATGGTGAAAGAACGTTACGTGTGGTGTGACTGATGAGTAATAATTGGAGTTTAAGAAAGTCTGTGATTTGTGTTCTCATGGGTATCCCAAGAAATTATAGTTATTGAAAAGAGAGAGAATTATTTGCATAATCATGTTTTCATGTGATAAAATGATTACCGTTTGGCAGCTTTGGCTCCTAGCATAGAAGGTTAAAACAAAAACCATCAAATTATTTTATTTAATGTTACATAAATATCACTCTCTTAAGAGTATATTAATTTTTTTAACTAAGAAAACTTTTATTGAAAAAAGATTCCAATGGGGAGCTAGACAGGATACAAAGATTTAAATCACCAACCACTACAACTTCTTCACGCCAAATTGATAATAACAGCAACTCAGATCAGTTTGCTCACTGTATATTCGAACCTGTCAAACCAGTTTGGACCGGTTTGAAAATGGTTTTTTTTAATAAACCGGTTTTTTACCGGTTTAATTGGGTTTTTTTTTATTTTTGAACACGTTTTGGGTGTGGGGCTATTAAACCAGTATACAGACCGGCGATTCGGATCGGGTTGCCAAACCGTTTTTTTTTTCAAACCAGCCTGGTTTTTTTGACCAGTTTTTTTTTCCCAAATTGGTTTTTTTTTACACCTCTAGCATACGGCGATAAAATAGTATATATTGAAAGTAGAAACAAGGTCGAAACTGAAAACTCATTTTCAAATAAAGAAGCTAGAATTGAAACTATTTTTAAAATAGCTAGTTCTTGTTAGTTTGTTTTAGTGGCTGTTTGGGATTGTTTTTTTTAATTTTCTTTTGACTTTTGGAGGGGTGAAAATACCAAAATGTCCCTTCAAAAGTCACTAGAAGTTAAAATTTTTAACTTCTGGTGACTTTTAGAGGGGCATTTTGGTCTTTTCACCCCTCCAAAAGTCAAAAGGAGATAAATAAAAGCAATCCCAAACAACCCCTTATTTGAGAAAAAATAGATTTTATACACCTCTAGGTGACTTTTGTTTACAAGTTTTCTCTAATCACATTATGTTAATAGTTGTTTATAACTTGATCACTACTGAAAATGTGTGATAAATAGTTGTGGTAATAGTTAGAAAATATATAACATAGTGACGTACAATAACACACAAATAGAAGCTAAAACAAAAAGGTGAAAAAAACCTACAAGTAACAAAACTTTAAATATTTACTAATAAATTAAAAGTGATCGTTTCAAATATATATGATATATCCGGTGTTAACATTATGAAAAAGTAGTAAAGATTTCTTTAAATATTCAACCTAATTAGAAATATATTTTACATAAATATATTGTTCCAGTATTCTGAAAACTTAATAGAATCACAAGAACCTTGTTGGGCTCAATTTAGTATCTTTTTTGGGGTGGAGCTTTAAATGTAATTTAATCCCTACCAATCTTTTGTTTGCCTCTTGTCTGTTAGACATCAATTTCAAATCCTACTTTAATTTATGATGTATTGGGCACGTAAATTTTGAATTTGAACCATCATTTCCTAAAGTATATGGGAACTATTATCGATGAATGGCAAATCGGGTCACTTTTTGTATGTTACACATTAATAATGAGTATCAGATAGTAAATAAAAATAAGTTTAATAGATCACTTGACTCTGATACTGATTGCGTGAGTCCTCTTCCTAGATGTTGTAGTGTTTTGGAAAGGGCGAGGAGAGGCACAAACAGATTAGAGGAGAGTGTGAAGTGGTCATGCAGTAATATTTGTAAAAAAAAAAGTTTTGTGAACCTTTGAATGTAAAGTTTCTGTATGTTTGTTCCTTTATTAAACAGACGATCATAAACATATTGTTTTGTTTATTTAGTTAAATAAAAGAAAAAAAACATAGTCTTGTTTGTTCATGTACATTGGTGGGAACGTTCGTTTCCATTCATTCATTTACATTTGTTTATATCTGAATATTTGTGTTGCATTAATTGAATTTTGTTTGTATTTGTAGGTGTTTCCTTACTTTCATGCACCATTCATTTAAATATTAACAAGTGTACATGAACAGGAAAAAATTTCAGTTAAGTTTATGCATTTGGTTAAAGTTAACAAACGAACACAAACCAGTCGAGTTCATGTTCTTTAAGTTTGTTCGTAGATGACATGGTGGCAGCAGATGGTGGTGGATACAACGGGCGTGGTGGTGGCGTAGCGATGATCGGAGGTGAGAGGGGACTGTGGAGTGGGTTATTTAAACTTGCATAGTACAAGTTTATATCTTTTTGGTATTTAAAATTTAAACAAAAAGAAAAGATATATGATAACTTTGTTTTTAAAATAATACAATACTCACACCTTTGCATACTTTTCTAGCTAAGAATTTAAAAGTTTAATATGAGTCAAAGGGCATCATAGTCAATTGATGATGAATTGAGATATATTTTTAATTGGGTGGAGTATCATTATTTCGACATCAATGCATTAATAAAACCTAAATTAAACAAACTATTAACACCTTACCATGTACAAATACAATGGATCATTTATCATGCAACTTTGTATCTAATAACATGTCAAATGTCTAAATGTGTTTTTTTTCCTTTAAAAATTGAGTGTTAAATTTCTAAAGTAAAGTTATATGAATTTATAAGTAGATTAATAATCGTTTAAAAAATTGTAACTTTATACTCGTTATATCATGTGTTTCGAATCAACTTTCAAGTTCCTCGAGTTAAATGAACTGTTTTTCTTTCTTGAATTATGATGAAGCAAACTTGAATATTGAGTTTGGTATTGATTTTGTTCACATGTCAATTTTTTTAATATGATTTATATGCCGAATACCACCACATCAATATGAACCCTAACAACTAAACAAGTAATATAGTGGTAATTAAGCGTTTGAATATCTCAACCACAAATCTCAAGTTCGAATATAACTTTCACTAACTTCCAGTCTCTAACCTTCTCAAGGATGAAATGTTCAGCAAAAGCTATATTTTATATTTTTTTGAACGATCAATGAATACTATAAGCCAGATAGGAATGACAATGGTCGGGTTTGGGTAATCCTAATCATATACCTGATTAGAAAAGTGTGTCCCATACCTGGCCAAAATCCATCGGTATGTATCAGGTAGTTAATAATAAAAAATACTCGTTGGGTATATTCGTCGGGTATCTATCGGTTAGATGTTGAAGTTAATTTCTTTTTTTTTTCTCTCTATACTCTACCATCTTCGTTAGTGTGTTAATCTTGCTCTTGTGATTCATTTACATTTGTTTGTTGACCATTTTATACAAATGTATATGTATTACAACTATTACAACCTATAAATTCTTCTCCTTTTGTACTCACATCATTTGAAAAAAATATAGCATATACATACAATAAAAAATGTGTACTATAAAAGAAGGAACTAAACTTTAGGATAATATAACATAACTTAAAAGAAATATAATACACTTAAAATAAATAAAATTTGATTGCTATCTCTAAAGTCCGGTACCCATACCCGCTTACCTAACCCGGTCCCATACCCGCTTACCTAACCCCATACCCGTCCCAGATGTCTCGGGTTTCGAGTATTCACATCGGATTCAGATTTGATTGCTATCTCTAAAGTCCGACCACCTAGGTAAAACCATTAGAGAAAGACCGCTCATGCTCTTCAAACATAAACAAAACTGGTAACCCGACCCGCCCTTCATTCCTAGAGAAACTCACCCCTCGAAGGCACACTCTAGTAAAACCTTTGACCCACCTGAGCATATTGCATCAAATGAAACTCGAACTATAAAATGTCATCGTGTTACCTCCTTCCAAACTAATTGATCCGGAGATTATTAACACTTAGTTTTACATGATCTCTTAATTAGCAAGATATTGATAGAACTTTTATAGTTTTGAATAAATCTCACCTTAAAAAAAAGAACGTTAAGTGTATCATGTATGACTTTATTTAAATATTTAGAAAATGTGGCATGAGTCAAAAGGTAGTTGGGTTGGAATAAATGAAAAAAAATAGTATATGTGGGGCCCATTCGGCCCATTAAAAGTAGAATTTGTATATTGATACTCCACCGTTTATGTTTAAGGCCCGAAATCACCGACGCTATTATCAATTATCATTTATCATTTATCATTTCATATCATATCTATGCTTTGATTCGTTGCTGACCCCACATGATGTTGCTTCACCAAACCTTTTAACAAATTGTATTTTTTTTTTCATGTTTAATTTATACTCCCACAAGTACTTATATTACTCAAATCCCAATTTCATCAATCATCATAAATCCATTCATTTTAATTTAATTCATGTTAAAATAATAAAGTAAGTCCCGGCTAATTTGGGCTCAAAGATCACACACGAAGTTGGTTTTGTTTATATTATAACACGATCTTTTAAAAATAATAAAATATTACGTATATCATGTATGAGAGAGTAAAAGCATGTAGTTAGAGAGTTGTTTTTTTTAATGGTCAACGAATAATTTTTAATGATTCTTTTAAGTTGTTGAGGTGAATTACTTTAAGATTTTATTAAAAACAATGGGGGTTGTGAGTTCAAGGCTCACATGTGACGATAAATAATAAAAAATAATAATAATAATAACGAAATAAGGGATATTAGGTTGGGCCAAGGGGTTTTTTCATCTAAAATGTGTGTTTTTACTGAGTGTGATCTGAAGTTCCTGATTGATGCGGATAGGCTAATATATGAGCTTCCTTTCAAGGACACACAAGCCTAGTGACAAGGCTTCGTATTAAAATAATGAAAATAACGGAGTGGGTCATTGACGTATAAGTGATTCAATTAACCGTTAAAAAATAGACGTAGTTGTTTTAAACATTCTTTATTAATTTTAACTAAAGCTTTAATTTGTTGAATGGAAGGCTACTTTTACAGAAGAAAAGAAAGAGGCAAAAGTGACGATAATATTCATTGGGAAACTCATTGGTCATTATTCCCCTTTTAGTCTCAGTGAAATGGCTTTTACATCCAAAAGTTGATTACACATTATAGTTTATAAGATTCGAGAGAGAAAATATTATTAATGTTTTTTTAGATGGTTTCTAAATTTGTTAAACCGGTTTTAATAATCAAAATATATAATCAATATAATTTTTCAAGTATACATATATTATAAAAAACTTAATGTTACCTCTTAATCATTTAGAAATTATGAACCATTAAGATATAATCTTTTAATGGCTATTAAAATATTACCAAACAATCATTTAGTCTAGGTTTGGGTTTAATATCATAAAGATAACTTATAAGTTTTATTCTAGTATATGTTACATAATATCATAAAGATAACTTATAAGTTTTATTCTAGTATATGTTACATAATATCATAAAGATAATTTATAAGTTTTATTCTAGTATATGTTACATGATGTCCAACTACAATTACATCCTTAGGAGTTAAGGTATGTTGTTATTTAATAAAGTTTAACCCTAACATATAAGATAACTAGTTTTATACCCGTCCTTTGGCCGGGTATTTTATGTCCTAATTACAAAAAATTAAGAACTTAACATGAATCTCAAATAAATTTGAATCTTTCCATGTTAAAACTATTCAAACTTTAATGATAATAAGGAGGATCACGTGTATGTCATCTTAGAGGATTAAATTTAACTATTTGCCTCCATTCAAATGTCTTGTTGCTCTTCTTACCCAAACTTCCATCCATGTTCTGACTCTGAATAAATAAGGAGTGGTTGAAGATAATCAAGAAACACGTTGATAATTCCAAGCAAGGTAAAAATATGTATGGAAAATGTTGCCGGATTGGTAAATGAGTTTTTTTTTTTTTTTTTTTTGGTAATTGTAATGATCATAACAGCAAAATTAACTTATTATTTTGTGCGTAATCAATGAAATGATCTCCCAAACATACCATTCACAAATAAAACCTTCTTTTGATGAAAATTACAAGGGTTATGAAAGGATATAAAAAATACCCTATTAAGGACATTTAATGTAAAGCAAGAAATTAATCTAAATGAGTCGATCTAAATCAAGAAATTAATTAGATCTCCCTTCTAGTTGGTAAAAAACACAGGCTCTTATTCAAGTAAACAACAAACAACTTTACTAGGTGCGAATATCCAAGGTCCACCTATTTATTTAACACATTAAAAAATATAAAGCACAGTTATTTTAGAACAGAAACACACATTTTCCTACCAAGTTACTAAAAAACCTCCTAAGTCCTAACAATACTTAAGATGATAGAAGCTTACATTTAAAATCATAGTGAGTGGTTATCATCTGCTTGCTATGCGACTTTTAAAGATAAAATTGTGTCATCTCTAACAATTCATCAAGGCCTTTACGTTTCTTCATGATGTCACAACAAATGTAAAGATGCACTAAAGAACTAAGTTGGGAAAACAAATGTCACATTATGGTTCTATTAGTAAATAAATGCTAAGGGAATATTACAGAATAAATACAAATCATGCCATTTAAAAATAACACCAATCACAATTTGATTTACCTATGTAGAGAATCAACAAAAATACTTAAAGGAGTAAATAGGTAGGTGGAGAGTAATGCAAATCCCAAATAGCCCCATAAGTCTTGCACTTGAAATATCATATTCTCTGTAAAAATGATAAGAAAAACTAAAACAACCTCAAATATATGGTTTTGATATGCAAACATAAACAACCCCATAAGTATCTCTAAGATCCCATCTTCCTCTCACTTGTTTTACCAAAACCACATTTACCAATTGAGAATCCATGAATAAAAGTTACACACAACACCATGTTTTAGGATATCTAAATTAACAACTTCACCAAAATTATAAGCAATTGAAGCACAAAATTAATCACTTGCATATTATGAGAATAAGAATTCATATAAAAGGGGAGAAATGATCGAGAGATTGATTGAACCAAAGCTTATCCCTAGTCTCTTCTCTGGTGCTATTTTGTGGATTCGTTCAAATATTCGCAAAGTAGATAACCTAGTACAAACACTTAACATTAGTATCAACAACAAAAACACAATTGATTCTTAATGATTTTGTACTGTACAATTGAAGTAAAATAGAATACCATATTATTCGGCCTAAGTTTTGATGGCATCCCTTCCAAATGTCTAATCTCTCCTGAATTAAATCCATCACCACCTTTGTTGTAGCCCTAAGAAGTTTTAAAGGGCACTTCTTGAAAATGAATAATGAGAGTGATAGATAGAGACGTGTGTATTGCGATTAAACTTGATGTTGTTGTATGCTTGATAGCCGAATACAGTAGTAAATCGATTGAGAATATGTTGCTGCTTTGATTAAACTTGCTTCGTAATCCAAATCTATCGGTGAAAATCAATTGAGAGATAGTTCATAGAGATTGAGAAACGAATACGAGGAAAGCAAGAAATCATACCTGAATATCTCTTTCTGGTGGCGATGCGCAGACCAAATCGGAAATAGAACTGCCTTGCCGAACCACTTTAATTTCTCGCAGACCAAATCAAAATAGGAGGAAAATTGTTGCCGACTTGTAGAGAAATGAGGGAGGGGCTTTTTATAGGCATGATTACGGCGACGTGCGGATGGGAGATCGCGTCTAACCCGGGAGAAACTGCTGCAATGCTTCCCGATAATAAAGGTCACGTGGACAGAAAACCACCAAGAAGATGAACCGCTGATAACTGCTCCGAGAACAAAGGTAACCACCGGAAACCACCTTGTAACCGCCGTAACCGTTGAATTTAAACGGTCCAGATTAATTTCAGCATGTTTCAACGGTCTAGATCAAATCTACCAGCGGTTACACTCACCGCTGGTAATATAATATATAATTCAACCTGTCTTATTATAAAGTACATATATAATGTAAGTTATCTTTCAACTTTATCATTTTAGCCCCTTAAGTTTCAAAAAGTGACCTATTTAAAGTTTAAACCTTTTTTTTCAAGTTTCATTCATTATTTAGGGGAAACATGAACCCCGCATTCAATGCTCGTAAGCACCGAAAATAGAAATAAACACAACAAAATCTAACAGCAAACATAAAAACCAATCAAACAAATTTCTCATAAATTTCTTACCCGCTTTCATATTTCACAAGAATTTTACCCATATCATTAGAGACACGAAGACAATCGATAACATTTCTAGATTTGTCAAAAGGAAAGAAACATGACATCGATGGATGAACCAGAGACTATCGTAGGCGATAATGATCACGCTTCTCTTGTAAAAGTAAAGCGTCATGGTACGTTTTCTATAGTTTTCATCTTTCAAACCGAATACGTTTGAAAAAATCACGTTTGTTGTTTTTGTAGAGTTGGAGCAAATGAAAGAAAGGTTTGCCAAGCTTCTTTTACGAGAAGATATGTCCGGTGGAGGCAAAGGGGTTTCATCTGCTTTAGCGTTATCAAATGCCATTACAAATCTAGCAGGTAATCCTTTATAAAACGGATGGATTATCCACTAATTGTTTTTAAAACAAGTTGTTTGGAATAATAAGCTTCAAACTATTCATTTAAAACAACTTATTTCTTTCAAAATTCCAAAGAAGTTTAGATAAAATAATCCCAAACAATTTTAGACCAACTTTTTTTTGGTAAATTTGCAGCTTCTGCATTTGGTGAGCAACACAAACTTGCTCCAATGCCAGAAGATAGAAAAAGAAGATGGAGACGAGAAGTCGGGTGGCTTCTGTCTGTGACTGATTATATCGTTGATTTCGTCCCATCTCAACAAGCATCCAAAGACGGGTCAAATAGGGAGGTACGTGTGTTTTAAGGATCGTTTGAGTTTACGGTTTTGAGACGATTTATCGAAATACTAATGACTTGAAATTACAACAATCAATTAACGTTTAGATGAACATCTATTAATCATGTTTCATTGTTTTTACAACTCGTTTAGTTATAGCTGATTGGGTTGATTATCTGATTCTGCTTATAGAATATCAAATAATCAAATTTTTGCAGGTTATGAAGACAAAACAAAGAGGCGATCTGAGAATGAACATCCCGGCTCTAAAAAAGCTAGACGCGATGCTCATTGTAATGATTCGATTCTCATTTCACATGACATCTAAACATTTCCCCTGATATTTTCAAGATGATTATTAGAACATATGATGCAGGGTTGTCTAGACAATTTCAAGACCAGAATCAGTTCTGGTATGTGTCTAAAGATGCAGATGAATCAGAAAGGGTGGTCAAAGAAGCGATAAATGGTGGTTACCGACGGTTAAAGTTCCACCAGAGAGACTCTCTGAAGAATCAGAATGCAATCAAATGAGATGCACATATAACAAGTGTTAATCAAGTTTTGAAGGCTTCAATGGCGATAAAATAGAATACGCAAAAATGGAGACCTGAAATTACATCGATAACTCCCAAAGTAACTACAAAACCGACATTATAAACCTTACTTATGAGCTAATAGTTATGGATATAACTGTTTACTATAAGGCAGCAAGGTTGGCCTCATACAGGTCACAATTTGTATGGGTCAAAACAGGTCGGGTCAAATTGACCTGATACTCTTTATCTATTTCCTTAAACTTTGTGAAAAAAGGTTTGTACAAAGATGGTGTGCTTAAGAAAGACCGTAACAGACTTCTCTTAAGTTTGACCCGTTTTCCTTGTAACTAAATTTTATCATTTTGACCTGTTTGAGGTGAAACATAACCTAAATCGAATCATATGCAAGTAACAAGGTTCAAAATTGTCATAGTTGCCATCTTATTGAAATGCTAATTACTCTTTTACCATTTTAAACTTACCAGAATGGAAGAGAGAGCCTTGGAGATTCAATCTACAAAAGTATTACAGTTGACTCTTTTGACCCTAGTCAGTTTCTATCACCATGGATCTGTCATCAGAGATCAATGTTCTTGATCTCAAGAACAAAGAAAGCTTCTATAGTTATATGGAAAAGAAAAATGAATCAAAAGGATTCGAAATCTTCATGGAGTTCTGCCATAAGTATGGAGAAAAGAGAACTTTTTGAAGATAGAGCAGAAACCATTTTGCTCCTGTTAAAACAAAATTCCCTGGACTTCCTCAATCGTCACTTGAAATCAGCAAAATCGAGTCGAACAAAGTATGAACAAGAAAGAAAAATTCATATTTTATCCCCACCCTTAAGAAGATTGTGTCTGGATATGTGTTTTAAAACTGATTATTTGATCATGACAACTCAAAGTATAATCTTGGATTTAAAAAGCGTGCATGAGGGTGAGGCAATCAGAAAACACCTTGGGGTCTTGAGGCGGTGCTTCATGCACATCTGGGTCAAAATGGGTGTCAAATTAGGGTATGTGGGAGGCTTAATATGTAAAAGCAACCGAAGAGATAAGGAGATTATTAATACTTTACTTGACAAAAAGGCTAATACGTTAAGAAGAGAGACACATGCAACTTTTAGTTGTACGTAAAGCTTATTTGGTTGTACATAAGAAGCAGCGCCTCGAAACCCCTCAAGCTTTATAAAACCAAGATTTTAATAACTAAACAGTTTTTACTGAGGTCAAATAATTAGTTTTACACTAGCTGTAACAATCTGATTTTGCCTAAAAGGTAAACACAAATACTTACTTACATCCATTTTCATCTGTTTTCACAAGAATGCATTTTTTTGTCATTTTATATTTTAATTTATTAAATGAAGAGAACTGGTCATATGTTTAGAACTTCAAACACCAAAGAGATCCAAACACTACAACATAATCCAAACACCTTCAAGGTAACTGTTTTTTATTTTGACTTATGTAGGATGTTGGTCATGCTATATGGAAAGCTATTCAAGGGTGTTGGAGAGTTTAGCTAGCACAGTGATGACCGAATTGAGGATGTACTCTATGCAGATAATGTAGCACAAGATCCATCATTGCTAGCCAAAAGAGGACAATGTCATCACGACGAACGTTGGATGAATCTAGTGGTCAAACTCCTGGTGAAACACCTACAGGCTCGCCTACATCGATGACACTATCAGATTTTATGGGGTGGAGTGTTGATCAAGAAACAAGCAGTGCCTCTAGCCCTAAACCAGATGATAAAGAGCCCGAAAAGTATCACAGCAAATCGGCCAAGATTTTGGCAAGAACAAAGAATTCATATATGGAGAAACTAGAAGCTTACAAATTAAGAAGCCCGACAACCCGCCATTAATGGAGATGTAAACTAGAATTAATAAAGAGAGAATTGCCCACTGAATGTAAATATACTCCTATTCTTTCTAATGGCCCATTGTACACTTTTTTCCTACTATAAATAATAAATTTCGAGTAGAGGTAACAAGTCACAAGCTCACATGGGACAGGTAACCAATAAAAGTGGATTGTTGGGTAGGTTGACCCAAAACACTTTTTATATGCTATATTATAAAGAAAGTTATAGATAATCTATTATGTGAAATAGGACTAAAATTTATGGTATTACAGAAAGAATAGACTGTAATGTCTATGCATCACAGATTATAAATACTTTCTGTCTATCTTTGCAAGTAAAAAAAGTCTTTAAATATGATTTCAAAGTTTTTTTTGTAATAATCCTATTTGAATAATGTTAAAACAAAACCAGACTTGACCCGTTAATAATAAGATTGTCACCTCTAATTTTAAGTCAAGAGTTATTGACTCATGGATCTTTTTCCTACCAATAATAGTGAACAATTGTCAAGAAACTAAGCAAACCGCATGAGCTCATTTTATTAATGCAAATGAAGTTTTCACATTTGGCAATAAACATGCCAGCTTAAGGTAATCCGAAAACAATTATTAAACTTACAACAACATATGTCGGTTTATGCAACATGGTTAACAGCAGCATGCATAGCATTTGCAAGATGAGGAACAGTCTTTGAACTCAAACCAGCCATGCTGATTCTCCTGCATAAAAAAGAATAAATTTTATATTTAATAAAACAGAATGATATAACCTATCTTGCTCGTATATATAGCGGGTAATTTCATATGTATCCTTTTCA
>CM044015.1:1914798-2117661 GCA_024085815.1 Flaveria linearis | reverse complement strand
AAATCGAGTCGAACAAAGTATGAACAAGAAAGAAAAATTCATATTTTAATCCCCCACCCTTAAGAAGATTGTGTCTGGATATGTGTTTTAAAACTGATTATTGATCATGACAACTCAAAGTATAATCTTGGATTTAAAAAAGCGTGCATGAGGGTGAGGCAATCAGAAAACCCTTGGGGTCTGAGGCGGTGCTTCATGCACATCTGGGGTCAAAATGGGTGTCAAAATTTAGGGTATGTGGAGGCTTAATATGTAAAAGCAACCGAAGAGATAGGAGAATTATTAATACTTTACTTGACAAAAAGGCTAATACGTTAGAAGATGAGACACATGCAACTTTTAGTTGTACGTAAAGCTTATTTGGTTGTACATAAGAAGCAGCGCCTCGAACCCCTCAAGCTTTATAAAACCAAATTTTAATACTAAACAGTTTTTACTGAGGTCAAATAATTAGTTTTACACTAGCTGTAACAAATCTGATTTGCCTAAAAGGTAACACAAATACTTACTTACATCCATTTTCATCTGTTTTCACAAGAATGCATTTTTTTGTCATTTTATATTTATTTATTAAATGAAGAGAACTGGTCATATGTTTAGAACTTCAAACACCAAAGAAGATCCAAAACACTACAACATAATCCAAACACCTTCAAGGTAACTTGTTTTTGATATTTTGACTTATGTAGGATGTTGGTCATGCTATATTGGAACTATTCAAGGTGTTGGAGAGTTTAGCTAGCACAGTGATGAACCGAATTGAGGATGTACTCTATGCAGATAATGTAGCACAAGATCCATCATTGCTAGCCAAAAAGAGGACAATGTCATCACGACGAACGTTGGATGAATCTAGTGGTCAAACTCCTGGTGAAACACCTACAGGCTCGCCTACATCGATGACACTATCATTTTATGGGGTGGAGTGTTGATCAAGAAACAAGCAGTGCCTCTAGCCCTAACCAGATGATAAAGAGCCCGAAAAGTATCACAGCAATCGGCCAAGATTTTGGCAAGAACAAAGAATTCATATATGGAGAAACTAGAAGCTTACAAATTAAGAAGCCCGACAACCCGCATTAATGGAGATGTAAACTAGATTAATAAAGAAGAATTGCCCACTGAATGTAAATATACTCCTATTCTTTCTAATGGCCCATTGTACACTTTTTTCCTACTATAAATAATAAATTTCGAGTAGAGGTAACAAGTCACAAGCCTCACATGGGACAGGTAACCAATAAAAGTTGGATTGTTGGGTAGGTTGACCCAAAACACTTTTATATGCTATATTATAAAGAAAGTTATAGATAATCTATTATGTGAAATAGGACTAAAAATTTATGGTATTACAGAAAGAATAGACTGTAATGTCTATGCATCACAGATTATAAATACTTTCTGTCTATCTTTGCAAGTAAAAAAGTCTTTAAATATGATTTCAAAGTTTTTTTTGTAATAATCCTATTTGAATAATTGTTAAAACAAAACCAGACTTGACCCGTTAATAATAAGATTGTCACCTCTAATTTTAAGTCAAGAGTTATTGACTCATGGATCTTTTTCCTACCAATAATAGTGAACAATTGTCAAGAAACTAAGCAAAACCGCATGAGCTCATTTTATTAATGCAAATGAAGTTTTCACATTTGGCAATAACATGCCAGCTTAGGTAATCCGAAAACAAATTATTTAAACTTACAACAACATATGTCGGTTTATGCAACATGGTTAACAGCAGCATGCATAGCATTTGCAAGATGGAACAGTCTTTGAACTCAAACCACCATGCTGATTCTCCTGCATAAAAAAGAATAAATTTTATATTTAATAAAACAGAATGATATAACCTTATCTTGGCTCGTATATATAGCGGTAATTTCATATGTATCCTTTCAATTTCATGATTATCATATTATCCATTCAAAATACTAAAATAACAATATCTTCATCCATAGCAAATAAAATAGTCAGGAATTATGCACCGAGACATTCAACATAATAATGTTGTTTTCTGTTGGTTCATTCAGTGAAATAAATTGCTTTAAGTCAATTATATTATTTACTAAAGAATCTGTCAAAATGACATTTAAAAAGATATGTATAATTTTAAACTTTTAAAAGGATAAAAAAAGGGCGTACCTGGTGCTGCAAAGAGCTCCCGCGTTTTCGCAGGGTCCAGGGAGGGTCCGTCCCATTTAAGGGAAGATGTACGGTCTTTCCCCCACATTTTGTGGGGAGGCCGTTTCCACGGATCGAACCTGAGACCTTTGGTCCCTTAGGAACAGCTTTTACCGCTGATGTTTACCCATCAGAAGTCATGTAGATGTGATATTCTCTTGTCATGAAAGCAACTTGTTCAGCATTCAGCCCAGTGAATGTAAACATTCCAATCTGCTTTATAATGTGAGTCCAGTCACCAGGTTTCCTGCCATATATGAAAACCACACAGATTTATAGCTAAAATGACTGTGAAGTATGACTTATTACTAACTTTTTTAAACTAGTCTTACCTCTTGCTTGTAGGGCCTCTAATAATGCTTGCGCATGCTAATAATCCGATCAGCCATTGCTTTAAGCTCAACCGTCCACTCATTGTACAAATTACTATAAAGACATAGTTTTATAAAGTTTACAATATACTAATCCAAAAGAAAGCCATTTTTTCCTTATGTTATTTCATTTTTAAGAGATTAGGATACCTGTCTTTAAGTATAGTCGCGACAATAGACGCACCATGAAGTGGTGGATTGGAACATTGGCCTGATAACCAATTTAATTGGCTTTCTACTCTGCTTGCAACATCCGCTGTTTTGCAAACCTGTAACCATCTTAATTAATAACATGGGTTCAGGTATAAAAGCGATCATAATTCTGATTTTCTGATTACTTTTTAGGGTCAAGATGATCAGATTTGTGGAGAAATAGGTAAGCTGTAATTGAATTGATTACTGAGATAGACATAATATTACTATATCTTGAGTCATTTACATCTAAATCCTTATAAACTGAGCATTTTTTAAACACTCAATCACAAATTATCCGATTAAAACAACTTCAAACATCAGAAACACATCAAACATTATCTATAGCAGCCCATGCTGTTACATATGATTATTCCATATCACATAATCTTTTTCAAAACACACAGTCAAACACCCCCAAAGATTGCTTCCATTGCTTTAGAACATTACTCCAACGGACTGAAATTGCATGTAGCATGAAATAAGAATTACTGTTAAGAAAAAGAACACATAACAGTTGACACTCACAATGCTAAGGGCCCCAGCGTTCAGCATAAAGTCCCATATTCTTAGCATAACTTTGAGCTGCAAAGCATTCACCACCATCAGCAACAAACATTCGAACAGATTGTGCATCTGCATCGAGGCTACCACTAGCAAAACCCTAAAGAGAGTAAAAATAGAAATAGATACTTATTGCTTTATAACTTTATACTTACAGATAAATTAACAAACCTCAAAAAGATTACAAAATTATGTTCAGAGAATGAAGAGTCAGAATTTTATGTTAACCTGATATGCACTATCAAAAAAGGTAACAACCCTTTTGATCTCATTAACTTTCTGATCTGGTCCCACTGATCAAGGGTTGGATCGACACCAGTTGGATTGTGACACATGCATGAAGAAGGACTATTGCTCCCGTTGGAGCATTACCCAAATCTTCCAGAAGGCCTAATTGTATATTTACATAGAGCATCAAATTAATATCTGAAAAGCCTAAAAACATACAAAGTTAAGAATTGAGATTATAAAAATAAGCAATCTAAGGTATGCTAAATTTGGCATGTGTTGTTTTGAAAGTGCTTATGTGTATGGAATAATGAGAATTAAATAATCAACTGTACCTAAACGGGCTACACATGATGGTGCTTGGACGTGCTTCTACAGTTAAAATTGTGATAATCTAGAATTTGTAAATGACATCCAAAGACTAAGATAATCAAGATAGTTTTTCACAGCTACACGTACCCCTTCTTCGGTTTGGAGTTGTGATATCAAATAGTCAGTTGTTAGTGTTTAAAATATTCTAATTATTAAAAACTCACATGTTGAATGACCCCTAACTGATCTCTAATCATAATCAGTTTTGTCGCAACTACTTTTAGACTGATTATAGACCCCTAAAGAAACAGAAAATGAGACAGTTTCTCTATCCCAAATGAAAACACAAAAATCAGATAATCACTTTTAAACATCATGCCGAACACTTTCTAAAACACATGTATATGTCAATGATATTATTATTACTTCATACCTTGGAAGTCAAGCCCACGTTTGCAGGATCATAGTAGCGATATGTTTTCACAGATAATCCTGCTAAAGTGAAGATCTTTGGATGGTTTCCCCATGTTGGGGAAGGAATGTATACTGTTTTCTGATACATATAAAAAAACAAGGTGATTACTGATTACATCATAACCATCATCATTATTATTTATGAATATAATATAGAGTAAATGAAATATATATAAATTCGTTTGCTTACTTCATAGTAATGCTGTGCAAGAACTCTCCACCAACCCTCAGTGAGCCGGTTCCAGATAAACACTGCACAGTAGCTACTCTGTTCTCTTGAATTGCAGGGCTGTTTTCAAAATTTTCCCAAGAAAAGATTAAAAATTCAATTTATTTGGGTGTTACATGCGCATTATCTAATTCTTCTTTGTATATATCATTGGTTTATGCTTCGTATTATGATGGTTATTGCCTTTGTTATGCTTTGTTATATGCTTTGTATATGCGTTGTATTATGATTGTTATTGTTATTGCCTGTTATATGCTTTGTATATGCGTTGTACTATGATTGTTATTGTTAACGAGTCAGGGGTCTCTTCGGAAGCGGTCTCTCTCTCTTTCTAGATAGAGGAAAGACTTGCCACCATATACCCCTCCCAGACCCTGCTCTTCGGCGGAGACACTATGTTTGTTTGTTTGTTTTGTTTATAATACGAATAAACATTTACACCGTAAATTCCTATTATTTTTTTGGTGAATTTACTATTTTAGGCAAAATCTTCGTAACGAGACTGGCCGCGTTACCAATCCATAAACGAGATTTTGGATGGAAAACACATAAAAAATAAATATAAAAATCCGGTCCAATCACAGATCTGCTTTGCCAGCTAAACAACCGGCCCAAGAAAGGCGGTTCCGGTTCAACCTATCCTGCCCAGCCTCTGAAAGAAGAAAAAGATAGAAACATTACCTGTCGCCCCGAAAATGAGCTTTGCACTGCATTATTGAAATCTGCAAGTCCAACAATGGGGAATACTCCTTACCCGAGACCTAACATCCATAAAACATTAAAACTATAAAACCAAAGATCACAAATTCGAAAGAACTACTAATTAAAGTATGAGAATAAGTTACTTAACGGGTCATTAACAAGCTTTTGTTCTGCCTTTTTTACAACATTGAGAACCAGAGGTTTTCCTTCCTGTTAATAGCAACAATCATCGATTCGTATAATTAAGTAAAATTAAACAAGAACCATTAATCAACTAATCAAGAAACTAATCACAATTAATAATTACCTCAGTTCGATAAGCACCTACACCCAAGTTCAACTTTGATGGGTCTGAATCTTTGTTATAGCAACAGTAACCTGTTTTTTGTCTCATCACAACAAAGACAAAACTTTGAGTATTTTTTATTAATCTTTTTTTATAATAAAACAAAACCCAGATGCCCCTATCATCATATCAATTTCATTCATCAACGATCATCTAAAACCCTAAAACCCTAAATTTCTAAAACCCCAAACACCCAATTTCGCAAACTATCCTCTCGTTCATGAGATTAAAAAAACACCAAAGGGGATTTGTATCAAATTGAGAGATAATAGTTGACCAGTAGATCATAGAACAATGGATAGTCATTAATCAGTAGATTTCGAATATTATAATCAAGTCATAAGATTGAAACCCGCGAATCGTATTTATGTTAAATATTCACTTGATCACCAATAAATACACCATCTCTTGGTATAATAACTGATCAGTAGATCATTCGAACTTCATTACTGAAGATCAACAAGAATAGTTGGTGTAAAAACAGTCGTATGACGATTCAATAGTTGCAAAAAGAAAATGGGGAAGTGATGGTGTATACCCACCCCTAAGATTGGATCTTTCAGGAGCACGAGCGATTTGGGAGAAAACGAACTTGAATGATCACACATTTTCCTTCCAAAATGATTGAAATATCAGTAAAATTAGGGAAATTGGGGATTTGTATGAAGATTGATCTTATAACGACTGCTGGCTCAAATCTCAAACGATTGATGTTGCTGTTTTCATATACAAATACCGTGGGCAGCACGCAAACAAGCATCAGGTTGAAAATGCTTATTAGTTCCTTTTTCAAGAATTGATGATTCTTAATGCAACCACCGTTTGATATAAGGTTCCAATGACATCTAAATAATCAAAAATTATGATTAAGTATCACTTTTAAGTAAAATGTTGAGAATTGAGCCAGTAGTTTTTATTAACAATGAGGGTTTTGATCCCGTCCGGAAACAGATAGACGGGCATGATTAAAATAATATACATCCTCCGAAGCAGGATCGTTCTTTTTTCACGAAGAGCACACGTTAGAATTTACTTTTTTGTTTTCTTTATTTTACACATATTCGTTATAGTTTCCATTGGTTTCTCTATTTGACATAGAAAATAAGTGAAGAACGAAGGTGAAGAATTATGAAAATTCATGGGACTTATTTTTCTCCACCCCAAACATGATATTTTGTATTTAAAAAAAAAATCAAAACGAATAATGGTTGTAGAGGCAACAATGGACCACCAAAATTAATTGTACAATTTAATATTTTTTAGTGGATTGGATTCGCAACCACTTTTATATAATAAACAATAAAATTCCGATGCATATTTATACATAAAAAAGGGCGTACCTGGTGCTGCAAAGAGCTCCCGCGTTTTCGCAGGGTCCAGGGAGGGTCCGTCCCATTTAAGGGAAGATGTACACGTCTTTCCCCCACATTTTGTGGGGAGGCCGTTTCCACGGATCGAACCTGAGACCTTCGGTCCCTTAGGAACAGCTTTTACCGCTGCGACAAGGCCCGCCCTCATAAGATAAACGAGAGAGGGATGATAAGATAAACGGTTACATAACTGCTTGTATGTTGAAAGAAAACAAAAGATGCACGTGTTTATTTGATTTGAACAGTTTTTTTATTTGAAACTGGTTATATATGAAATGTAATTCTATAAGTTTGAAGTGTAAATTTGTTGATGTTTATTTAGTAAATAAACAATTTGACTCAGTTCTAAAATTTGCTTTTTGTTTGTTTATTAAAGAATTAATTAGGTTGACTCTTTGCTATGTCTATTATTTTTCAAATATGTTTCGATATGGACTTTTTTGAAATATCAAAGGTCGATTTGATTAAATAATGTTGCGTCCTATATTATAATCCGAAAAACAATGGCTACTATACATCATGTATAGTGTAAATTGTTCTGTCCATGCTAGCTATATATATCCGGGTTATATGTGGTGTATGGTACTAGTCGGGTAACAAAAACAAGAAACTTTATAATGAAATGAAAAAGGCGAAGAAAAATATACGTTACATATAACTCTTTTGAATGACTGATTGGACAAGAAATAGTTTTGTCGTTTGAAAAAACCATACATTACGCATGGTAATGTATTAAATGTATAGTGTTTTTGAAGTGGACTGATATGACTTGGATGTAGGATAATAATTATTGAGACCTATACTTCGTGTATGGTATGTATTAATATTAAGAACCTTTTGAAAACATAATTAGTTACAACTTCTATCCATTTAATAACTAATTGACTTTTTGGAAATAATAATAGGCATTTAGTTTTGCATTAATATCATATTAAAACTTATTTATTTTAATAGAAATCATAATTTTTTAATATTTTTAAACTAATAGGTTGTGATTAGTAATTTACTATATTTTTAAAAGGCATACAACAAAACTTTTAAGCTTTAAGTACAAGTATTTATTGCATAGGTTAAAACGTACTTTTCTTAAACTCTAAGGTGGTTAAATTTCACTAAACCTAAGTGGTCGATCCTATAGTAACCACGTAAAAGCAAAATTGCATATGATATAACTTCCATTAATTTTTATTCTCAGGCAACATCCTTAAATATTTAGAAAAAAAAAACAAAAACAAAATTATATATTGGGTTTCAATATATAACCCTGAGCCCACAAATTAATATCTTTCATTTTAACGGTACGTACTACTAGTCCATTAGATCATTTTATAATTTTTGTTTTTTGTTACAGATAGACTTGAATCTAATATCTTTTTTTATTTTTAATGAATTCTTAAGTTATATGCCTCAAACACGGTCAAAGATAATTGTTCCACAAACTAATATGTACAACATGAAATTTTAATGTCTTTGTACCTGGTAGTTTCACACCTTTCCCATGAAGCTGAAACCACTGTAAATACCACAAGTGTGAAAAGCATTTTAAAAACCACCTTTGTAGCCTTGTTTACAGAGAAAAAATTTTCATCTTTCTCTCCCACAAACTATTTCTTATTCTATAGGAATCAATCGCTTGATATTATAAACACTAATTGCTTTTGTGTGTTGTGTTTCCATATAAACCTAATCATCACATTCTTTTGAACTGTATATATACATTGTCACTAACACAATGTTCCTTAACAATAGGGGGCGGACTCTATAAATATTAAAAATTTATATTATCTGGCCGAAATTTTACATTATCGAGTTGAAAATTAACATTACTGACGAAAAAAGAGGGGGGCGGGGCCCCCTCCCCGCCCTCAAAAAGCTTCGCCCATGGTTAGGTGTAATCGTAATCGAAAACTTATTTGATTCTTGAGTAACTTGTATGTATCTTAAAACCTAATCACAAGTTTGATGTTAACAAATGCAACCTCACTTGCATATTCTCTCCACCATAACAAGAAAGACAAGAAGATTTAGTTATGGCTTCAGGAATACATGAAACAGTATGAAAACCCTAGTGATTATTTTATTAAATCGGTGATTATTAACATTTTAAATTAAAATTCATTGTTTGCATTTTGAATATTACATTTGTTGTTGTCAATATAGCTAGTGATTGATATGGGTGTGAAACAAAGCCAAACCTGGATCGATACCGACAAGCATGCGAAATCAAGCCCAAGGACCGGACCGTTAAATTGTGAGTCTGTCTTGATTGGGTTGGGTACGGTTGGTCTTGAACTCGGTCTTGGGTCGAACCAAATTTTTACTAACATTATGTAACTCACAATGTACACCTGATAAGATATGGCCTATGCATGTTTTATATAATATCTATTTGATTTAATAATATAGAAATGGTTTATAATGTAAAAACAACCTCTTGCTTCAAACGTATGATATCAGAGGATCAGATCTAATGTAAAAACAACCTTTTGCTTCAAACGTATGATGAGGATCAGACTGAATGCGACATGCTCTTCAATCATGTATTTGGTTGTTTCGGGCTTTTTCACATACCCCAGATTGTAGTGTATATGATTGGTTGTATCAATTTATTTATTTATTTTTTTTTATTTTTTTATTTTTTTTTGTTAACAGGAACAAGTTTTGAAACATTCATGACATCTCCAACCAAGAATGTGTACAATGACGGGATTTTGCACCAACTTTCTGTTACATTTAAATAGACGTTCAGGACAATTTTTTAGCGTGAGGCGCCCACTGATTGCTAATGTTTTTGCTTTCCATATTGCAAGTCTTGATTCAAAAGCATGAGAATCAGGCTCCAGTTTTTTTTACGAGGTTTGTTCTTAAATAATTACGGTTCATAAGTTTGTAACAACATATAGGCATATACATAACTAATCTTTTGGTTTTTATGTTCTTATAATCATATCATTTTTAGTTCAAAATTCACTCTAATATATTACTTTTGTGAATGTATAAACATTGGTTTTAATAATGATTAAGTTCGGTTATAAGTTGTTTATAAAGTTTTACTTTATTAGAATCATAAAGGCTGATTATGAAAATTTGTCAAAAGAATATGTTTTGCTATCACCTATATCAGCACGACTTCAAAAACAGTTTTCTAATGAATCAAATCAGTTTCATAGGAAAAAAAACAGCACAATCTAAACAAAACCCTCTTTAAAATCATCAAATAAAGAATTTCTGCTGTATAAAACAAAAAGTCACAGTTAAATACAATCAAACTCACACCAAATTAATCATACACCAAATATCATCAGACTAGCAAGAAACTTTATACATGAGTCGGGTTTTATGATCAGAACCCGTCACCAAAACCCGGCCCGTCTCTTTTATACTTACTCAGTTCCATTTCACGGGTATTTTGCGCTTCACTACTTGATCCGGACGGATACAACCCGTATTCACTCGTGGGTCGGCTATGTTCGGTGCTAGCATATTCTTGTGTACCTAAAGCCATTTTCCTGAACTTAACCATATCTTCATTGTATTGTGCTGTGTCATAGTCTGAGCTCCCATAGGACCCGAAGGCCGAGCTTTGACCCGCCGGATTCCCTCATTTAGGTCCGAGAGTGAGACGTCGCCTTCCAAGGCTCGAACCACTTGGCTCATCTTGGGCCGGCGGCGGGCTGAGTGGCGGACACAGGCCGCTGCACATGAAACCATACGGGCCATTTCATTGTGGTTGTATTCTTTTGTAGACGCGAGTCAACTATTGAGTCGAAGTTTCCATCATCCGCAGCTCGGGTGAGCAACGGTCTTGCCTGCATTTTGATATATGTTAGGATCATAAAACTATGAATTACATCAAACCTGTAGATTTTTCAATATTATGTTTGAAACCTTTTCAACTAAAAGTACTAGAGCTAACAATTTCTATCCATTTTTAGGTTATGTTTTATTTCTAACGGGCCAAACAGGTAAAATCAATAAACCATATGAGTCTGAAATTCTCTACCGAAAACGTCTAACAACCCTTGATAGAGTTGTGTTTTACATTCAACTTGTGACGTATTCTAGTAAAGATTTTCATACACATATTTAGTTGTGTTTATAGTTTAAACACGTTTTCGGGCCGAACCCATAAATTCCCAGTAAAAAGCTCAAAACTTTTTCAACCTATTACCCTTCAAAGAAATCTTGCTAGGGACTACGGTAAAGTTTACATACAAACCGCATATGAATTTGGGTGAAGATTAGTACAAACCTTCGAATGGTGTAAAAATGGATTCTTGTGTGCTTCTGTCGTATATATTCGGGCCAAATCCTAAAAGAAGTGAGGGGAAAGTAAAAGTATGTTTGAAAGTGAACTTACCCAATCTACTAAACTATCATCTGTATAAGTTTGTGCTGAATCAACGGGCCTGCGTCCTGTGATCAATTCCAAAAGCATGACTCCAAATGAGAAAACGTCTGATTTGTCAGTGAGTTTGCCTGAAGATGCATACTCTGGAGCTAGGTACCTGAAACACATATTGGATTTATGAAAAGAAGAAAAAACATGAAACGAGGTCTCCGAAAAAAGATTTAGTATGGAAACTTGAGGAGAAGAAGAAGAAAAAAACTTTACCCAAAAGTTCCCATAACTCGAGTTGAAACATGAGTAGCAACATCAGAAGTAATCTTGGCAAGCCCAAAATCAGCAACCTGCAAATTTAATCGCGGTGGTATATGTAAAGTTCAAAAGACTATAAGCGTCTCAAGTTTAGGTTGGGTAACGGGTCAAAACAGATTTTTTTTTAATTATCGGTCGTTGGGTGTGTCCGCATACACCTTTTTGTCCACTTTTTATATCTTTTACAAATAATGTGTGATAAAAACAATTTAGAAGATTGTACATGATAAAAACAGACTGCTGGGCCATAAAGAAATCGCACGAGAAACAAATAGAGGTTGCGGAAATGCGAATGCTAAGGTGGATGTGTGGCCATACAAGACTGGATCGGATAAGAAAAGAAGTGTTTCGACAGAAGTTAGAAGTGGCCCGTATTGCGGATAAAATACGAGAGGGAAGATTAAGATGGTATGGACATGTCAAGAGGAGACCAATGGCAGCACCGGTCAGAGCAGTGGAGAACATCATCATAGAGGGTAGGAAGAGTAGAGGAAGACCTAGGCTGACTTGGGAAGAGATAATTAGGCGAGATATGGTACACTTGCACCTCTCTGAGCACATGATCGAGGATAGGAGTGAGTGAAGACGTAGAATTAAAATTAAGGACTTTTAGTGGTTTCTGTAGCTAGAAAGGGACTTTGATTACTTGTTACGGGGCCTGATGTGTATGTAGTACACTTTGACATTTTTAGGGAAAACTTGCTGCTTCCCTGATGCATGCTTGTTCATTTTATATTTCTTTTGGTGATATTTTAATGTTTGTTGTATGATGTGTGATGTATGATGTGTGCTGTATCATATATCATATATCATATACGTATGTTTGATTATATGTTGATTTGCTAGCGTTATTTCTTTTGTTAGCGAGCCGGGGGTCTCTCTGGAAGCGGTCTCTCTACCTATCTGGATAGAGGAAAGACTCGCCACCACCTACCCCTCCCAGACCCTGCTCTTGAGTGGGATATACTGGGTTTGTTTGTTTGTTTACATGATAAAACAGACTTTTGGTGACTTTCAAAAGTGTCTGAACCATTTCAACCATTCCCCTTTTCTGATTTTTTGCCCCATTTGATCCATGGAATGACATAAAACATGGTCCAAATCAACCCATTCAGAAGTAGATGGGTCAAAATGGTCACATTTACCACAAGAATGATAATAAGCTACCTTTGCTTCAAAATTGAAATCAAGAAGAATATTAGCAGCTTTGATATCACGATGAATGATCTTAGGATGGCCTACAAACCAAAAAAAGACGTTAAAGACTCCTAAATTATCATAATACTACGTCTAACCTCTTCAAAATGATAATGAACTTACAGTCCTCATGGAGATAAGCTAGTCCTTTTGCAGCTCCGAGCGCAATCTTCAATCTCGTGGGGAACTCCATTACCGGGCGATTCTTTCCTGAAATTATTGAACAAGTAAATGGGTCGGTTTGGGTGTCAAACTTGTTAGAAGTAGCCACAAAATCCATTTTTAATGGATACAGCCTCATAAACCATTTTATTCAAAGATTAAGATTATTATCATAACATTCATTCAAAAAGCAGTTTAAGCATCATTTTGATACCAAGTTTTTGGGATTGCTTATTGGCTTTTCTCATCATATAATCAGGCATAAAAGCATAAGCCCTTTTCATCATCCAAAAACTCAAAGTGTTTGTTTGTTTTTAAAAACCACAATAATCATATAACTGCCAAAACAATCAAATGCCAAACACTTTCATGATTCTAAAGGCGAAAACTTACCATGTAAGTGGTGCTCCAAAGTGTTATTCGGAACAAACTCATAAACAAGCAGTCTTTGAGCTCCAGTCATGCAATATCCAACCAACGAAACAAGATGTTTATGATGAACTCGACTAATAATCTCAACTTCCGCCTGAAACTCGCGCTCACCCTGCCCACTACCCGTCTTCAACTGCTTAACCGCCACCTCTTTCCCATTCGGAAGCACGCCCCTATGCACATACCCAAACCCACCCTGCCCAAGAAGATTAGCCTCCGAAAATCCATCAGTAGCCATTGCCAACTCTTCATAACTGAATGTACTCTTCGAAAACCCCAGTGACAGCCCTGGCGACGGCGGTGGAAGGGGGTTTGAACCACCCGAGTAGTTAGAATCCGAACCACCACCACTGCTGCTGATGTACTGCTGCTGTGGTGGTGGTGGATTAGGCTTTGGTGGTGGCATTGTGACAAGATGATCAGTGGGTGGTGGTGCATTTTGCTGCCATTGCTGCGGTGGACCACCGTGTGAATCCACTGTAAATCCCCAATTTCAAAAGATAATAACAATAATAATGATAATAATCAAACAGTTGCTATCTGATATGATATGATATGAACATATGATCAAGATCTTGAAGAAAAGATTAAGGAAATACAATAAAGATCTATGAAAGATAATAATTTATGAGATTAAGAACATGGGTATGTGAAAAGTATCGACCTTTATGCGGTGGTGGTGGTGGTGGAACATAATATCCCACCGGAGCTTGAGTTCTTTTTCGTTTCTTTTTACAGCAGATAAACAAGATACTGATAACAACAATAATCAAAACACCAGCAACTGCAATTCCAACAACAACCCCAGTTGAAATCGCCGGAGAATCATCCGACGGAGAAGACGGTGTCGCCGGAGGTCCGGTGGAGCCACCTCGAGGCGACGGCGGAGATCTCGCCGGAGGAGACGGTGGTGGGTTTCCTGAACCGGGTGGCGACGGAGTAGTGGAAGGCGGTGGTGCGGTGGTTGTGGGTGGCGCCGGCGGGGAGTCCGCCGGAGGTGGGGTGTCCGGCGACGGCGGCGGAGGAGGAGAGTCCACCGGAGGGGGTGAAGCAGGGGTGGTGGGTGGTGGCGCTGCGGAGGCGGGTGGCGGTGTGGTGGTGTCGGCCGGTGGTGGTGGTGTCGGCGGCGGCGGAGAAGTCACCGGCGGCGGAGAAGACATTGTTAAAGTCGCCGGAGAGGTGATTTTTCCGGCGAATAATGTGAGTGGGATATGGGTGTAAAAGTAATAATAATAAAAAATAATAATGATAATAATAATAAAAAGATGGAGATTTTGATGAAGATAAAGGGGATTGGTGAGTTCCACATGGGGGAGTGGACGAATTCGAATGAAACCAGGGTGTAGAGAGAGAGATGAAGGGCCCACATGTGGTTTACACTTTTTGGATGATAATTATATATACATATTAATCCCTTTGGTCGGTGGCTACAGTGCCACCGTACCAACAAAACCCTAATCTCCAAACCCAAAGAAGATGATGAAGCGATTATAGAGCTCTGAGAGGTTGAACGACGGTTGTTTGCCGGTGGTGGTGAGTTGAGCGATGGTGGTAGGTGCGGACGACGGTGGTAGCGGCAGTGGTACGGCGATCTGTGGCTCGCGTTGGGGTAGCGGTAGGGTTAGTTCCGGCCGACGATGAGGGCGGTTCGCGGTGCGGTTGGCGGTGGCGATGGTCGTCGGGGTGAAATTTCCTTGGGGTGTATCTTAAGGTCAAAGAATGTTGCAATTCAGGCTCTGCAACATTTGAATCGAGGATGAGCATGGATGATGAAGAAGGAGGGCCAAGGTTGAGCAAGAGATTCTCAGACAAAACAGCCGATGGAGAAGTCTATTACAATACCAAATCTGGAATCGCTTGGTCTCACTCCTACCTTAATCAGAAGCCATGCCACCCTCTCTCCTACCCTAATCAACGCCGCAAGTGGATCACCAAACAGACCCACGCCCAGCGAGAACGTCGAGCCGAAGAAGTCGCACGAGAGGTACGTTTCTCAGCTTAATCGCCTGTGGATTATTGCAATTGATCGTTTGTTCGATTTCCCCAATTATCTGTCGTTTGTTGAGTCGCTTCTAGTGTGCTAAACCTTTTGATTGTTTGATTGTTGTTGGTTTTTTTTTTTTTTTTTTTTGCAGTATGCTCAGGAACAGGAGTTTTTTCGCCAGGCGGCTCTTGTGTCGAAGAAAGAGAAGGAAAAAGTGAGGTTCGACATTTTTTTTGTTTTTATTTGTTGTTTTGAGTAATTGGGAACTTGAAGTTTGGTAAATTGGTTGGTTTGGGTTTGTGGTGCTTGTAATGAGGAGAAATTAGTGTTTAGCTAACACTTTGGTGTTAAGAAATTTTTGATTTTGTGGTTACCAAATACATGGGTATGGTTTGACATTAAGATTGAAATGTATTTGAAGCTTTTTGTTCAAATGTGATTAGTAAAGTTTGTATCACTAGCAGCAGAATTTGAAGAATGGTAGTGTTGTAGTTCTCTTAAAACCATACTACTTTTGCATTTGAAAATTGTGTACTTAACAAGGTAAAACTTCTCTTTTATTGCAACATAAGGAGTGCAAGTTGTAAAATATGTATATATTATATCCAAATATACCATAGTTGTAAAAGCACAAGGCGCAACAAGGCGCGTAGGGGTGAGCATTGGGCCTAGGCATTTCGATCTCATAAACTTGCCCCAGAGAAACTGACCAACAACATAAGCCCCCAACGTGAGTTTTTCATTTTGATTTGCTACCCCGTCGTGATTGAATGCAAGGTGCTTAAAAAACGAAGTCTTATTTAATAGTTTACCTGGCTAGGAGGTTGTTATTTGCTTCACCAGTTTACCTGGCTAGGAGTTGTTTTTATGACTGAAACAATTGTCAAAGGTACTACTTCTTGTGAATTTCTCAAAAACTTAGATCTTGATGTACAGGTTCTGAACGTTTTAATAAACATAATTCAGACAGTGCAATCTGTAACATCGCGAAGCTTCTGGAGTGGGATGGATATGTTTAGATTGTTGGCAAAGAAAAATCTCTCCAGAATTCTCTGGAAACTCTTATTCATTGAGGGAATAGCCCGTTTCCTGAAATATTTCTTTGAGCAAGTCTCCCGGCGAAAAAGGAAAACAATAGAAGGAAAGGGTTTTACCCACCGGCAATAATTTTTCGACCTGATTAAAAGTTTGATTGTAGATTGACTATTCGGGGTTCCACGCCCATGGATTGCCTTATTATAGCTTTTTTGATTCGTCGGGTATGCCGGCTAAGAGAATCGCTTCTCGCCTTGCTTGCAAGAGTATAAGCAGTAGCATTTTGACCCTATATGAGATAATTCTACTAATTCACCCGCCATTACTTCATCAAGACCATGAATACGAGCAATGCCATATCAGTGATTGGAAAACTTCCTTTTCTAGATCTTGATTCACATAGAAATTCCGCAATTATAGTCCTAGTTAACCCGGCGAGACTCGAATTCCCGCTGGTAGCATAGAATTACAACAGCCCTGCCAAAATCCCTGTATGGCTTCTTCTATTTCTCGATGAAAGAGAACAAAAAAATTAATTTTGTAAACAATTAAATTTAATATGTTGATGTTAATTCCAATAATTTTATTAATAACCTTTTTACAAGAAATAATAACCATCTAAACCTTCAGGGGGTTAACTGTAAATTAGATAAAACCAAAACAAAACTTTGGGTTTTAGTTGTTAACTACTACAAACCACAGGGACTATTATTGTAAAATCAGAAAACATCCCAACCCCACCCCCTTCTTCCCCGTGACCCTTTCCCCCACCTTCGGCCGAATTTCAGCCATTATCGAGCACCAAACTTCAAAAATAATTGAAGTAATCGAAAGTGGACAATCATGCATATATAACTAATCTAACTCAGCTCTTAATTTTAACCAAAACAAGCACAAACGACCCATTCGAACACCACCAAATCGCGGACCTGCAATTCGATTTAAACCCAACCTCTGATCGATTTTAACAGAAACTGATAAGGGGCTTTTAATCTCGATCAACATCCGAAGCTTCCTACCAATTTAATTTGATTTTCATCAACATTTACCCATTAATCGATTGGGAGCCATAGTCGCGACCTGTTCTTGATGGGTTCAACACTAATACGTCATCATACGGGTAATTGAATACACCCACACACTCGTTTTTACAAGGTAAACAAAAGCCCCATGATTTCAAATGCTATCAAAATCGAATTGGGGTTCAATTGGTTGGGATTCGATCTAGGGTTCATACGGGAATTGGGGTTTGATTGAAACTATGTTTAAAACCAATTGAAACCCACTTCTTTCGCGGCTTAGGCCCTTTGGTTAACCGGTTCATTACTCACATTTCAAACATGAGGTCCCGGGTTCGACTCCGGGCAACCTCAAACATTTATTTTGCCTTTTTTCAGCCTTTTATAAATTATAAAAAAATTCTAAAAATCATAAAAATGTATCTACAAACATTAAAAATTTTTAAAACAACCTAATTATTTTCTGAAATTTATCTTAACATTTATTTATTTATTTTATTAATTGTTTTAAATAAATAACAAATCTAGTTTAATTTCTTATAAAATTAGACTGTAAATAACGGTTAAAAATCACTAAATAATTATTGGTTCAAATAATATTTATGTAATATTATTTAAATCATGATTATCTTAATCAAACATAAAAGTTTTATATATAAATCTTTCCAAATCATTTTTATCTCTTTTAGTCACTTAAATAATTAAAAATTTAATTAATTATATATAATTAATTAATAAAATTAATTATTTATTCCTCCTGCATTTTAACAATCAATCAAATGGTAAAGTGTATTGGTAGATTTATTTCTATATAATTACTTGAAATGAATTTATTATAATTCAAGACATTCAAACTAAATAAATTATTTTATTTAAACTATCATTCAAAACCCAATGGAAATCCTAATACATTCCTAATTCTCATATTATTAATATTCTAACTTTGAGACACCGTTCCGTAGATTACTCGTAAGGAAATCGTTGGTGTCTAATCTATCGCATCCAAATTCAAATCTTATCAATCAAGTGAGTATTCATACCCCTTTTTATATCATTTCTTATTTGGGGGAAATTATGTGATACGATATTCAATCATGATATTCTATTGTTATTTCATTCTAAATTCAATTCAAGACAGGTTATGTTATTACTTGCAACTATGTGAACATACTATGATGAACTGGACGACAGTAAAACCCTAATTCAATCAATCAATCCTGGTATCAATGGTAGATCTACTGGTTTGGATAACCCACCCCACATGGCTTACGTGTAACACCCTCAAAATCCACTAACGGGGTTTTACCGTCAGGTGTGTGACATTACCAGGATCTCAGATAAGCATCAGTTACACCAAACGACTCGATAATTACAAAACATATAGATTGCTTAATAATAATGAAACAATCCAATTATATTTAAGTATTGCGGAAGCGAAAACAAGATAACATTTAACAATAGTTTTGGATCACGTAAACATGTGTCCAATCTAACTTATATAAAGTAAATGATATTAAATCTTGAAAACAGTTCAGGGTGAATGCGGAATGACATGTAGTAGATGCTGTGCTCCTAAACATGCCACATCAATGTCCTGAGAGAAAACATGCAAAATCTCAGTACAAGACTGGTGAGTTCACAGGTTTATCATAAAACAGTAAGTATCAGTAATGAAATTCCCGGATTTTGTAATCAAAGCATACAATGGGTAGCTAATCCATAATGATCCCTATGTGTATGAAGTCGCGACCGAGCTGACATTTAATCAATAATAAAGCAGGCCCGACTGTGGATCACACACCACAACACTTGTAATTAGGCTAACCGTTCACCCGTTTGACGAACGTTGTGCTAGCGCGACTAGCCCGGGTGGGGTATGTCAATCCCAGTAGTACTACTAACAATCACCTCGCTAAGTCCATATTAACGGTCCGAAGGGCAAAGTATAACACCATAGTATCAAGTATATGCAATATTACAAAAATCCAATGTAATGTAACGTTTATGAAAACAGCATGTTTCTCTCCTCCAAAAGAGTATATAAGTAAAAGTGGGGCTGTAAACTCACCTTGAATTGAAGTTATGAACAAAAGCTTCACAGAATAGGGCAATGCACGATCAAACACGATCAACACCTATTATTAATTGTAATTACGTCTTTAAAACGGCTTCAAATGCGAATAGATATATTTGGTTGGATTCAGGTCGATTTGGGTTTGACGCAAACGATTTGATATATATGTTTGAGTTTAATTATAAACTAGGGTTCAACATCTGATAATGTTTAAATATATTATGTATATATTCTTTGTAATCTTTTGAAATAAATGTTATTACGATAACGTATTATCCGGTAATTATTTATTAATCTAAATGTTCGTTACAGTATGGATGAAATTATAAGATATATAATTCCTTTGATTTTCATGGTTATAAGTAAGCACGATCTAGTGTCCATTTTTATAAAATAGTTATTTGTAATATTTATAAATATTAATTTATAAATATTATTATGGTGTTTAAATAAAATAAATTTACAGAAAATATTTATGTAACCTTTTAAATAAGAAATGTTTATAAAAATTATTTTTATAATTTTTAAGAATTTTTATATAATTTTTAGAAGCCTAACAAGCTTTTAAAAAATAGTTAAGGGTCCCCGGGTTCGAACCCGGGACCTCAAACTCACAATCCCACACACCAACCAGTGAACCAAAGGCCTCAGCCGCGACAGAACTCTGTTTCTTTTGTTTTTAAACAGTATACTCCTATTTCCCCCAAATTCCGTTAGAACCCTAATTTGATTGGATTCAAAATTGAACTCGAATTCGATTCTGTTAATGAATATAACCATGGGGCTTTTAATCCCCATGTAAAACGAGTAGATTAGGGTGTTTAATTACCTGTTTTGGAATTGAGTTGATGATAAACAGATAAGAACAGGTCGCAAGGTATCTTGAATCCGAATGATGATAAACACGGATGAAATTCAAATTAATTGCACAGGAAGCTTCGTGTGATGCTAATGAGCTAAAGCCCTGTGTTAATTTCAGTGTAGATGGGTCGGAGTGTGGTGTTAGTATGGGTTGCAGGTCGCGGGTGAAATGGAGATTGAATTCAGGTGTTTATGTGTTTGTGATTAGGATTGCAGATTACATTCGATTTATAGGTTGATAATGTTCGAGTGGTTCGATTAGCTTTGATTAATTTAGTGTTTGAGTGGGTAATCTAGCCGTTTAAACGGTCGGATAATAATGTGGAAAAGATTGTAGCCGTTAATCGACCGTTTAACGCGTTGTATTGTGTGCATTAGGTTCGAATCTTGTTCACGACACGGTTTGGTGTATTTTGGGCTGTAAAAATCGAGTTTTAGACGTGTTTTGGGGTTCGCCGGCGATTGGCCGGAATTTGGCCGGTGACGGCGCCGGAAAAACGGGGGCGGGGGGTTTGGGTTTGAAAAATTACACAATTGGTCCCTGTGGTTTCGGTTTATTTATTTTGTCCCCAAACTTAATTAAAATTAAATTACAGATTTGGTCCCTAAGGTTTAGTATTTGTTATTTTATGTTGTTAACTTCTTTAGAAGTTTCAGAAATGACAAATTGCCCCCTGGACTTTATTATGATTATTATTATTCTTCTTATTATTATTATTGTTATTATTATTATTATTATTATTATTATTATTATTATTATTATTATTATTATTATTATTATTATTAAGTTAACACGAGAGAGTATACCGGGTTGTCACATTACGAGTGGTGATTGTGCCAGAGGCAATTAGTCAATCTATGGTGTTTGTGTGCAAGTCTATTATATGCAAGTGTCAAGTCAAGGGGTTTATATTGTGTCGGTTTATCTATATGCTTCGCTATTGCAATATAAGTCCTAACATTACCTTGTGAATTGGATTATTCTCAATCAAACAATCAATCTATATGTATATTCAAAACTGTGTTTACTCACCGGCTAATTTTAGCTGACTCGTTACTTTTCACATGATTTCAGGTTAAGCAAGTTAGTAGACTTCTATATGCTCATTTAAGACCTGGACTTAGTCAAAACAAAAGACAATTACTATTTGTGATTTCAACTGTTGTATTTGCTTATGTTAAACACATGTTATCTTGTAATCTGATTTAATATTATCTTCACTAATAGACAATTATGTGTTATGAACAATCAATCATTCCCTCGTCCGCTTCGATGATTCCGCCGTCGGTCGGGGTGTGACAGATTGGTATCAGAGCCATGGTTATAGGGAATTAGGTTATTAGAAATGGAATGACCTAGACTATAATTAAGTACCCTTACATACGAGTCCTCTCATGTATTTTATATGCACAGATAGGATTATATGTGCTTTACATGTTTATACTTGATTACGTGATTATATGACTTATGTGATTCATCTTATAATTTAAATCTTATCAATGTACACACGAATCTTAATTCATATTCTAAGGCATTGTGTGCCTAAATCAAATGGCTCTCAAAATAAGTTTTGAATCGTTATTCGTGGTTTTCAAAACCCCGTCAAAGTCAATGTCCCATAACCGGATTCATGTAATGCTGGAAGAGTTGGATACCCGTATCTCGGGGTGTTCTGTCTAGGCAAGGTATTCGTATAAATCCAAATCAACTGATGGATCTGTCTACCTTACCTGGCAAGGTAGTGTTGAATATAACACTTTGATCAGTCAACGTATACATTTCGGTTTGCGGACCGAACGTCTACACTCGGAACATCTCATTGTGATGTCGAATAATTTTTGTCCTTGATTTTGTTACCCTGATTTAAATTATTCAAGATTTGAACACCATCATAACAAATTCTATTATATCGAACTTTGACCTTAAATCTTGTAATCATGATTTCCCGTTTGTTACATTGATGTAATTTGAAAATTTCTAAATTTCTAATTGAGATACTTTTTCTTCCGTTGTTAAGTCGAACTTTGAACCGTTTGCACCGTGGGAGATGCAAGAGTTTGCAAGTAAACCTATGACTAAGAACACTCGTGTGACATCCGGTGATTTTCCGTTACCAAACTCCGTTAGTTCCGTTAAGTTTTACATACACGCGTCGTAAGCACACACTAGTTGTCGTTTGACGTTGGTGACCTAAATAATAATTAATAATGTTAATTTAATAATAATCTACTTGATTAGATGATTATTGTGTTATGCTTATGTGTTTACGCAATTTAAAGACTATTCGGGAATTTTATCGCGTAATGCAGAAACGCGCGTGTTATTTCGTATGTCTTGTGTTTTTATAAAATAAAATATCTAAGAGTTACCATTAGTTTATATGTTAATATTATTAAGTTAAAAACACATTACAAATAGTTAAAAACTTAATTTTTATAAAAATAACAAAATGCAAGTTTAGAGGGGGTATAAATGTAAATTTGTTAAAATAAAACACCCCAAACCCCACCCTTTTCCCCATTCCATCGACCTGCAGCCCTCTCCCTCCCTTCTCTGCATTTTTCAATCTAAAACCCTCAAATCTTCATGATTTTGATCGATTTCAAGTGCTAGAACGCGATTTGGATCTTCATTAACAAGTATACACGCGAATTGAAGGTTAGTTTTGATGTTTTTGTGGGTTTCTTGACTTGGCCGAACCCTGCTGCGAAATTAGTGTTCAATAAGCTGAAATCTTGATGTTTTGATGTTGTTCACATGTTAGTTAGGTTGTATGTATGTTGTTTAAAGTTGATTATGCAAGAAAACAACACTTTTGATTGATTGATTATGAAACTTGATGAACATGAACCCTAATTTGAAAATTTTGGGGATTTTATGGAATTGATTGTTGTTTGATGTTGTTAGGATGTTAATTAGTTAGTATGAATGCTAGGAAACATGAAACATGCGTATGTATATGCTTTCATGTGAAATGTGTACACGTTCTGATTTCTGGCAGATTGCATACCCTGTTTTCATCATGACATAACCAAATGAAGACGAATCCAAAAGCTGGTTTTCTTGAGTCTAACATGTTCCTCATGGAGTCTAGTTTTCAAAACCTTCAACCTTGTCCAATTTGGATGTGTAAAACGTGAGTTATGATCATTTTAGTGAAGGGTGGTCAGAAACAAACTTTCTGACAGATTCTGAGTCTCATTTTGTATGTGCCACAAACAGGTCATAACAGGTCCAAATGATGTGTTTCTAGTGCCCGAATTATTTGTTACTGAGTCTAGTTTCCAGAAAGTGTAACCACACTCCAATTGGAGGTGGTTAAATTGGTGTTTTACCTGTTTTGGCTAGAAGGGTCAATTCTGTCCTCTTGGACAGAATGTATGTGTTGACTTGTTTGATATGTCATTTTCATTTCATAAAACCTGAGACCAAACCCTATGGTCAAACATTTGTCCTTGGAATCCTCTGAACTCCAGAAAAAGAATTAACCCAATATCTATTTTCAAATGGGAGTTATGCACAATTTGGCAAGCTAACTCCAGCAGCCCTCCGGTTGAGAGCTGCTGTAACATTTTGAGTTTTTCTAGTAACTCCAGGCCCTTAAAACCTAAAACAACTTTTCACATACTTAATTGACTCATAGGAGAGCCTACCGGAGTTTGGCCTTGGCCTAAATCCTTGGTTGGTTATGTGTTTGACCGTATCGTCCGAACACCTAGAATCTGCCCGAAAACACAGATTCTGGAAAACGAATACTTACAACCTGTAACATATTTACTTGGATTTTGCGTGTAATGTTAGTACTACTAGAACTTATTTTGATGGTATAAGTTGTGAATTGGACATGTTGAATGTGTTGTGATTAGTATGGATGATTATTTGGTAGATTATCTGTTTTGACCCGTATATGCTAATTCATGGTTATAGGTCATATAAGTAGGTTATGCATGATCTAACCTGTTATATGATACACTAGTTGTGTTATGAACACACTGAGTATGCTAGATACTAAGAACTTACATGACTTGTATGTTATATGCTCATGTCTGTTTAAATGGTTTACAACACATAATGTCACCAACGGGTCAAACGGGTCAACTGGGTCAAACATGTCTATTCCTCTAAAACCTTGAGTCCTTGGTTATGGTGCACTTAGGGTTTCTCATATTCACTGTTTACATAAACTCATGTACTTGCGTAATCTAGGTAACCTTTGAAGGTTGAGTGTTCACTTTCTTTCAAGTAAACTCTAGTACACAATACGCGTATCAAGTGAGTATTTCTATACTCCTTTTTCTTATTTTCACACTTTGGGGTGAAACATGTTACTTATTAATCATTGCACTTGTAAACGTTTGGATTCTTGTAAACTTATGGCAATTTACTTATGAGTTGTGGTTAGTTGAACTTTTGTGGTTACCATGTTATGGCGTTATATGTACAATCATTAACTATTGCTAGCCCAGCGAAGTCATAGATCTATGGGTAAGACAAGCCTGCTTGGTTGATCCAAGTACACTTAGCTGATCGTGTATACTTTTAACGTTAATAGAATATTAACGTCGTTTGATACTTGTAAAACATTGTCGAGGTTTGATTGTTGCATTGTTCATAACATCCCTAATCACTTTATTCACTAACTTATAACTTGAATTGCCATCTTTTATATATACTTATGTATTGAAAACTATGGAATGCTCACCAACATTTTTATGTTGACCTTTTATTTTTAACATGTTTCAGGTAATAGCGTTATGTGGCTGTGAACAATCGTAACTCTCACGCCTCGACGATTCCGCCGTCAAGGTTGGGGTGTGACAGATTGGTATCAGAGCCCATAACTATAGGGATTTAGGTTATTAGAAATGGTGACCTAGACTATAGCTTATGCATGCACCTTATAGTATTTTTATCTTGTAAATACATGGTTTGCATGTTACATAATGCTATGCCTTCTTATGTGCAATTTGATGCCTTAGCATAGGATTGCCTAAACTTAGTTACTTGTCTCTCTAAACTCATCTTTGACTCTCCCCGAACATAAAATCACTCAATCTTATTCTCGACGACATGTGGAATCGTATACTTATACTTATGATCTAGATCTTTAGACGTATGTCTAATCTATACAAATCTCATCAAGGTTTTGATTTCATGAACCAAAGAAATTTGTGTGACACATAGACACCTGTATTCTGGATTTCCTGGCAAAAGGCTTTAGGGCTAAGGCAAACGTATTCGTATAAATCTCATTGTGAGACCCGTTACGCTACCTGGGGATTTCTGGGATGAGTGATAAACTATGATCAAAATACACAAATCTCTAAGGCAAATGAGTCAATTTACCTTGACGTGTCAACGATTTCAAATGGTAATGCGTTACCAAATGGAACCATCCTTTTGTATCTTAAAAATCCTTGATTCCTTGAACTGGTTTATCATTAAAGTTTAAATACTTTCTCATTCTTAACCTAAATAATATTCCTGTTAATATTAAACCCATCCTACAATTCAACTCTTACGTTTAAACGCTCAACGTGTAACGTGTAACAGTACTGAACTCGGCATTTCATGTAACTATCTTCTTATTTTGACCAACGTGAACATGGATTTTAATACACCCAAAGATATTGAGAATCTAAACCGTATGGTCTTTAAAACTTTAAACCGTTATTTATGATTCCAAAATTCTCTTAAGGATGTGTCCCATAACTAAGAACATGTAATGCTGTGAGTGGAATTTCTACATCTCGGGATACTTTGCCTAAACAAAGTGTAAATAGTGATTTGATTCGACCATTGAATCCATTTACTTGACTCGAAACCCTTAAGATGAGTCATCACTTATAAGTACGCGTGTCTGCAATAAGGTTATGGTTGATCTCATATCTTGAGAAGTCCATATACTCCTTTCGATTGTGAATCGAATGTTCACATCTCATTGTGATGTCGAATCATTTTGCCCTTGATTTCGTCTTCCCGACTTAAACCATCCAAGAATTGAACACCATCATAACAAATCTTGTTACCTCGAACTTTGACCTTAAATTTTGTAAGCATGATTTTCCTTTTAGTTACATTGATGTAACTTGAAATTTTCTAAATTTCTAAGTGATATCCTTATCCTTTCGTGGTTAAGCCGAACCTTGAACCGTCTGCATTGTGGGAGATGCAAGAGTTTGTAAGTCAATCTATGACTAAGAACACTCGTACCTCCTAAACAACTCTAACTCATCAAAACAGGGGTGATTCCCTTACTTTGATGATTCTCTATTCGTTTCGATAAATGGTTTCCAATTGTGTATTTTATGAAATTTCATCCTCTGGATTGGAGTGATTACCTTATCTTGAGGATTGACTCCAAGTATTCTCTTTGGAATGGCTTTCCACAAATGACATGATCTCACCAAAATAGGATTGAAACCCGTACTTTGGTGACAAGTGTTAATCTTTGATTGTTTCCTTGTTATAATGAAGCTCAATCATCAAGATAGGCGTGAATTCCATACCTTGATGATAATTTCATTTTTATGGATTGTATTTTCTCAAAGGAAATGACCTCGTCAAAGTAGGAGTGAATTCTGGATTTTGATGAAGAGGTTCATTTTGTTATATTTTGTTTTTGTAAAACGTCATCGTTAAGATAGGAGTGAATTCCCTTACCTTAATGGTGAGTACCTCGTCTTGTTTCTGTGAATCCTCAACAATTGGTTGGGATCAAACTGGTTGATTGGTAAGTTAGTGGTCATATCTTGAGAGTACACCATCAAGTTAGGGGTGTAAACCATACCTTGATGACTATTCTCATTTCTTGATCTTCAACTTACCAAGGTTGTAATCAAGTGACGAGAAACATGTAGTAACTTGAAGGATGAATCAATGTTGGTGATTCGACCTATCAAGCCAAAGCATGATCTCTGAACTTGAAAGAAGACTCGATCGTTTTAGGTTGATTTTAATTCCAAGATTGAAGCATTTAAATTCTTAAATCGACTTCTTTATCTTCATGTTTTGACTCGATTTAACTACATCAAACCATTTATTCCTTACTTATCAACTTTCATTTTGAGATATCATCAACACCTAAATACGTGATGGTAGTCTTCCTAAATAATCTTTTGTCAAATAAAGATATTATCAACATGTGATTATGTCTCTCTAGTCATACGAATGTTCTCGACTGTACTTACGAGATTGATGAATTACGTATGCAATCTGCATTTGAAAATTTGTTACCTTGTAAAACATGGTTACAAATACCTTTCTTATTGTTTGCGTCATTCTTGAATCAGTTTTGAATCTTTAACCTTGAAAATCATTGAAATTCTAACTTGGTTTTGAATAATAAGACCTATTATTATCCTCATTACGATGTGGATATAATGGTTCATAAACCTTCGTAACTTGTAGCCATGGGTTTGGCATAAAGGAAAAGACGTAACTTGGTATGTGTCCAAGTGTTTCACCTTCATTTATGACAAAACCTAAACTCCGTGTTCCCGTAAATCTCCTGTTTAACTTTTCATCCACTAAGTGTCTCTTATTTTAAATGTTATGATGACAATCGGTGCATTATAGACCGATTGGCTAAAAATTCAATTCGACCCATTATCTCACAACATCGAGAAATTGACCTGTATCTGTTTCAACTACTCGTATACCGTGGTATGACGTTAAAACATCGATCGATATCTTGAATGATTGATTCATTTTCTGTTCTTTCTTAACCATAGTTGTGAACTTATTCCAAGATCTTCGCATAACGTATTATTCTTAGACCGATGGTTGGTCAAAGGAGAAATACATATTCACAAGATATGCGTTAAGATCGTTTCATATGATGACGTTTGGGATTCTTAAATTCCGACGGTTAACCTTGCTTACCATTGTTGGTCTTTTATACACCTTACCACGAAATTATATTCTGGAAGTTGTGATTTATAAGTCTAATATACGATGGTAACTCGGCATCGCTTTCCAATATTTCATTTCAAAACGTCTCATATTTCACTGATAGGGTTCAAATTGGCATGCATTATGCCAAGAATCTTGTAAGATTCCATCAAGTGAAGCGTTTCATCTGTAATTAAACGTTAATCACTGTTAGTTTGAACACTTATCTTTCATTTTAACTCTTTTGCTCATTTAAGTTCATTCTTAATTTCGGAACGAAATTCTTTAAAGTAGGGGAGACGGTAACATCTTGTATTAACGTTCATTGTTAATCAACGTAAAAGCTTATAATGATAACTAGGAGCCACACACTTTAGACACTCTTTTTACCTCTAATGGCTCTGTCATTGCACATAAAGTAAACACTAAAGCGGTCAGCTTAATAGAGGATGAATTTTCTTCTTTTGATACCTTATCGAAACCTGAAAGTTCTTCAGAATGTATCTCAGGAAATGAAAACACAAACTGTATCAAGAAAGAAAAAGAGAATCACTATGAACTATCTGTGGCTTCATGCTCACCTTCTGATTCACTTGAGAATGTGAGGATCAAATGTAGTCCAAGCGTCCTCATCTTGTCATCTCAGCCTCCTCGTAAACAAAGTTCGGGACGAAATTTCTTAAAGTAGGGGAGAATGTGACATCCGGTGATTTTCCGTTACCAAACTCCGTTAGTTCCGTTAAGTTTTACATACACGCGTCGTAAGCACACACTAGTTGTCGTTTGACGTTGGTGACCTAAATAATAATTAATAATGTTAATTTAATAATAATCTACTTGATTAGATGATTATTGTGTTATGCTTATGTGTTTACGCAATTTAAAGACTATTCGGGAATTTTATCGCGTAATGCAGAAACGCGCGTGTTATTTCGTATGTCTTGTGTTTTTATAAAATAAAATATCTAAGAGTTACCATTAGTTTATATGTTAATATTATTAAGTTAAAAACACATTACAAATAGTTAAAAACTTAATTTTTATAAAAATAACAAAATGCAAGTTTAGAGGGGGTATAAATGTAAATTTGTTAAAATAAAACACCCCAAACCCCACCCTTTTCCCCATTCCATCGACCTGCAGCCCTCTCCCTCCCTTCTCTGCGTTTTTCAATCTAAAACCCTCAAATCTTCATGATTTTGATCGATTTCAAGTGCTAGAACGCGATTTGGATCTTCATTAACAAGTATACACGCGAATTGAAGGTTAGTTTTGATGTTTTTGTGGGTTTCTTGACTTGGCCGAACCCTGCTGCGAAATTAGTGTTCAATAAGCTGAAATCTTGATGTTTTGATGTTGTTCACATGTTAGTTAGGTTGTATGTATGTTGTTTAAAGTTGATTATGCAAGAAAACAACACTTTTGATTGATTGATTATGAAACTTGATGAACATGAACCCTAATTTGAAAATTTTGGGGATTTTATGGAATTGATTGTTGTTTGATGTTGTTAGGATGTTAATTAGTTAGTATGAATGCTAGGAAACATGAAACATGCGTATGTATATGCTTTCATGTGAAATGTGTACACGTTCTGATTTCTGGCAGATTGCATACCCTGTTTTCATCATGACATAACCAAATGAAGACGAATCCAAAAGCTGGTTTTCTTGAGTCTAACATGTTCCTCATGGAGTCTAGTTTTCAAAACCTTCAACCTTGTCCAATTTGGATGTGTAAAACGTGAGTTATGATCATTTTAGTGAAGGGTGGTCAGAAACAAACTTTCTGACAGATTCTGAGTCTCATTTTGTATGTGCCACAAACAGGTCATAACAGGTCCAAATGATGTGTTTCTAGTGCCCGAATTATTTGTTACTGAGTCTAGTTTCCAGAAAGTGTAACCACACTCCAATTGGAGGTGGTTAAATTGGTGTTTTACCTGTTTTGGCTAGAAGGGTCAATTCTGTCCTCTTGGACAGAATGTATGTGTTGACTTGTTTGATATGTCATTTTCATTTCATAAAACCTGAGACCAAACCCTATGGTCAAATATTTGTCCTTGGAATCCTCTGAACTCCAGAAAAAGAATTAACCCAATATCTATTTTCAAATGGGAGTTATGCACAATTTGGCAAGCTAACTCCAGCAGCCCTCCGGTTGAGAGCTGCTGTAACATTTTGAGTTTTTCTAGTAACTCCAGGCCCTTAAAACCTAAAAAAACTTTTCACATACTTAATTGACTCATAGGAGAGCCTACCGGAGTTTGGCCTTGGCCTAAATCCTTGGTTGGTTATGTGTTTGACCGTATCGTCCGAACACCTAGAATCTGCCCGAAAACACAGATCTGGAAAACGAATACTTACAACCTGTAACATATTTACTTGGATTTTGCGTGTAATGTTAGTACTACTAGAACTTATTTTGATGGTATAAGTTGTGAATTGGACATGTTGAATGTGTTGTGATTAGTATGGATGATTATTTGGTAGATTATCTGTTTTGACCCGTATATGCTAATTCATGGTTATAGGTCATATAAGTAGGTTATGCATGATCTAACCTGTTATATGATACACTAGTTGTGTTATGAACACACTGAGTATGCTAGATACTAAGAACTTACATGACTTGTATGTTATATGCTCATGTCTGTTTAAATGGTTTACAACACATAATGTCACCAACGGGTCAAACGGGTCAACTGGGTCAAACATGTCTATTCCTCTAAAACCTTGAGTCCTTGGTTATGGTGCACTTAGGGTTTCTCATATTCACTGTTTACATAAACTCATGTACTTGCGTAATCTAGGTAACCTTTGAAGGTTGAGTGTTCACTTTCTTTCAAGTAAACTCTAGTACACAATACGCGTATCAAGTGAGTATTTCTATACTCCTTTTTCTTATTTTCACACTTTGGGGTGAAACATGTTACTTATTAATCATTGCACTTGTAAACGTTTGGATTCTTGTAAACTTATGGCAATTTACTTGTGAGTTGTGGTTAGTTGAACTTTTGTGGTTACCATGTTATGGCGTTATATGTACAATCATTAACTATTGCTAGCCCAGCGAAGTCATAGATCTATGGGTAAGACAAGCCTGCTTGGTTGATCCAAGTACACTTAGCTGATCGTGTATACTTTTAACGTTAATAGAATATTAACGTCGTTTGATACTTGTAAAACATTGTCGAGGTTTGATTGTTGCATTGTTCATAACATCCCTAATCACTTTATTCACTAACTTATAACTTGAATTGCCATCTTTTATATATACTTATGTATTGAAAACTATGGAATGCTCACCAACATTTTTATGTTGACATTTTATTTTTAACATGTTTCAGGTAATAGCGTTATGTGGCTGTGAACAATCGTAACTCTCACGCCTCGACGATTCCGCCGTCAAGGTTGGGGTGTGACAACTCGTATCTCCTAAATGATCCTATCTCATCAAAACAGTGGTGATTCCCTTACTTTGGTGATGATTCTTTACTCGTTTCAATAAATGATTTCCAATGGTGTGTTTTATGATTCCTTATCTCGAGGACTGACTTCAATTATTTTCTTTGTAACTTACATTTCACAAATGACATGATATCACCAAAATAGGATTGAAACCCGTACTTTGGTGACAAATGTCAATCTACGATTGTTTTCTTGTTGTTATGAAATTCAATCATCAAGATAGGCATGAATACCATACTTTGATGATAATTTCATTTTTATGGAATGTATTTTCTCAAATGAAATGGCAATTTATATGAAACCTCGGGGACGTAAAATGCATTTAACTCTAAATTTAATAATAGATTTATAACCATAGTGTTGAAAGGTTGTTTTAATAATAGATTTATGAAAAAAACAATTACCTTTTATTTTCTTAAAGAATTGTCTTTTTGGTTCCGTTCTAGCTGAAAATCTAAGATTACTTCAATTCTAGTATGGTTGTTCATAGCGAGTTGCTTTGCTCTGTTAAATTTGTAAACGAGTTGAACAGAGCTGGCCCACGAGTCGATTTCAATTAGGGTTTATTTATTTTTATCGTTTGTAAATGGTTTGGTTTTGAAAACGTTTCGAGCCGGGTTGGATTGGTTTTAAACGAGTTGCTTCGAGAGAGCTTCGAGCTACTTAAACAACTCTAAACATCTTTAGGATTATGTGACTAAAACTTTAAACATCTTAGTATGTTTAAAAGCCTTTATAATTTATTCTACTAAACCTACACTGATATTAATTATGTGACAAACTTTAAACATCTTTAGGATTAACATATTTTCTACACACCTAAATACTGATAGACTACATGTTTTCTTAATAGCACCCCTGTCACACATGTAAGGATTATGTCGATAGTTTTTTGTTTACGTGAATATCATGTAGACTCGCTTGTTTTCATCAAATTTTAATGCTTCGCATACAAATTTATATTAAATATTACCAATCGGTTGTTTAATAAAATAAGCAATTAGGCTAAAAAAGACGATAAACACAAGCACCATTTGGCATCGTTGGCAGCATGTTTGGTCACTTCACTTTTCAATTCACATGCTACATTGAGTAATACGTTTCAAGATAATATGTCATAAATATTTTATTTACGAATATTTTAATTGTTAGTTTATAAAATTTTTATATTTTTTTGATTGCAAACATACTGATCCCTAAAAATTATATATTGTATATTTTATGAGACTCGAACTCATAACAACTTGAGTGGAATAAACACATGATACTAAAGAATCGAACTTGCAGCTCATATTATGGCTTTTGTTCATATGTGATTTTGGGTCTTCTAACGATTTTAGTTTATGCAATTCTCAAACGATACGGTCTTCACGGACGACTTTGGTTTCGGCAAATCGTATTCTTGGTTTTTGTTCTCCGTGAAAAGTGGGCAACAACCATAAATTAGGAATCACTTGGATGAGATTTTTGAATTTTGAAAACCGGACCAGCCCGTCAAACCGGTCCCTTATTGCTCGAACCGAGTTTTTAATATATTTATTTTTCAAATTTTTAGTACGTTTTCATATATTTATTGATATAATTATAATGTTATCCAGTTCTTATATCCGTACTATGATCGACGGATCGATAAAATGTTCGGTTCACTATCCGCTCCTGCTCTGAAAACATTTTCACGCTATTTTTTATTTATGAAATTAGTCCTTGTAAGTGTTTATATTGCCATTTTAGCATGTGCAATTGCGTTTTATTGTATTTATGGTCCTTAGCAACCATCGTAAGAAACACGGTGGTGGGCCCATGGTTCACATGCCACATGGGACTATGATTGGGTGGCGGCGTGACATGCGGAGTGACCAACGAACCAGAATGTTTGACTACGGTCTCCTCCACCATACCCGCTGGACCTTCTCTCTTTTTTTAAAAAAAATATATATATTCTATACACTTGGTCTTCTAATAATATTTTAAGTTTCAAAACAATGTGACCATTTATTTGGAAGCAAAAGTTATATAAGTAACAAAAAAGAAATGTTTTAGCTTATAGGGATTGGATGCGTGGTGACCCACGGGTGCCAAACCCTAGAAATGTTGTTTCCACTTTTCGTCTTGTTATTGTATACCAGTTTCGTTTTTTTGTTAGTTATTTTTATGACAATTATGTCAAGTGTTTTTGGATATTTATGTTAGGTTTTTATTTATTTCTAGTAATTTTTATGATGAAAATGTTGATTTTATTCTAAAATATATATGTGATCATTTGTATTCGATTGTGTTCATTGGCTTCTTTGTATTCGTCATGTTCATGAACATTTGTTTGTGTTTCATTGATCTTGTTTGTGTCGAGGGCGGACCTTGGCGCAGCGGTAAAAGTTGTTCCTAAGGGACCGAAGGTCTCAGGTTCAATCCGTGGAAACGGCCTCCCCACAAAATGTGGGGGAAAGACCGCGTACATCTTCCCTTAAATGGGACGGACCCTCCCTGGACCCTGCGAAAACGCGGGAGCTCTTTGCAGCACCAGGTACGCCCTTTTTTTTTGATCTTGTTTGTGTTAGTTTGCGTTCGGTAAGTGTTCGTTAACAGTTCATAAACATGTCCGTTTCCTTAATGAACGAACATGAACAAGGAAATCCATTCGGTAATGTTCGTGAACAGTTCATGAACAAATTTAATTCTTAATGTACGAACAATAACAAGACCTTGTTCATGTTCGTTCGGTTCGTTTGCAGCCCTAATGGGAGGGCTAAAGTCTTTCACTTCACGGATCAAATAGAGATATACTTTTTATTGCATGGCCAGCTCAAGAAAGAGGCAAGCTAGAAAGCATACGATTTGAGTTTCAAAAGAAATATGTTTAAAACTACTTATAGACAGTAGAGGTCGGGTTATTGTTGTGGATGGGTCCAAACTTTTATGACAAATGAGACCCTTTTTTGTTTGTCAGTTTCTAGAATATCCCCATTCATAGATACGAGATCTACATCTATGAATTGAAAAGTCCGAACAATCCAAAGCAAGAACCAAATGCATTTTGACCCCGTCGTAGATCTTAATCATTTCATGGAACCAGGCGTGGTTGAACCATCTACCATGGGAGGAGCTCATGCACAGGGAAAAAGTTATTGGCCGAAGACAAAAGGTTGATCCACTTCATTCGCTAGTTGAATCATCCTCGCTTGGCAGGAACAACAAAAACCACCAGTTCGCTCTTTTCTTTCTTCGGTGGTACCTTTTTTTTTTTCAGGGGACAGGGTTGGGGTGTATAATCATTTTTTTGAGTATGCCCGGGAACAACTCCTACGAAAATTCAGGAAAAAATGTTGGAACCTCATGGTTAAGGATAAGGTAATGGAATTGATAGAGAAATTCATAGATCTAGATGCGATAGGAGAATTGATAAAGGGAATAGAGATGAGGATAGAGATTATACTGAGAAACATAAGAATTCCGTAAAGGTACAATTTTTATTTGAGCGAAGTAAAAAAATGCGATCTTTGTTGTCTAACATAACAAAAACTAATACCTTAATTGAGTCGGTCAAGATCAAGTCTGTTTATCAAAGTGCTTCTCCGATTGCTCACGATATCTCTTTTCAACCGAAGAACAAAACAAGATCATTTCGCTCCATTTTTAGTCAAATAGTGAAGGATATTCGATTAGTAATGGAAAAAGGGGTGGAGGGGATCCATATATGTTGTTCGGGTCGATCAAAAGGAGTCCGTAAATATACGAAGGAACGCCAAAAGCGAAGGGGAGCTGGGTCCCTACCGTCGTTGGGGAAAAAAAAAGAAAAGAATTCATTGCACCCCATTATTATCATGGTTTTTAGGTCAAATCTTGAGCCAAATCATTAGTGATGGTTTTAGATCATTGAAAACCGAAACCGAACCGTTGAAAATTAATACAAAACCAAACCGAACTATTACTAACGGTTTGACTAAATGGTTTCACAGTTTAGGTTTTTGTAACATATTAACATAATATAAGGACTAATGATCTATTAGAGTGAATTGAAACTATTATGATACTCAGAATCTCTTGTAATTTTTTTAGTGAAAATTGAATATGTTTTGTAGATAAAAAATATACTACTTTGACACTCAAAAAAATAAACTTGATGTTAAAGAGGCAAGTATCAAAAAAATCTGACCTGATAGTTTAACCGAAAGCAAAATAGGTTTGATTGTAAAAATGAGTTAATGACTACATAAGATTATTTATTATGACAATATGTGTGAATGATAAGAGTTAATACGATAAAAGACATTAAGAACTGTTTACCAATCTTCACACCTTCTGCACTTTAGCTATATCACCACTTTCCTCATTTTCTCTAATTTTCTTCTTTAGAAAGAAACGGTTTATTAATTTCCGCAAACCATTTTAAATTTTTTTTACTAACTACTCAATTTAAAATTAATTTAATTGCAAAACAAGTAAAATAAGCTAAAAATAATGCAACGTAATGGTTATTGTTTCCAATCATCGCTCTTGAAATTTAAAGAAAAACAAATGAATAAATTAATTCGATTGCTGTTTATATATAAAACCCAGTAACTGACACTTGGGAAGTTAAAGTACCATATCAAAACATATATGATAAAGTTAATTTTATAGTTTTCCCATACATAGCATACACATGTAGATATAAGAAGCTCAAAATTTTAATTTATGAACCATCGAGTAAATGACGTAGGCCATTTAAAATTTATTTTTTTTATTCTTACAATAATTTAATATTTTATAATAGATCTTATCTCATATACACATGTATAGACAGTCATATATGTATGTTAATCATAACCATGAAATCCAACAAGCATCTCAATGGAGATATGCTTTTCTTCATTAAATAAAAAGAATACAATGCATTTTGCTGATCTATTTTCTTTACAACATCCCACCCCTTACAAGAAACATTGTAGATCCAACATCAAGAATGGATCAAGAAACTGTTACTTTAGCAAGATCATGATCTTATCGATGTGTTCTATTTAAAGGTGAAATCTTTTTAGGTGCCCGGTAAAGTGGTGCCAGAGAGAATAATGAACGCGCAAACTACGGAAAGTGAAAAAACAGACACCCAGGTGTTTTCAGTGTACATTTCCATGGCATCTGTGAAAGAAAAACGAGTTCGGCTTTCTGCCCAGTTTCTTAGCCTATCTGCTTCTGCTGCATATAGTGCTCTTCCCTGATAGGAAAAAAGATGTTCTTAATAACTGTTTGAAAGTTGAAATTTATCTATAAGATGTAGTAAAAAAAAATCAACGTATCAAATAAATGACTTTTTTTATTAAAAAGACTCATTCTTTACTATACAAGATGATCTTCATGTACTATACTATAGATTTTTTAGAAGTGTTCTTGATTATCCATTTGATTCTAGAACAGGGTTGTTAAGATAATTATGTAACAGAAAGGGTATTAAAAAGTAAACATATTGAGAAGTTGACTTTTTACATAAGCACCATGCTTTTACATAAGGTAATTAACGCACCTTAGAAAGAATTTAAGAAGTTGCATTGATTATTCATTTAGTTCAACAGCAGGAAATCATAAAAAAGATAGGAAAATTATCTAACAATCGAGGTTGTAAGAAAAATCGACGTCTTGAAAAGTTAACTTTTCACATAACTGCATAAGCATCATTTACTATAGCATCTAATGCTCTTCTATGCATTGTTGAAGAGACACTAAGAAGTTGTCTTGACTACCCATTTGATTTAACAACAGCCCCAAATTATGGAAACTCAGAGAATTCATTTAAATAAAAGAGTAGTAAAAAGTCAATATCTTGAGATGTGGACTTTATGCATAGGCAAAAGCTTGTATGCAGAAAATGTTCTTCCCGGAAACATAGGCAAGATTCTTGCTACTGTTAGGTTCAACAACATAATTTAATGAAAAGTTCCCAAATTTATATAGGAAATATGATAGTAAAAGGTCAAAATGTGTTGAAAAGTCAGTCTTTCAACATAAGCATCATGTGTTTATTCCATACAATGCTCATCCGTGCACCATAGAATTCATTTTTAGTTTTATCGACTACTCATTTGATTAACATCAAGTATGGAAAGTTTGGAAATTTATCTAATAAAAAGGGTAGTAAAGAAGTCAACATCTTGAAAGTTTGACTTCCCAGTTCTCATGAAACAAAGTAACGAAACGAAGAATTTTATGTGATTTACCTTGTCATCAAACCATCTTCCTCGTCTTAACCATGCAGTAACCAAAGCAAGTAAAATTCTTGGAGGAGTTAAATAATTAATCGCTTTTCCGCTTCCTTTAACAACCCTCATTCGTGGGACCAATGTTCTAGCAACCGTCTCAGGTAACTCGCATATTATATTAAACATTTGCTTGTTCTGAATAGTCGACCCACTGCCCAAAAAGAGAATGCCAAAAAATATATTTTTAGTAAAATCTTCTAAATCAAAAGGCATTACTTATCATAAATTGCATAATAAGAGCAATCAACTATGGAAACACTCTAAAATAGCAACAAACCTTAATTTTTACAACATATAGCAATTTCTTCATGTTTAGCAGTTTATAAGTCATTTTTGTCTTTTTCTTAAGAAATCTTTTTTAGTTTTCAGATTTCTAGTAAAAACAACAAGTAGTCGTATTTTAAATGAAGGAAAAGAAGCTTACTAACAGAAACAAGTTTTAGTATTTAAATGAATGTAAAGAAGCTTACTCAAGTTTGCAAAAAAATGAAAGTTTGTTGCAGTTTTAGATAATTTTAGTTGTTGGTTGCTAGAATCATGTATTGGTGCATACAATATCACTATTTTATGTAAAGAGCCCAATATCTTTTTTACCTCAATAGCAAGTCTGTGAGAACCATGCCTGGAGAAGCCGTATGAACTCCGACTTTAGACCTTCTGCACTCTTTAAATAATGATGCTTGAAGTTGTCTAAGACCACATTTGGTTGATCCATACCTGTAATAGCAGCAAATTAATTAAACAAAGAGAATTGTCATCAGAAAACGAAGTGCAAAAAACGAAAGAAAACGATCGTTAGTAAAGAAAGATTGGGGTAGCAAGCTCTATCCGTTTACTTATAAGTGTGTCGATTTGGGTTGTGCTTCACATCAAATGGTTCAACTCAAAACAAGTGGCTAAAAAGGGGAATATGTTAAATGGGCTGAAATTTGGCTAAAGTCTATTTTTTACGCATACATCTCATGAAGTGTTTCCTTTTAAAATGAAGATTATTACTGTGATAATATTGTTTCTGTAATAATCATTATTAATTTACTCACATAATTATATAGAAAGACTAAAAATGGACAAATGTTTTTACAAGTCTACCCGTTTCGACCTGTTTTGACCCTTGACCTGTTACCCGACCGATACCACCTCCAGATAAACAACTTACACGGCTGTTAAAGGTGTGCTTGATCCACCAGAGCCAGCACCATCCATGTTAAAAATATGACCCGCTTTATGTTGCTTACTCATGACATGCAATGCTTCACGAGTGCAAAGTATGGACCCCGCCAAGTTTGTAGACACAATCTATACAGATCAACAGAACAGTTGGTTTAAAGTAAGAAGAAACATTGTATAATAGATATGTTAGTTTAATGTTTTGTAATTTTCATGAGATAGAAAAGCAAATCAAGAAAATAAAAATGGCATTTTCTTAATAATGGCAGATCCATGAAATTCGAAGAGGACGTGCACAACCACAACAAAAAAAGGGTTTCAAAACACGTACTTGTTGTATATCTTCATCGCTGAACTCCAACAATGGTCTGAAACCTTTGTTGGTCCCGGCATTGTTTATCTGTAGAAAATGATAGATTTAGTAATTAATGAAGAAAGTAATGTATAATCATGATGTTCTAATAATTGTTAAGTTATCTATTTCTCACCCAAATGTCTATGGAACCGAGTTCATTAACAGCAAAATTGGCCAAATTTCTAACATCATTAGGATCACAAACATCACATGAAGTGCCAACCACTTTTGCATTTGCCAAGTTTTTCCTTGATGAGTTTGGTTTCATTGCCATACCTTCTTGTAAGTTTTCTTCAAGTTCTTTGATTGTCGAGTCAACAGATTTTTCACTGAGAAAAAAAATTGAAGGAACAAAAGTATTGATTAATTTATGTAGACAAACAGGAAAACTATTTCTAGGAATAGAAAAGGATAATACCTTCTTGAAGCAATAACCACACGATCTCCGGATAGTAGGAATTCACGAGCAAGAGCTTTTCCAAGCCCTCTAGTACTGTAATCAAACAGTTACATAAAATTATTGTGATTTTAATTGGCAATAGTCAGTTAGCTATGCTTGACAAAACTGATTCTGACTCTTTGACTTTTACGGTCAAAATCTTCAGATTTGGCAAACGGACTCTCAGGATAAATGTAAATTCCTTAACATTAATCAAATGATTATTTGATTATTCAGTTCTAGAACACTTCATAATCACTTTGAAAGCTCGCATCCAAACACTCCCTTCCACCATATTGATGATTAATCGTTGCATGATTTAAGACTAATGAAAGAGTGATGACCATTTTGAATTATTCAACATGACACTTCATTGCAAACCAACTATCATTCTTGCATAAAACTTGAGAATAATATTAGAGCCTAACTCAAAGTGACGTCGTTTGGACATTACCATACCGCCATTTGGCACAAAAACTTTATAAAAGTGTAACTTGTTGAAAATAAAACATAAGAAACACTAATTTTCCTTTTCGTCATAACAAAAACTAAAAATTGATTAATTTTGAGCATAATGAGAGACGAGTACCTTCCGGTTATGACCACATTTCTAGGACCAGCTCGACTAACTTCATCTAAAACCATGTTTGAACCAATCATGGTTCCAATAATAATGCCACCAAGCCAACTATACCATACCAAATCATTCATTTGACCATCTCCACCTTCAGTCAACAATTTGGTGTTAATAACATTTTAACCAAATAATGTAACATTGATTAAACATAGAACATTCAGTTCATTAGCTAACCTGATAAACTGAACCCAATTAACAAGATCACTCCAGTGCTCATCATGGTCACTATATATCTCCCTAAATGAAGAGCAATCTACACATTATCAAAGAGAAACATAACAACGTTATATCATATCAAACAGAAATGAATAATATAGCTTTAGCAACAAGAATATTTACAAAGTCCATTGTTATAACACAGCTTATGCAGGTTTCAATAAACATCTTTTTAATTCAACAAGAAACCTAATTATAGAAATTAGGTTTAAATTCAATTTTATTCGACAATAAAAAATAAAAATTCAAACTTTGAAGCTTAAATGGTCACAATAGATCTTCAGAAATAAAAAGCAATCTACACATTGTCAAAGATAAACAGAACAACGTTAGATCATATTAAACATAAATGAATAGTACAACTTTAGAACAATATAATATTAACAAAATTCATCGATATCATAGTTGTTTGACGCATAATATAAAAATACCATTTTAGGTGTTTTTAACATGTTTTAAACACAATTTATGCTGGTATTTCAACAAACAATTTTACAATTCAACAAAAAACCTAATTATAAAAATTGGGTTTCAACCAGAAATCCAATTTAAAACAACAATAATCCATAAAAACTCAAACTTTAAACCTTAAAGAAACTAACCCTTGCTAAATTCTCTTCCAACTTCACCATCGAATCTTTCGAAATGATCAAAGACTTAACAGCACCCTGCAAACATTTCTTCACATCTTTATTAAAATCCCCAACATTCTTTCTTATTCCTTTATCTTTCCCTTCATCTGTTCTAAAAGACCTGCAAGGTTGCAGAAACACTCTTCTGGCGGAGTATGGTGGGATTGAGTCCCACAAGGCTGAGCTCCGGCAGAAACCCAGATGGCACGGCGGCGATTGGGTGGTTCTGTGGTGGAAATTGGCCGGAAAAATGTGAAATCTGGCCACTGTGATCATTCTTGGTGGTTGGAGTCACCGGAGAAACTTGAAGTGTAAAATATCTTTAAAAAATATCGTAAAAGGGTAAAGTGCAATTGTTTCCTATTGTTGTGGGACGTGGTTTCTCTCTTACATGCCGTTTTTTATATTATGTGTTTTCATGTGATTTCTATCTATGTGTTGTACGCTATGTATTATAATTATTTTTGTTATTAACTTTGTTAACGAGTCGGGGGTCTCTTCGAAAACGGTCTCTCTATCAAGATAGAGGAAAGACTTGCCATCGCATACACCTCCAGACCTTGTTTTTAACTGAATACACTGGATATGTTTGTTTGTTTGTTGCGGGATGGATTGATGGATTGATGGATCATGGATGTGGGGTTTTATAAAATAATGATATTTTATTGAAAATATCTAGACATCATAGGAGAAAGGAAGAAAGAAGAATGGATAAGTGTGATGACCACACGTTACAAAAACCTCATCCTTGCACCACTTGGACACGTTGGTGTTGGATTGTTAAAATTATTTCCAGCTATATTTATAAGGCCATTGATAATTGAACACCCTGTCAGGTGATAAATAAACGCCCTTTGACTTTTTTCACGGCCCGTGAAGGGCCTTACGGGCCGTGAGGGCTTCGAAATTTAATTCTCACAACTGCATTTAATCACGGCCCGTGAAGAAACAAACGACCCGTAAACGTCCGCACACACAGCCCGTTAACTACCTCAATAACGGCCCGTGACATCCTTCACGGGCCGTAGTTGTCATTCTCAGAATTTACTTTCCTCGTTTTGCGTGCACTTTTAAATTTTATAATTATGTGACGCGACGTATTATTCCTTGATTCGATTTAAGATTCTATATAAACCGTTATATATATGACTTGTTATATGGTTAGTGAGAAACGAAACAGTAAAAATGTCTTCTCGTGGAGGTAGGAGAAGACGTCAAAATGAGTCATCTTCAAACTCACGAGATATTGTGGAAAGTATTCCCGATCCAATAGATAACCATAATTGGCAGAACGGGAGGAACTGGTCTCAGAATATTATTCACTTTATACGTAACGGTGACTCCCAAACATGTAGAGTGTATTACATGGGTCATTCCGATATTCCGTTACAATTTTGGCGTGAATTACTCGGAAACGTGTCTTTAGGTACAGAGGTATGATTTAAAGTTTTTTTATATATTTTATTTTATTTTAAAATTCTAACAATTAAAAAGTTGTTGTTTTATAGCATGTTCGGGCGTGGACAAATAGACTGACAATATGGAGATAGGAAGAAATACGTAGAACCGAAGAGTTGCCGGGTAGTGATCGTTGGACGATTCTCCCATTTGAGTGGTTTAACTTAATATACTCGGGGTCCGTTAATGGTAACGAATTTGGAGACGGGAGTGACTGTCTATATCCCGCGTTATGGGAAGTTGATACGGTAATACTGTTTTCATATTTTACAATAAAAATCATAAATTTATAACCATGAATTAAATTGTTTTGTAGGTTTACGTACCAATGACTGATGACGAAGAAAATTGGTATCTTTTTAAGATTTCTATGGACTCACTACAAGTTCGTATATATTCTCCATACGTATAAAACGCCAGTGATTTTCACCATATCCCAGTGCGAGTGCTATAGCACGAAAACCACAATTGCCGTCCGCTAAAACATCATCCGCACCTGAAATATACGGGAAAAAGAATGATGGAATCCAGCGGTTAAACCGGAAAAAATCGTTTTTATCTTCGTCGCCCGGGATATATGAAAACTTGGAACTCTGTTGAGATAATCCATCTTTGGCTCTTGATTTTGAAGACATGGATTGACTGCGCTGCAAAGGCCCTTGTTTTGACTTCACCACCGAACTTGAATATGTTGGCGGACCTTCAAAATTTTCTCTCGGTTGAACATATGAACTATGTCTGGGGGCGTCTAATATTGTTTCTTTTTGCTTATCTTTTTTTAGACGACCCCGTGTATTTGTTTGGACTTTAGGAGGTTTTTTATCCGTTTTTGAAGGAGTAACGAAAGATTTGAAAATATTAATCAAAGATCTTTTCACGCTTTCGGGTTGGACAAGTAAATGTTTTGTCACCATCTCCATCTCTTTATGTACATCTACTTGAACCTCCCGTACAATATACGCGGGTGAAAAATCTAGCTTCCTCCAAAAAACATCAATGGCATCGAGCGGGATACATTGACCTATAAAATAATATATTAAATAAAATATAATAAAAGTTTTCATGAAAAAATAAAAAAACGTAAAAGAACATTCACCTGTTTGAAAGTAATTGTTTAATTTACAAGCACACGGAAGACCAAAGCTGGTAAAAAGATGGCAGCCACATGATTCTTTGGATATAATTAGATGATGTATCCTGTTAATCTCACCGACTAACATATCCAAAGCCGCAATAGAAACGTTACCTCGCAGCAATTTAAGCACTTCATGATTATGCTGCACCATAAGCATGATTTTGCTTTTGGTAAAACTTTCTTTTATAGCAATTTCCTGGGTAGCTAAGATATTATTAATGAAAGGAATAAATCTATCCAGGGTGCTATTGGTTGCTTTCAGGTAACTTTTCAACAACGAATGTTGGCTCTCAACTCGGTTCGTTGTGTGCTGACCGAAGTTATAACTTCTATTTATCCACGCCGACACAAATCTCTCTTTGTAGGGGTCCAACCAGTTATTTTTTAGGTACATCAGCACTCCTATTAAAAAAATGCACTTATTTTTATATAAATATACATATATTTTTAAGAATAACACTAGAAAACTTACTTGAATGGTTGGACACCAATCTGCGATAAAGCCGGTCGTAATTATAAGCGTATATGTCCTCCGTTTCAGAGTTAATAAGTACCGACCACACATGCTGAAAAGCACCCCACTCTTCATTTGAAAAACTCGCCTTACAATGTTTAGCAATATTTTCCGAAATATGCCATCTGCAAAGTAATCGAACAGCACTCGGAAAAACTTCTTCTGACGCATTCATCAGAGCGAGGTCTCGGTCGGTTAGTATAACACGGGGCTCCATACACTTATCTTCTAGCGTTGCTTTTAGTTGCTCTAACACCCATCTGAAGTTGGCTTCACGCTCATAATCAATGAATGCGTGAGCAACAGAAAAAGATTTCAGGGTGGATGTCACACCAACCATTTGAACAAAAGGCATTTTATACAAGTTAGTTTTGTATGTTGTGTCAATCATCAGCACGTGTGGGTAAGCACGCCATAATGTGTGAGATGTGGGATGTATAAAAAAAACCCCGTCGACGGTATTTGTCGGTTCCTCAATGTGAGGGGTGTAAATATATTGATGTTGTTGTAGTATAGAAAAAAAACCTGCATTGGGGTTTCACCAATTCTGGTGGACTTTTTTATTTTTGCCCGAGCATTATATACGGTTCGTAACCCAGACACGTTATTGGGATTTTGTTCCCTCAACGTGCCTAGAATGTTTCGAGGGTCAATAATTTGCTCGGTCAGATTCCTTACAGTAGAAAGCTCATTTTCGGTGAGCCTCATTGCGTATGCATGTCCTTCCAGGTGTTCAGCAGGTTCATGGTTATGAGTATCATCCATAACAACTATAATCCACCCATCTCTCTGCATCTGGTACTTACCCTGCAATTCAAATTGACAGTTTGTTTTTTTCGTGCCACTTTTTCTTAGAGTGGATGCTCCCTTATATACACCACCCCGATCGCATTTCAACCAAATTTTAACCACCAAACCATTCGAATTTCTTTTTGAACGTTTGGTGACAATAACGAACCCATTATCTCGCCCCACTTTAGTTGCCCAATCAACTAATTCTTCACGAGATGAGAAAACCTAATCAATGGAATATTGCGTTTATGTAGTACTTGAAATGAAATGAATTTATATCGTTGAATTATGAAATGAATTTATAAACTAACGTTTATATAGTAGTTGAAATGGAATATTGCATCTCGTCACATAATTAACACGAATATCGAGGAATATTACGTCATATCAAATAATGTAATAAATACAAATTTACACGACTATCGAGGAATATTACGTCATATCAAATAACGTAATAAATACAAAATTACACGAAAAACGAGGAATAATATATCTCGTCAAATTATTAAAAGTGAAACTAGGACCCGTAAGTAAGTTCACGGCCCGTAAGACGAATTCCATACGGGCCGTGAAGAAATTCACGGGCCGTAAATAAACACGACCGTGATCGTATTCACGGGCCGTTACGTTTTTGAATTACGTTTCTGAATGACCGATTTGACTTGCGACAGACCATACGGCCCGTGAAGGGCCTTACGGGCCGTAAAGAGGGCGTCCAGATATCCTGGAGGGCGTCTCTTTAGTAGGCCCCTATTTATAAATAATAAACTCAAAATAAAATCTTTTTAATTAACACACTTGACTTTATCATTGAGGTTGGTGGTATAGCGATAAAAGATAAAGTTTCTTGAAACATCTAGGTTTTGAATTCCTAAGTTCAAGTTCACATGAGTGGGGAAAAATTCATTGTTAAACAAAATTCAAACATTATTTAATAACTTGATGTAAATTGTAAAAAAAGACCTTTACATCATTTAGTTATTTGAATCTGTAAAATATATGTTGTTCTCTTAGTGGCTCGGATTGGGTTGCCCAGCCCGAGAGTATTAGCAAGCATAATTAGTGGCATGCATTTCTATTGTAATTGATTGGTCAATATATATTTATGTCCTATAATTAATCCGTAATTACAACCTCCCAAAATAGAGAAGGTCAATTGTACTATTTAAGGTGAATGAATCAATGGAAAGGGCAAGGATCATACTTTACATGGTATCAAGAGTATTTTTTGATCCCTTTCTTCTTCCTCTACCCAAATTCCTTTCATCTGTCCACTAACATTCTGCCACTGCATACTCCACTATCCCTCACCATGCCCGACTCTATCACTATTCCAATCACTCTTGAATCAAAAATCCATCCCGCCACCACAATATCAAACATCAAAAACCACATCCCTATAACCCTTGAAATCGAGTCAAGCCAATATATAACTTGGTCCACCCTATTCAAAATCCAATGCAAAACTTGCCTCGTTTATGACCACCTACTGCCCCGACCCGCGTCTTCTTCTACCACCACCTCCACCGACCCGAATAAACCTCTTGATGAATGGGAGCGTCTCGACGCTATCGTTCTTCAATGGTTATATAGTACAGTATCTACCGATCTTCTAAACACCATCATAACCAAAACTAGTACCGCACACGAAGCCTGGGTCGCTATCGAGGATCTCTTCCAAGATAATAAAGCGGCCCGTGCGATACACCTCATGAATAAGTTCTCGAATACCCGTCTCGACAACTTCTTTTCAATGTCAACCTACTGTCAAGCATTAAAGGTATTGGCGGATCAACTCGCCAATGTCGATGCTCCGGTCAACAATGATCGCCTCGTGTTACAATTGATCTCGGGTCTCAATGAACAGTATGAAGGAATCGGCACAATTCTGACCCAAACTGACCCGTTACCGTCGTTCTACAAAGCCCGTTCAAAGCTTATTGAAGTCGAAAGCCGGAAAGCCGAACAAGCCGTTCACGCCTCAAAATCTGCAGCAACCGCGTTAGCAACCTCCACAAAACAATCGCCATCCGACTCCACAGCTCGTTCAGATGACCGGTCATATTCTTACTCGCGTGGTCGTGGTGGTCGTTCGCGCGGAAGAGGAAGAGGCAGGAACACATATGGCAGGGGACGATATAATGGTAATAACATTTGGTCTCCTCAAAACATGTGGAGTTTCTTTCAGTGGGCCCAACAACAACAAGCCTCATCACAACCGGCCCACTCACAAAATTTTAGCCCATGGCCTAATCCACCCTGCCCATACCCCACTGTCCCTGTACGGCCCAATAACCCTACCTCCGCTGGTTTACTTGGTCCTCGGCCCGCTTCGGCTAATTATGCGTATTCGCCCACTGACATAGAGCAGGCGTTATACACCATGTCTCTTAATCAACCGGATCCAAATCAATATTTTGACACCGGTGCAACATCTACCATGTCCCATGATTCAGGTGATTACCATACCTTTTCTACTAATTGCATGTCTAATAATATTGTTGTAGGTAATGGCGACACCATCCCGGTATTAGGACAGGGCACCAAATACCTACCCAAACCATTCCCACCGTTTGTCCTCAAAAACGTCCTTTACTCTCCCAAACTTTTAAAAAATCTGATTTCTGTCCGCAAATTTACTAGAGAAAATTCTGTGTCTATTGAATTTGACGAATTTGGTTTTCTTGTGAAGGACTACAAGACCAAGACCCCTCTGCTCAGATGCAACAGCAGCGGTGATTTGTACCCCCTGGTACTGGGCCCCACTTCCACATCACCGTCCGCATTTGCTGCTATTTCCTCCTCACTCTGGCATCAACGTCTTGGACACACGGGACATCCCACTTTGAATTCTTTAAAACATTCTAGTTCTATTTCTTTCAATAAACTCAATAATAATGTATGCCAGTCGTGTGTTTATGGAAAAAGTACTCGTTTGCCGTTTCGTTCATCTCTTAATATCACTTCTCACCCTTTTGATATAATTCATAGCGACTTATGGACATCCCCGATCATCAGTTCGGGGGGACACAAGTATTATGTTATATTTCTTGATGACCACACCAATTTTCTTTGGGTGTATCCAATGTCACATAAATCACTAACATTCACCATTTTTTCTCAATTTGCAAAGCAAATAAAAACACAATTTAACCGAACCATCAAAACTTTTCAATGTGACAATGGAGGCGAATATGTCAATTCTGCCTTCCAAACATTTTTCAAAACCAACGGTATTCTCTATCGTTTATCGTGCCCACACACATCCTCTCAAAATGGCAAAGCTGAGAGGAAAATCCGCACAATCAACAACATGGTCCGCACTCTTTTGGCCCATGCCTCCCTACCCATAAATTTCTGGCACCACGCCGTTGACACGGCTACCTATCTTCTCAACATTCTACCATCTCCCATCACCAAACATAAGACCCCTACCGAACTACTATACCAACAAACCCCCACCTACGATCACCTTCGGGTGTTCGATTGCCTTTGCTACCCACTCACCCCACCCACCACTATACACAAACTTGACCCTCGCTCTCACCCGTGTGTTTTCCTTGGCTATCCCTCAACTCATCGAGGTTATAAATGCCTTCACATCCAATCCAAACAGGTCATTATCTCACGTCATGTCGCCTTTGATGAAACAACGTTTCCCTTCACCCTCACCCATGCTCCTAAACCATCATATACCTTCCTCCAAGACCCACTACCGCCCCACATATGGCCCCACGTCACCATTCCAAAATCCTCCAAACCACCCACTTCTACGTCAGACCCACACGTTGACCTCAACTCACCCTCTCATGACCCAATACCTCCCACCCCTACTACACCTCACGGCCCATCTCTAATTCCCACAGCCCACACCTTTGCCAACCCTTCACAGGCCCAACCAATACATTCCACACCCTCGCCCACTTCAGCCAATTCAACAGCCCAACCCAACCAACCCGCCCAACCCAACAGCACCGCACCAAACCTTGCCAATCCCACTGCCGCTCCACAACGAACAATTCACACTCGTTCGATGAGCGGAATTCACAAGCCCAAACACCCATTTAACCTTAATACATCCACCACCCCTCCACACATTAAACCAATCCCAAAGAACCCCACCGATGCCCTTAATATACCGGAATGGCACAACGCCATGACTACGGAATATCATGCACTTCTTAGAAATGGTACTTGGGACTTGGTGCCACATCAACCCCACATGAATGTCATTCGTAGCATGTGGTTGTTCAAACATAAATTCAAATCTGACGGTTCTTTAGAGCGATATAAGGCACGTCTTGTTTGTGATGGCAGGTTACAACAGGTTGGCGTGGATTGTGGGGAAACATTTAGTCCAGTGGTCAAGCCAGCGACCATACGTACTGTATTATCCATTGCACTATCTAAAAGTTGGGACATCCATCAATTAGACGTTACTAACGCCTTTTTGCACGGTCATCTCCATGAGACAGTATATATGTACCAGCCAATGGGTTTTCGTGACAAGAACTATCCGGACTATGTATGCTCCCTTAAGAAGTCACTCTACGAACTAAAACAGGCACCACGGGCATGGTACCAAAGATTTACTGATTACGTGTTAATATTGGGTTTTAATCATAGCCGCTGTGATGCCTCCTTATTCACTCTCCATCAGGGCCGTAACACTGCCTATCTCCTACTCTATGTGGACGACATCTTACTCGTCACATCTTCTGCTCCTCTACGTCAACAACTCATGGCAAAACTTGCAACTGAATTTGCCATGAAGGACCTTGGTCCTCTCAGCTATTTTCTCGGCATCTCTGTCAAACGAATCACCAACACCATGTTTCTTTCACAACAGACCTATGCCGAAGATATTATCAACAGAGCAGGCATGCAGTCATGTAATCTAGTCGCAACCCCGGTAGACACCAACACCAAACTGGCCGCGACCTCAGGTACCCCATTCCATGATCCCACTCTGTATCGTAGTCTGGCTGGAGCTCTTCAGTACCTCACCTTCACACGGCCCGACATCACTTACGCTGTCCAGCAAGTCTGCATGCATATGCACTCCCCTCACACTGATCACTGGAACCCTTTGAAACGTATAATAAGATATGTAAAGGGCACGACCTGCCTTGGTCTCACCATCAACTCCTCCGGTTCTTCTCTCATTGCCTATACTGATGCAGATTGGGCTGGGTGCCCTGACACGCGCAGGTCAACTAGTGGATACTGCATTTATTTTGGATACAATCTTATTTCCTGGTCATCCAAGCGACAAAGCACAGTTTCCAGATCAAGTGCTGAAGCAGAATACAGAGGGGTTGCTAACGTTGTGGCGGAAATTTGTTGGCTCCGCAACCTATTGCTTGAACTTAATCGCCCCCTATCTCATGCAACACTCGTCTACTGTGACAACGTAAGCGCCATTTACCTCTCTGGCAACCCGGTACAACACCAACACACCAAACACATTGAACTAGATATTCATTTTGTCAGGGAACAAGTTCAAAGAGGCAATGTCCGCATTTTACTTGTCCCATCTCGTTTCCAAATTGCAGACATTTTCACAAAAAGTCTTCCTCGAGTGCTATTTGAGGATTTCAGGGACAGTCTCAGCATCCGGTCTCCTCCCACTAAGACTGCGGGGGTATATTAGCAAGCATAATTAGTGGCATGCATTTCTATTGTAATTGATTGGTCAAATATATATTTATGTCCTATAATTAATCCGTAATTACAACCTCCCAAAATAGAGGAGGTCAATTGTACTATTTAAGGTGAATGAATCAATGGAAAGGGCAAGGATCATACTTTACAGAGAGCACTTTTTTTTGAGGTTTATAATTGGTTAATGTTGTTTAGAAAATTTTATGAATCCAAATGCATGTTGGATTACTTTTAATTTGTTTGTCATTGTATCTTTTATTTGATTTTTATTGGGGACGATGACGATATTAATTGAGTATAATGTTGAATGTAATGCGAGACAATGTTGCTTATAATGTAAATAAATGTTGGTAGGCTATTGAAAAATATGATAGAAAACAAAGAAGGTACTAGAATGTGTGAGACTAGAAAAAGATTACATAGGTATGTTGTTGAAATGGACCTACATACGTGTGTCGTGTTAAAAGGATGGTTGAAGTGGTAATATGTTTTTATTTTTTTACTAGAGATCAAGAGTCCAAACACTACAAGTGACATGTAGTGAAATATATTATTAGTTGTTTAGATATGATGTTAGGCGTTAGATGATAGGCTTAGGGTCCTGGGTTTTAAGTGTTAAGACTCACGCGACTCCTACATGACATCCATCCTTACCAATGTCTCCATTGGTGCTTAGTGCATTTAAAGGGAATGACCTTCCTTACATGAGCTCAAATGCAAAGATGGTGGGTTCAATGTAACAAAATATATAAACTTTTTTCTTTTTCTTTTGTTTTATGTTTATATATAGCATATTAATGACTTGTATTGTGTGTATTGATCACTTGTAAACGATTACAGAAAAGATGATCTCTATTGAATACCATTGTGACTATATATAATACAGGAATAATAACTAGCGATCCTACAATCATGGAGAGATTAGCTAGAGTTTGTTACAAGATTAATGACATTCTAAATATATATAATACATTCCTATTATACATATTATTACACCCCCGCAGTCGAAACGTCGGGAGGACTGATGTTGAGACTGGAGCGGAAATCGTCAAACAGAACCCGAGGGAGACCTTTGGTGAAGATATCCGCAATCTGATGTCTCGACGGTACATGAAGAACACGAATATGACCTCGCTGAACCTGTTCTCGAACAAAATGGATGTCGAGCTCGATATGTTTTGTTCGTTGATGTTGCACCGGGTTGCCAGAGAGGTAGATGGCACTAACATTATCGCAGTAAACGAGAGTGGCATGAGATAGAGGATGCCGGAGCTCGAGTAATAGATTACGCAACCAACAAATGTCGGCTATGACATTGGCGACACCCCGATATTCTGCTTCAGCACTTGACCTGGAGATAGTAGATTGGCGCTTGGAAGACCATGAGATGAGATTATCTCCTAAATAGACACAATAACCAGACGTGGAGCGGCGTGTGTCAGGGCAACCAGCCCAATCGACGTCCGTGTAGGCGACCAGGGATAGATTAGGAACTGGTCCTAGATGAAGACCGTGATCTATAGTACCCTGTAGATAACGAATGATGCGCTTCAAAACGTTCCAGTGATCTTGTCTGGGGTCATGCATATGCATACAAATCTGTTGAACCGCATACGAGATGTCAGGTCTAGTGAAGGTGAGATACTGCAGGGCGCCAGCTAAACTGCGATAAGTAGAAGGGTCCTCATGAGGAGGACCAGCGTCAGCAGAAAGTTTGGACTGAGTGTCAACAGGTGTAGCCACTGGTTTACACGAGTCCATGGAAGCTCGATGAATGATGTCCTTGACATAGGCTTGCTGAGATAGAAACATCTTGTTACCGTTTCTGGAGACCTGGATGCCTAAGAAATAAGAAAGAGGACCCAAATCCTTCATAGCAAATTCTCCCGATAATGTGTCTAGTAAGCGGATGCGAAGAGCGTCGGTGGATGTGGTGAGAATGATGTCGTCCACGTAAATCAGAAGATATGCGGTTTCGGACCCGTGATGATAAGTAAATAATGAGTTGTCCGATTTGCTCTGCTGAAAACCTTTAGTGGTGACAAAATCTGTAAATCGCTGATACCAGGCACGAGGGGCCTGTTTTAAACCATATAGAGACTTTCGTAGGCGACAAACATGATCAGGAAAATCTCTGTGGCAAAAACCCATGGGTTGATGCATATACACAGTCTCTTCCAAGTTGCCATGGAGGAAGGCATTAGTGACATCTAACTGGTGAATGGGCCAAGACTTGGAGAGAGCTAGAGATAAAATAAGGCGAATGGTAGAGGGTTTTACCACCGGACTGAATGTCTCACCACAGTCGATACCAGTCTGTTGCTTACGACCATCATACACTAAACGTGCTTTATAGCGTTCCAAGCTGCCATCTGACCTGAATTTATGTTTAAACAACCACATGCAACGTATAATATTCATGTCAGGGGTCCTAGGTACAAGTTCCCAGGTCTTGTTTTTAATAAGTGCACTAAATTCATTGGTCATGGCAGTGTGCCATTCAGGAGTGGTCAAGGCAACCTGAGGATTTTTGGGAAGGGGAACGATGGTTGAGGTATGGAGGTTGAATAGTTGTTTTGGTTTATGAATGCCACTCATGGAGCGAGTGTGAATGGTATGAGGAGGTGGGGGAGGTGGTGATGGAAGGTGATCAGTAGGGGAAGTATTATGTGAAGGAGGATGGGTGGAAGTGGCGTGAGATGTTTGGGCCGAGGGGATTGGAGGAGGTTGGGCCATGGTGATGGGTGATGTTTGGGCTTGGCCGGAAGGGTTGTTGGAGGATTGAAGGTGGACTGGGCTGTGAGGGTATTGTAGGTCAGTAGGTGGGGTGTGGGATGAAGACATTGGGTGGGGACTGTTAACATTTGGGCCGGAAGGTAATGGGTTATTTTCAATTGGTGGGGCACGAGGGGTAGGGGAATTTGTGGTTGGGGTATGTGAGTTTCGTAAAAAATCCCAAACTAGAGGGTTGATGGTGGGATTTAGGAAGTCATATGAAGGGGAGGAGGTGGGGGATTGAGTGGCATAGGGGAAAATTGATTCTTCAAAGTAGACGTGGCGAGAAATGATAATTTGATGAGAGGTGAGGTCAAGGCATTTGTACCCGCGATGGTTGTTGGGGTAACCAAGAAAGACACATGGGTGAGATTGAAAATTGAGTTTGTGTATTTTGGTGGATGGGGTGAGAGGGTAGCAAAGACACCCAAAAACACGAAGATGATCGTATTCTGGGGTGCAATTGTAAAGTAGGGACGTTGGGGATTTATAATTGAGGAGTTTGCTTGGTAGGATGTTGAGGAGGTAGGTTGGAGTTTCAAGTGCATGGTGCCACATGTTGGGAGGTAGGGAAGCTTGGGCAAGTAAGGTGCGGATCATGTTGTTAATGGTGCGGATTTTGCGCTCCGCTTTACCATTTTGGGAGGAGGTGTAGGGACATGAAAAACGAAAATGCATGCCATTATGATTACAAAAAGTTTTAAAGTTCTGGTTTGCATAATCAGTGCCATTGTCACATTGGAATTGTTTGATTTTACGTTCAAATTGTGTATTAATGTAATTGTGTAATGTGGTGAAGGTGTGGAAGACATGGGATTTATTAGGTAAGGGAAAAGTCCACAAAAAATTCGTAAAATCATCCAAAAATAAAATGTAATATTTATGGCCACCCGTACTAAGTATGGGAGATGTCCATAAATCGCTGTGAACAATGTCAAAAGCAAAACTAGTAGAATTAATAGAATCATAAAATGGCAGCCTAACACTTTTGCCAAAAAAGCAAGATTGACAAAGTGTTTTATTAAGTTTTCCATAATCAACAAATTTATTCAGTTTCAAAGACCGAAGCAAATCATTCCCGGGATGTCCCAAGCGTTGATGCCAGCAATTTTGAGAAACAGCAACAAAAGAGGAGGGTTGTGTGGTCTTGAGTGGCAGCGGTTCAGTAAGGGGATAAAGATCACCCGTACTATTGCATCGTAGGATAGGAGCCCGTGTTTTGACATCCTTCACAAGAAAACCAAAAGGGTCAAATTCGACAGACACTAAGTTGTCAGTGGTAAGGCGACGAACGGAAATAAGATTTTTTATTATTTGAGGGGCAAAAAGGACATTATTTAGTTTTAAGGGGGGGTAGGGTGGGGGTAGGATTTGGTTGCCTTGGGCCACTACAGGTATAGACATGCCATTACCAACAACAATATTTTTATTAGTGCAAGTATTAAAATTGGACGGGGAATATATACCTTGTTCATTGGCAGAGTGAGAGGAAGCGCCAGTGTCCATCACACCGTGGTCCGGTGGGTTCAGGGCCAAGGAGTAGAGTGCTTGCTCAATGTCTGTGGGTGAGTAAGTGGTATGATGGGCTTGATCGGGCCGGGGTCCAAGAATGCCTTGAGCGGTTTGAGAAGTGGGCCTTGATGGGTAAGGACATGGTGGAGCAGCCGGTTTATTATTAAGGACGGAGGCCCACTGTGAAGCGGTCCAGTTGCTTGGGAAAACAATATACGGGTGACTCGGGGCGGGTTGGTTGTTGGACCGGGGCTGAGTTGTGGCTGGTCTGTTACGGCCGCGTCCACGGGATCCACTGCCACGAGATCTGTTTGAGCCGGAAGCAGGCTGTGTGTTTTGTGTAGTATTAGAAGAGGTTTTAGGATGTGTAAAGGTGGTGGCTGATAGAGATTTACTTGGCGTTTCTTCTTACCTTCCTCAAGATGGAGACGAGAGCGGACTTCACTGAACATGGGAAGCGGCTCACGGTTTTGTAGAACCGTAGAGATGCTATCATATTGTTCCGTTAGCCCCGTCAAAACCTTGAGTACAAGCATGCGATTATCGACCGGTGCGCCTACACTTTCTAGTTGATCAGCCAGGTGCTTGGCGTGATCACAGTAGTCACCCATGGAAGAAAATTTTCAAGACATAGATTCGCGAATTCCTGACCCAGAAAAATAGCACGAGTATTCTGGTTGTCGTGGAACTCACGTTCGACAGCCATCCAGGCGTCGTATGCAGATTGACCCGGTTGTATAATTATGCGAAGCAGAGATTGTGAGACCGTGGCATAAATCCACTGTTTCACGAGTGCATCGATGCGATTCCAGGTCTGTTCGGCAGCAGCAGCCGCTACTTCGGCCAGGGCAGCAGCGGCTGGATCAGAAGACGAAGGAGAAGAGGCAGCTGCGGGTTTGGGAGACAGGTGGTCAGAGACGTCATACGCTTGGCAATGCACCTGGAAGAGAGTCTTCCAGGTATTATAATGCGGCGATTCTTTCTCGAGGAGCAGCGGAATGTGGGTTTTGATGTTGGAGACGGTTTGTGCGGGGTGTAATGGGTGGGAATCCATGTGAAGAGGGCGAAGGGAGATGATCGGAGATGGGAGGTGAGTAGAAGGGAAACCGGCAGCAGCTGCAGCGGCGGAAATAGTGGTGGTTAAAGGATGGTGATCGGCTGGAATGATACCATAAACGATTACAGAAAAGATGATCTCTATTGAATACCATTGTGACTATATATAATACAGGAATAATAACTAGCGATCCTACAATCATGGAGAGATTAGCTAGAGTTTGTTACAAGATTAATGACTTTCTAAATATATATAATACATTCCTATTACACATATTATTAACTTGTATGCTACATTTGTTTTAGTTCAGAATCATTTTTGTTTCTTTTATACAGTATTTAAATTTACGTGAACTATTTTAATGTTTATTTCTTATAAATTTGCTCTATAAAATAACTTCATTTTTTAGATACACTATTAGTATAAAAAATACGAAATAAACGAATCGATTAATCGTAAAAAGAATCTTATTATTAAAATTAAATGCAAAAGTGGTGATGGTATAGAAATATAAGGACGGTAAGGAAGTTTATATGGTTAGAGAGAAAATATATGTTTAAAAAAGATTTGTGAAAAATCTGATATGTATAGATGAATGATGCATTTAACTCGTTGCATTGGTAATGGTCTAATTATAAATATAAAAAATATAATTAGTCATCCTATTAAATTTGTTCTCAAGATTAAACCGTTGATTTTTAATCAATAAATAAAAACATACTCTTTTTTTCTTGTGTAACCATTTTAGCTTAGTTATAAGTGATAATCAAAGGATCGTTTTTAGTATGTATGGATTCATGTTGAAATTCAAGGTTCAATAGCAGTATAACAATAATAATATGAATCTTTTGAATAAGACAATTCCTATGCATAACTCAATTGACTCATTTATATGATTTCTATAAGTAAAACTTTAGAGTTAACACGTTAATTCTTAATTATGATGAACCTTGATTTCTTATATATAAAAATAACACTAATGACATGTGACTTAATTACTTATATTATTTTATAAATCATTCAAACCCCCCCCCCCCCACCCCCTCCAACCCACCCACACACACTTTCATTCGTAATACATGCGTTATTTATAAATATCTGTTTACTTGTTTTTTTTATTTTCATTTGAACACTCGCAACACTTATTTGAACACTCGCAAACGCGGGAGCTCTTTGCAGCACCAGGTACGCCCTTATTTGAACACTCGCAACACTTAAACGCACATAACATAAGGTAAATGACGGATATGATAACTTGATGAGGCATACCGATTAATACCAACGAAAAAGTGAAGATAAATGCTGGTACAAAAATTAGTATGTTATGTAAAGATCTATACGAAAACAATTCAATATATACAATTATGGTTCAAAGCCGCCTTGATGATAGTAGTGTAGGATTATTCATCGTCTTCGTGATACAAACATCATATTAAACCCGTTACAAGGGGTCTCGAGATCGTAGCCTCGCACTTCACTCATTTGAATCAAGATGGCAGAGAAGATGATTCACCTCCATCACACACAACACAACACACATACTTAACTTGTAAATCCCAAAAATGTGTGTAGATAAGGTCTAAAACACTAAAAACACTAAAAACACATTCATTCTTGGGGTCCATAAAGCATTTAAACCAAACATCATGCAAATATAATTATAAACCAACCATAAAACCCCCAATTTCACTCTTGCAACCATCTCCGGTCACTAAACCGTCGCTACCGGTGATCCTCCGACGGTTGAATCCCATGGGAACCACCACAAATGCACGAATCAACAAGTATGCTCTCGCCTGTGCTCTTTTAGCCTCCACAAACTCCATCCTTCTGGGTTACGGTAAGCAAATCCAACATCAATTTCCGCTTTCACACACAATCGAACCACTAATTGAAGCAACAGAGCTGTTAAAAGTTAGAAATTCACTAAATTTCTTCATTAATTCGAAATACCCATATCAAAATTGTGTAATTAGATCCGAAATTGAGCAGAATACGCCGATTTTGAGCACCCAATTGCATAATTTTGTCCGAAAGATTGATTGTATCGATGATTGTCCACCAACTGTTCGACGAAATTCTTGTGTGCAGATATAGGCGTAATGAGTGGAGCAGTGCTGTTTATCAAAGATAACTTGAAGATCTCTTCAACCCAAGTGGAAATCCTTGTGGGTTCGTTGAATGTTTGCTCTTTAATCGGATCTTTCGCCTCCGGCAAGACTTCCGACTGCATCGGCCGGAGATACACCATTGTTCTTGCAGCAGCAACGTTTTTCATCGGAGCATTATTCATGGGTTTCGCTACGAATTTCGGTTATCTAATGGCCGGAAGAGTGGTCGCCGGCGTCGGAGTTGGGTACTCCTTGATGATCGCTCCGGTGTACACGGCGGAGCTATCTCCGGCGATGACACGTGGCCTCCTCACATCACTCCCTGAAGTTTTTATCACCTTGGGGATATTATTAGGGTATGTTGTCAACTATGCATTATCTGGTCTGCCTGAACATTTAAACTGGAGGCTGATGGTTGGACTCGCGGCGGTTCCCGCTGTCGGGATCGCGGTCGGGGTGTTGTTCATGCCGGAGTCCCCACGGTGGCTTGTTATGAAGGGGAGAGTGGATGAGGCGAAAAAAGTGTTGAAAAAGACTTCGGATTCGGATGATGAGGCGCATTTGAGGTTGGCGGAGATTATTAAAGCGGCGCTTGATGTGGGCCCATGTGATGAAATCATACGGGCCCACACCTGGACAGGTGAAGGTGTATGGAAAGAGTTGTTAAGGCCTTCACCTCCTCTACGTCGTGTCCTCATTGCCGCTATCGGGATTAACTTTTTTATGCAAGCGTCCGGGAACGACGCCGTGGTTTACTACACGCCCGAGGTTTTCAAGGCCGCGGGGATCGAACACCGAAAGCAACTCGTCGGGGTGACGATAATCATGGGCCTAGCCAAGACTTCTTTTGTCTTGGTATCAGCCTTTTTCTTGGATAAGTTTGGTAGGAGGCCCTTGTTGTTATTGGGCTCAATAGGCATGGTTATTTCTCTAGCTGGATTGGGCCTTGGGTCAAGGTTTTTGGAGCACTCAAGTCACAAGCCCACATGGGCAATAGCCTTGTGTGTGGTGGCGGTTTGTGCTGACGTGTCATTCTTCTCGATTGGGCTCGGGCCCATAACATGGGTGTACACATCAGAAATATTCCCAATGAGGTTACGCGCTCAGGGCTCGAGTCTAGCAGTGTCGGTAAACCGACTGGTCAGCGGGGTTGTATCGATGACGTTTCTCACGATATCGAGTAAAATAACTTTTGGAGGGATGTTCTTCGTGTTGTCGGGTGTTATGACAGTTGCAACGGTTTTCTTTTACTTATTTATACCGGAGACCAAAGGCAAGAGTTTAGAAGAAATAGGGGCATTATTTGAGAAAAAAGATACCCAGGGTAGTAAAATAACTGAAATGAGTGAAAGAGGGTAGAAATATAGTTTAAGGGTATAGTTTTTAATTCTCTATTGTAATGGTATTATTATTATTTTTTGCTAATTATGAATGGTACAAATCCGTAAGTAATTGTGTTATATTAGCGAATAGTAGTGACCGGTTTTGACTAACTCATAAGACTGTGAGGTCCACGCGTCGCAAACTGTTGTCCATCACACGGCATGAAAGTGTCACAACTCGTCCTAGATCTTCTTCCTCCCGTCAATTGCCCTCGTGGCAGCCAGTCTCATCATCCTAGCAGCGGTTTGAGGAGATAGAGCTACATATCACTTTTAATTTTTTATGTAAAAGATAAAGGTGTGTACTTTAAGTATATTCTTTGCACATCCTTTTGAGTATAGTCATGACATTGAGAGTATAGTCATGACATTGAGTGACGGACATGTCAATATGCCTTATATGATCCTTTTATCCTGCACAAATTGTTTTTTTTTAAAATAAGATTCTCTCCGTTTTGCATGTTAGAGCTTCACTGGTATCTATATCTATCTATTATAATAAAACTAGGTTAGAGCCCGTGTACTACACGGGTGGTTTAAATAATTACAATGTTATTTAAAATTAATTACTTATTAAGCGTAATAAAAAGTAAGATCAATAAGTTGCAAATTACAAAACATTAATTTAAAAGAGCAAACGTACAAACAAAAGTTTCTCATAGATTTCTGAACACTTCTTTGTATACAACGTTTTGTGTTTCGTTGGTAATGTTACCATTTTGATCTAAGATTAATAATTTAATCCCGTCTTTCGTCTTCACCCTTGACAAAGCAACGTATAACTGACCATGAGTGAAAACAGGTTCTTTAAGATACAAACCTACTCTTGACAACGATTGTCCCTGACTCTTGTTAATCGTCATTGCAAAGCAAACAGTAAGTGGAAATTGTCTTCTTTGAAACTTGAAAGGAATTTTTTTATCAGATGGCACGAGATTTATTCTTGGAATAAATGTTCTCCAACCAATATTACTTCCTGATATTATCTCTGCTTCAATAACCCGTTTTCCTAAAGAAACAATTTGCAGCCGAGTACCATTGCAAAGGCCATTTTGCTGGTCAATATTACGTAGAAGCATGACCGGAACACCAACTTTCAATACTAACCTGTGATTTGGTAACCCGGATATCTTAAGTCCATTCAAAAAATCCGGTGAATATAAATCTTGATGTGACATATTATTAAAATGTTCAGTTTGACATATGCTATCCGAACTAAGATACTCTACCTCATCACCGGGAAAAAGTGAAAGCAAATGATCATTTATTTCATGAACGACTTCGTTTTTAGGTGCTAGAATTGCTCTGTCACGAAAATAATCTTTGTCTTTGTATTTCAATAACATTGATGGGTAGACAAAATGAATCAGACTTGATAAAGGATCGACATCATCATGTATTATGAGGTCATTTGGTATAGTAATAGTAGCCTCACCATCATTATAACCACCAACGTTACCCTCTCCGATATCAATTAGCCATGATGCAAATTCTTTGATTTGTTCGTTGTCATCATCTTCTGTGCCTGCTTTTAGTCTCATGTTTTTTGTTAAAGTAAGTAACTTGCATTTATCCCAAATGTATGATGAGCTTAATGATGCATTTACAATCTCCTGTCGAGTACCGTTTGGAACAACAGGTAAAATTTGTCTAAAATCACCACCAAAAACAAAAACTTTACCACCAAATAACATATCTGAAGGTCCAGAGGTATCTTTAGCTAATACATCATTCATCGTCCTCTCTAACGCTTCAAAAGCATGCTTGTGAGTCATGGGCGCTTCATCCCAAATAATTAATTTAGTTTGCTTTAGTAGATGAGCAATTTCACTATTTGGTTTTATATGGCAAACTGAATCCTCGTTTACATTCAATGGAATATGGAATCTTGAGTGTGCAGTACGACCTCCTGTAAGCAACAAAGATGCTATTCCGCTAGATGCTACGTTTAATACAATCTCACCTTTAGACCTTATTGATGTCGCCAATGTTCTCCATAAAAATGTTTTACCGGTTCCGCCATATCCATAAACAAAAAAAACACCTCCTTTATTTATTTCAACAGCAGTCATGATTTCATTATAAACCAGTCGTTGTTCATCGGTTAAAGAATTAAGGAGTTTTTCAAATTCACTCATCTCCTTTGCAACATCATACAATAACTCCTCGCTAATTAAGCGATTATTCGAAGAAGACAAACAATCATTATCCGGGTAAGGCATACTTGTAAATGACCTTAGTGTTGAATTGTTCCGTAACAAATACTTTTCGATCTCAAACAATGTAAGGTTCTTGATCTGATTCTCAGATAGAGACAAACCTGTAATACAGTAATAGAAAATGTCAAAAATTATTGACAACTAAAATAAGTTAAGAAAAGTATAAAAGGTAATATGTAACAAACTAATTTTTTAAAGTAAATATATGAACATTTGTATATGTTTTTTAATAGACAAAAAGGTTCATAGATGTTAAGTATTACCCGGTAACCTCAAGATCTTTTGTTGCTTATAAAGAATTCCGTCTGATAAGTATTCCCACGTAGTATTCCATACATAATCCGGCCTTGCTAAAGAATTTGATAACAACATTGTTGAAAACAAAGTACGGACATAGAAACCAGATCCAGAATGACTCGCCTCTTTAATTGCATCAATATATTCTGCATCATCATCTAAAAGACCAAGTGCATAACATGCATCTCGAAATGTTGAAAACATTTCTCCATTAACTGTTTTAATATCATCAAACGACTTGGGTCCTTTCACTTTGTTAAGAAGAATGCGTAAGTAATAGGCCTCACCAAGAGAAGGAGATACTGAGTGAATTCTACCAATTGAAAAGCCTTGTTTTCTTGGAGCCCAATATTTTTGGTCAGCTTTCCATACAAATTTAGTAGGGAATTCGACATATGTTAACTTACGTGCCTCGTGGTCCGAACGATTTAGTTCCATCCAAGATAAAAACATTGTACATCCAACAGATGGTTTCTTTAGTACGTTGTCTATATCATCATCAACATCGTACACAATTTGTTGTTGGTTTGGCAAATGGAAAGGCAACCTGACAACAGATGGATAACGGTAATGTACATCAAAACCAAAAATTCTCCATGAAGCCTCACATGCAGATATATATCTACAATCATAGTATTCTTTGATCTCATCAACATTGTTATCATGGCCGGTATCATTGTTTGGATCAATAACTGCAACAGTAGCCCTATCAGGTCCTTTATTTATATACTTGAATAAGTACTTTATCGATCCTGCTTGATTACACCATTCGACATTAATATGTGCTTGGTATCTTTTTAGAAGGTGTTTGTTATACGCAACAACACTCCTATTGTCCAGCTTTACACCTGATTTTTCAACAAAATTTCCAGTATCTCTTCTTTTATACAACGGAAAACCATTTGAATCAGTAGACGTGCTTTCGTTAAAATTCTTTGGATAATTTTTGGAGCATTTTTTATCTACCATGCAAGGACATTTTGGATTAGCATTACCACATGGACCGTGTATCATAAATTCCGTTACCAGATCATATAACTCGGGATCTTCATTCTTGTCAGGAATTTCAGCAGAAATAAATTTATCTATATCATCTACCGTATGAAGCTTGTGTTGATTGTTAATGAATATACATATATGGGCATGAGGCAGTCCCCGTTTTTGAAATTCAACTGTGTAAACAACTGTTTAGATAGAAAAAAAATTATCATTATAAATTCATAATTCATAATGTAAAATAAAAGATTATATATAAAAATATATATGTATTTCGAATGCAAGCAATAATATGATGTGTGTGTGTATATATATATATAAATAATTAGTTTAAAAGGTTTTAGAAATCATACCTGCAGAAACTGATCCGAATACCGATTTATCCTTTAGATCTTTTATAATTGAATCAAGTTTAAGTCTAAACAACCGACAAAGTATGTCGGGCCTATCTTCTGGTTTCAATGTCGTGTCCGTGAGAAATCTTTTTACTTCAGGCCATTTTGGGTTACAAGTAATAGTGATGAAGAAATCTGGATATCCATACCATTTACACAGAGACATAGCATCAAGATAATTTTGCATCATGTACCGAGCACCACCAGTAAAAGATGATGGTAATATAACACGTTTACCAACATCAGCCATAGATTCAACTCCTTTGTCCCGTTCTTTGCAAATAGTATCGTACGATTCACTACGTAGAACCTTTTGTTGAGTACGTATGAAGTTTAACCTTTCACTCTCAATCATAGTGTATGAGTCGACTAAAAACTGTTGGAAAAGTCTTCTAGAATTTAGAATCAATGAGAAGCTGTTGACACGATCCTGGACACGATATGAAAAAAATTCTCTCATTGATAACCTTTCCCTTTTTTTACTGTTTGACGTACCAACGTTTCTGTGAAGAATGTCAACCCTATAACCATCATCACCATATGGAAAAAGCAATGGATACTGCAAAGGAAGGTATGAAGGATGAAGTTCACTGATACGTCTAAGAATTCCATTTTGAGTTTCAACAATAACATCACGCCTATCGATACAATCCGAAATGTCACCAACGATCAAGGCAGCAACCTCTGAAGCAGTTGGTAAATTATATGTCCTACCATCTTTGTTCCTCTTACCAATTAATCGTAGCTTTAGGTTGACATGGGGATTGTCGTTGAACGAATCTCTCACCATCTTGTAAATCTTAACTAATTGGTTATCCGAATCAAGCATAGACTTTAGTTCTTGTATTATTTGTAGATCTTGATCATCTTGAGCGGATGCAATATTTTTGGACGAATCACTGAAATAAATATGCATATTAAACATAAAACATTTAATGAATATTTATTGTAAAATATATAAACAACATATATTGATGTATAACGTACCCAAATAACATTTTTCTATTAACCAACTCATTTTCAGTGTCATATATATATAATTGAGAGAACTTCGGTCTTGATCCAGTAACTGGTAGAAGACTACCCATACTGTGATAGTTCTGCCCACTTAGTCTGAATATAAAAGGAGCGTTGCCTCTATTAATCGATGAATCAATCTTGCCTCCCATGGATGTGAAAGAAAACATAGAATTGTAACGTCTAATATTGTTCATGAAATATTTGCTTTTAGGATCCATACAACGGAAAAGATTTTCATAAGTGTCCCTTGGTTGTTTGTAATCCGGAAGTTCAACCTTTCCATAATAACAACATAACAAATAAGATTTTCTACCGTTATGTTTTCTTTGATTCTTTCCTTCTTGGTTCCAAAGTTTAGCGTTACAAACCTCGCATTTGAGCGTTTGGTCTCCATGATCTAAGTAATCTGATGGATAAATGGTATCAGTATGACAACAAAAAATATAAATGAATGAATTTCAATTTATATATAATTATATATATGGGTGTGTATATATATACACACAAACACACACAAACAGACACACATATATATATAATATATGTTAATAAAATAATAACGGTCGTATGAAAATGAGTTTCAAATAATTTCATATTAAATTATGTTTAAAATACCTTTAGATATTCCATTAAATGGGTCCTTAATACGTGTGTTCGGTTCATCCTCTGCATCAATAGTTAAATCTGACATTGGTATAGGAGATGTTATCCTTGACTTTCTTAATATGTTACGTTTCCCTGATGATAATTTCCTTAGAGAAGAAATTTGTGTCCCTGATGATGTATATGTAGATGGCAGGATAGGAGAGGAAATAGGATATATGTTAGTAGATGATGATGAACCATATTTCACATTGGTATTGTTAGTAGATCCTGCAAATAATATGGTTAATTAAATATAAAAAAATAATTGAATGTATGTTGGCGTATTACGGACAATATCATGTTCGAAAATTGTAGCATTGAGAAACAAAACATTTAAATAACTGACCTGGAGTTTTATTATACAACGGATGCGTACACGTGTATGTTGTGTTATGAACATTTGGGTTAGATGGATGTGTTGAAGTTGGTAGGTTGGATGGAGTGGAAGTACATACTGAAGAGGATGGTGAATTATTGGAAAAATATGTTGAAGTAGTAACCTTTGGTAGTCTCTTTTTATCCAAGTGTAATTTCCTAAGTTTACGCCTTTCAACAGATTGAATATTTGAGCACCTACATAATGGTTTATAAAAAAGTAATTACTTGTGGAATAATTCTGATACAAAAACAAAAATATAATATAATGTAGGTTTGATATTTTTTAAGAATAGTATTTGTTTAAATTACTTTTAATATTGAATATATTTGATAATTATATTTGTGAATGAAATGTTTTTTCACACAAGTGTGTGTATAAATATATGTGTGTGTGTGTGTATATAGAGAGATATAGTTTTGTTATATATATATATATATATATATATTTGGTATATATATATATATATATATTTATATATATATGTATAATATTTGGTATGTATATATGTGTGTGTTTATTTATACTAATACATATTCAAGAAAAGAATAAGAATAATGTATTACGTGTAAGTATTACATACAGCTATAATTAATCTATTATAATATAAATCAAATATTATATATGTCCATGTGAATATATTGTTTTAAAATAATATACGAGTAATATAGTCGTGGTAATGTGTATAAAGTATAATGCTTTTATGGGAATCAATTTAAACTTACCATTAGAAATGTCTGAACATGGTATTCTTGTTGAGTGATCTGGAATAAGAAAGAGACAAAATGAAAATGATGTTTAATTGTTTTTTCATAAATTTTATAAATAAAATTATGATAATGATAACAAATGAATTAATAACTTACTGTCACAAATTTGTTTGTTGTTAGGATATTGGGTGGAGGAAGACAGTTGAATGATTGATTGACAGTCCATGTTCTCTATGTTCGAAGCAGAAGTTTTTTCTAATCTTTTGTTGTCCAAATATAATTTTCTAAGCTTTCGTCTTTCAGCAGATGTATGATGAGTGGAATTTTGAGCTAAGATTAAGATTAAAAAATTTAAGATTATTTATGAATTCATTTATGATAATATGACATAAAATACTGAATATAAATCGTGTTATTAGTTAAATTAAATATAGTAAATTGTATTTTATTTTCGTAAAAAATTATAAAGGATCTTTGGTAATTAATTTTTGTACATATACATATCTCACTTGTAATTAATAGGGATATGAAACTTGTATATAGAAACAAAAATAAAAAATGAATATGAATAAAGAAATTGTATATAATACAAAAAACGTATTTATTGTACATGTATATGTAATTTATATTAATTTATTCTACATATATATATCTAATTCGCAATTTATATTGTTATGAATAATTTAAATTTATATAAACAAAATAGCACATTTTTTTGTATTTAACATTAACACTACCATTTGAAATGTCAGATAATGGTGTTCTCTCCATTTGACCTGCAATAAAATAACATAAATTGAGATAGCATGTTTATAATCTTTTATGAATGAAAATTTAAAAGTAATATAAATAAATATCAATTACTTACTTTGATGAAAATTATTTACTGGATTTGACGATGGAGACGGTGAAATATGGTGGCTCAATCTTTTTGTCATTTTCTGTTCACTTCCATACGTTTTTAACAAAATTTATATGAATGTAGGCAATGATGATAATAAAGAAGTATTTCAGTATACAATAAAGAGAATGTGTCAACATGGATTATATTTTCTTACTTGCGAAATATATTAATAGGTATAATTTATTTTAATATTTTTTATGTTTGTACAATGTAAAATCAATGTGTTTTAGGTATTTTACGTAACTTCCTTTTTCATTTCATACAATATTAATGGAAATTAAACATTAATTAAATAATAAAATGGGATACATAATAATTTCATGTCGTACTCAGTAATATTACTTAAATGAAAACGAAAGCGATAACGTACCTATTTTATATAAAGTGTAAAGTTGAATACGTAGTCTTTTTAGTGATGATATAAGTTGAAGAACTTAAATTGGTGAGAGTAATGAGCATGAGTAGGAAGATGTTTTTGTACATCTTCTATGGTATAAATAAATAATTATCATGTATTTTAGGAAATTATGTGTAGTTAATTTGTAATTAATTTGTAATTAATGGGATTTTCAAAAGTTAGGAAAGTTGTTATTAAAATTTGTCAAATATTATAATTTGTTTTTTGGATTTGAGATAGAATTTAACAAATACTTTTGAGAATATTTTTTTTGAATGGTGTAATTGTATCGATAAACAAATCAAATGACATAAACAATAGTTTGAGATCGTAAGCATTAATATTAATTAAATGAAAACGCAAGCGAGAACGTACCTGTTTTATAAAAAATGTAAAGTTATTGAGATTTTCTTATGTTGGGAAACTTTGTATTTAATTTGTCAATTATCATTTGAATTTGATATTTTTTAAATAAGTTAAGATATAGTTTTGTTAAATCTTTATTTGAGGCTTGTAATTTATGATGATTACATGACATACATAATATGTTTGAGATTGTTAGCAGTATTATTAATAAAATGAAAACATATGCGACAACATACAATTATTTATTTATATAATATAAGCTGCAATATGTCGTAGTGGAATTTTTGAAATATAAATCTTGAAATTGTTGAATGTTGAAAGAATTGATGGATGATATAAGTTTAATAACTTAAATTGATGAGAGTAAGGAGGAAGACTAAGAAGATGCTTGTTTAAAACTTGAAAGGTATAGAAAAATATCATGTATTTTAATAAATCATGAGTAATTATTTTATAAAATTATAGAGATTTTCATGTGTTGGGAAATTTAGTAACAATACAATGCATAATAAGGATGTTTACTTTATAGAATATCATGTATTTTAATACATGAGTAATTATTTATAAAATTATAGAGAATGTGTTGGGAATTTAGTAACAATACAATGCATATAAGGATGTTTACCTTTAAAATATGATAAATGGGACGATAAATATTAATATGTGAATAATATCCAACAATATTATAAAGTGTGAGTTGTTGTATAAGCAACAATTTAAATATTAAGTTGCACAAGAACAATGGTTGCACGATCGATAAGGAGCACCAATATAATGACCTTCTGCAATGCTTGGTTCAATCTTTTTGTCATTTTCTGTTCACTTGTATACTTTTTTAACAAAATTTATGAATGTAGACAATGATGATAGTAAAGAAGTATTTCAGTATACAATAAAGAGAATGTGTCAACCAAGATTATATTTTCTTACTTGTGAAATATATTAATATGTTTAATTTATTTTAATATTTTTTATGTTTGTACAGTGTAAAATCAATGTGTTTTAGGTATTTTACGTAACTTCCTTTTTCATTTCATACAATATTAATGGAGATTGAACATTAATTGAAATGAACGGTTAATTAGGATGGTTATCAATAAAAATTTATATTTAGGATGTTACATTAATTTAATAATTCAGAAAAGTTTCATAAAGCGTAAATTTATACAAATGTGTTTCCATAAAATCATAAGCAGTTTACAACATTTTGAGTGTTTTTATACAAAAGATTTTAAGTAAACAATTTAAATAATTTCATTCTTGTCTATAATGTAATTCAATTACAACATAAGAAAATTGTAATATGACAACATTTATTTAATAATTTTCAAGTTACATAAAAATGGGATGATATACATGTAAAAAAAACTTTAACGTTAAAAACGGTTTACATTCACGTGAAAAAATATATTATTAAAAGAATAGTTAACAACCACTGTTGTTAAAAATTTATATGTGGATTGTAATCGATATGATGAATAATAAATAAAGATACATAATAATTTAATATCGTACTCAGTAATATTACTTAAATGAAAAAGAAAGCGATAACGTACCTGTTTTATATAAAGTGTAAAGTTGAATACGTAGTCTTTTTAGTGCGTGATTTATATTTTGAAGAAGGTTGAATGTTGAAAACACATGATGGATGATATAAGTTGAAGAACTTAAATTGTGAGAGTAATGAGCATGAGTAGGAAGATGTTTTTGTACATCTTCTATGGTATAAATAAATAATTATCATGTATTTTAGGAAATTATGTGTAGTTAATTTGTAATTAATTTGTAATTAATGGGATTTTCAGAAGTTAGGAAAGTTGTTATTAAAATTTGACAAATATTACAACTTTTTTTTCGATTTTAAATAGAAATTAACAAATACTTTTGAGAATTTTTTTTGAATGGTGTAATTGTATCGAGAAAAAAAATCAAATGACATAAATAATAGTTTGATATCGTAAGCATTAATATTAATTAAATGAAAACGCAAGCGAGAACGTACCTGTTTTATAAAAAATGTAAAGTTATTTTTATTTTCTTATGTTGGGAAACTTTGTATTTAATTTGTCAATTATCATTTGAATTTGATATATCTAAAATAAGTTAAGATATAGTTTTGTTAAATCTTTATTTGAGGCTTGTAATTTATGATGATTACATGACATACATAATATGTTTGAGATTGTTAGCAGTATTATTAATAAAATGAAAACATATGCGACAACATACAATTATTTATTTATATAATATAAGCTGCAATATGTTGTAGTGGAATTTTTGAAATATAAATCTTGAAATTGTTGAATGTTGAAAGAATTGATGGATGATATAAGTTTAATAACTTAAATTGATGAGAGTAAGGAGGAAGACTAAGAAGATGTTTGTTTAAAACTTGAAAGGTATAGAAAAATATCATGTATTTTAATAAATCATGAGTAGTTATTTTATAAAATTATAGAGATTTTCATGTGTTGGGAAATTTAGTAACAATACAATGCATAATAAGGATGTTTACCTTTAAAATATGATAAATGGGACGATAAATATTAATATGTGAATAATATCCAAAACAATATTATAAAGTGTGAGTTGTTGTATAAGCAACAATTTAAATATTAAGTTGCACAAGAACAATGGTTGCAGGATCGATAAGGAGCACCAATATACTGACCTTCTGCAATGCTTGGTTCAATCTTTTTGTCATTTTCTGTTCACTTGCATACTTTTTTAACAAAATTTATATGAATGTAGACAATGATGATAGTAAAGAAGTATTTCAGTATACAATAAAGAGAATGTGTCAACCAAGATTATATTTTCTTACTTGTGAAATATATTAATATGTTTAATTTATTTTAATATTTTTTATGTTTGTACAGTGTAAAATCAATGTGTTTTAGGTATTTTACGTAACTTCCTTTTTCATTTCATACAATATTAATGGAGATTGAACATTAATTGAAATGAACGGTTAATTAGGATGGTTATCAATAAAAATTTATATTTAGGATGTTACATTAATTTAATAATTCAGAAAAGTTTCATAAAGCGTAAATTTATACAAATGTGTTTCCATAAAATCATAAGCAGTTTACAACATTTTGAGTGTTTTTATACAAAAGATTTTAAGTAAACAATTTAAATAATTTCATTCTTGTCTATAATGTAATTCAATTACAACATAAGAAAATTGTAATATGACAACATTTATTTAATAATTTTCAAGTTACATAAAAATGGGATGATATACATGTAAAAAAAACTTTAACGTTAAAAACGGTTTACATTCACGTGAAAAATATATTATTAAAAGAATAGTTAACAACCACTGTTGTTAAAAATTTATATGTGGATTGTAATCGATATGATGAATAATAAATAAAGATACATAATAATTTAATATCGTACTCAGTAATATTACTTAAATGAAAAAGAAAGCGATAACGTACCTGTTTTATATAAAGTGTAAAGTTGAATACGTAGTCTTTTTAGTGCGTGATTTATATTTTGAAGAAGGTTGAATGTTGAAAACACATGATGGATGATATAAGTTGAAGAACTTAAATTGTGAGAGTAATGCGCATGAGTAGGAAGATGTTTTTGTACATCTTCTATGGTATAAATAAATAATTATCATGTATTTTAGGAAATTATGTGTAGTTAATTTGTAATTAATTTGTAATTAATGGGATTTTCAGAAGTTAGGAAAGTTGTTATTAAAATTTGACAAATATTACAACTTTTTTTTCGATTTTAAATACAAATATTACAACTTTTTTTTCGAACAGACCACCATCATCGTTTAAGATTCTAATCACCGATCTATGTATACATTTTTAGTTATAATTGTTCATGGTTTTCTGATGATTTTTCCTCGATCTATGTATATGGTGTTTAACTAGCTCAACTGTCAACCGTCACGCGGGTACTACCTTTGCTAAATCGTCTTCTGAAGCTGCTATTGAGGTTTTTTTTATAATTTTTTCTTTTACTTTTATTAAGTATTATGCTAAATAGTTAGAATTTATGCTAATCGTTTTCATATTTTAAATTAGTTGTGTTGTTAGGTTTTAGTTGTATGAATTATGCTATAATATTAGTAATTTGATATGAATTGTATGAATTATGCTAATTGTATGCTAATTGTTTGCATATTTTAATTGTTTGTGTGGATCATTAAAATCCAATTTATCTTAATATTATTGATTAGCTTTATCTTTGTGTTTTATGTTATATTTTAATCCAATTTATCTTAATATTAGTAATTTATCTTAATATTAGTAATTTGGTATGAATTGTATGATTGTTTGTGTGGATCATTAAAATCCAATTTATCTTAATATTATGATTGTTTGTATGCTAATTGTTTGCATATTTTAATCATGAGTCGTGCTAGCAGTTGATATTGGGTTGTTTTTGGAATGATGTTAAATTGTATTTTGTTTATTATAACAAAATATAGTGAATACAAGTAATTTTGACTCATTTAAATATATTTTGGTTAATTATAACCTCATAAAGTAGGTACGGTCATATTAAACCATTCACATTATATTCTTGTTATTACAGTAGATTTTATGTTAATTTTATAAACTCGCAAAGTATGATCATTAAATTCCTAGGATGTAAATGGATTGTGTGCATAGGTTATGTAAGCATATGTATATAAACTAGGGTTAACAAAAATTATGATGATTCTTTTTATAACCACATAAAGTGGGTACATGCTAATCATCACGAGCTTAGAAATACCCGCCCGAAATTGATTTAGTAATTAATTTCGGGTTGTCCCTGTTTTGGGACTGCTTTTTGAATATTTTATCTCATTTAGGATATGAATGTGTATTACATGATTGTTTGTTTAAGAAAAATTTGGTTTTTATTTTCTCTTTGCTCCACGAGTATATATTTCTATATGTATATATATACTTGGGAGCTAAGAGGAAATGCTACCGAATTTTTTTTAAACAAACAATCATGTGAGGCACGTTCATATATGAGATAAGATATTCAAAAAGTGGGTATAGCAACCTACCCTTTTGAATTCTCAATCCGTTGTCCTAGTTTTTGTTAATCATGTTTCGTGTATAAATTTTCATCCACTTAAATCCTAACATGTATTGCAGTTCCATAATCATGCCTGTCGATAAAAGTTGGCTTCTTAATCCGAACCGTAGATCACCTGAGTATCAACAAGGACTTGGCTCTTTTATAGATATGTGCGAAAAACTTACCGACAGTTATGGTCAAATTCGATGTCCGTGTATGAAATGTCAAAATACCGTATTATTAGGATGGGTTAAAATGAAATATCATTTAAAAATATGGGGCATGTACCGGTCGTACAAAGATTGGATCTATCACGGTGAAAGTTTAATTCCTCAAGTTGTAGTTGTGGATAACGTTGCGCCAACAAACGAAATGGCTGACGTTATCGAAGATGTTATGGAGGAGAGTAGCGGTCTCCATGAGCAGAGTAGTGGTATCCATGATGATTTTGAGAAGTTGTTAGAAGAAGTTCAATCAGAATTATATCCGGGTTGTGCTAAGTTTTCTTCCCTTGATTTTTAGCAAAGCTTATGCATATCAAGGGGAAGAATAAATGGACTAATAGCTCATTTGATGAGCTTCTTGAGTTGTTACAATCTTCACATCCTGAGGGTAATAAAATCCCCCCTTCTCATTATGTAGCAAAAAGGACATTAAAAAAGATTGGTTTAGGATATGAGTCGATACATGTGTGCAAATATGATTGTGCTCTTTTCTGGGAAGAAAACCTTTTGTTAGAAAAATGTCCCGTTTGTAATGAGAGTAAGTGGGTTGATACGAATACAAAGGGCAAGAAGTTACCCAAAATATTCGGAGTAGGCAGTGGTTGGGGAAAAAGAATGGCAAGTGGTATAATCCACACCCAAAATACTCGTTGAAGATCAGTGATCGAAAGTTATTTTGTGAGTTTATAAAGGATGTTAAATTGCCTGATGGATTCAGATCTAATATCAGGAAGAGAGTTGTAACATTTGACCCATTTTCAAATTTGTAACCCGAACCTATTCTGTTCAGAGTATTTATTCTAATGAATTAAATGTAATATGGTGTAGGTTAACAAATATTATAAATTATGTTTCATCTATTTAAAACAATTGGACAATTTATAATAATGTTATGAATTGTAAATATCTATTATTAAGTTGAAAGTCTATATATCATTTTATATTAAAAAAACTAAATCTAAAAGATTCATTAAAAAATTTATAAAAGTTTATAAATATTTTGTAAATAGATGGAATTATTGTTTAAATTAAGTTTAGGGTGGAAAGTGGCAATTATAAAACTTGAATTACAAGTTTTCACATAAAATAACAACTGTTTTAAAATACAGGGACTATATGTGTAAATTATTTTAAATAACCCAACCCCCCACTGTTTCCCCTCATCGGCCGCTTCCCCCTCCGGCCACCGTCCGATCACCCTCCGGCACCCCCCGAAACCTCGATTTCCACTCGTTCGATGCGATTAAACCGGTTCTACACGTTGGAGAGACGGTTTCGAACTCATAGCCAATATTAATTAGACTTAATCGAATGTTTAACATGTTCAAACAAAAACCGAAAACCACATTCAAATCTCAAACTGTTTCAACTCGATCATCAACGCAATCAATCAAATTAATCAACTGAAAATGATTCTGTGAACGTTGCGAATTCAAATATATCAATAATTGCGAATAACACCATGTAATTATAACCGAATCGTGACCCGAAACTCCCGAATCAATCTTAAACTCGTTTGATTTGAAACAGCTACAATCGGTGTTATATACTCACAGTGTCACCATCAAAACGTCCCATGTGAACTTACTGCAACTTGAATTACAAACGAATCAAACCCCATCATCTCTTTCGATCTCCATCTTCACGTCGAACCTGCAACTAGTCGAACCCCATATTCGAAGCAACCTCAACAGAAATTGATTGAGGGCTTTTGATCGTCTGGTCCAAGAGAAGCTCTCTGTGCCATTAATTTGATTTCCATCAACAAAATCAACTCGAATTGATTTCTCAACTGTCGCGACTTGTTCATCTTTCACCCCATCGATTCCATCATCATTTCAGATAATTAGTTACACACACACACTCGTTTTGAATGCTAAACAAAAGCCCTATGTTTAATTTGGCTATTGATCAAGTTTTCAATTCTAATTTGAAACAAATTGGATCTTGGGTTCTAAGGAATTAGGGATTGGTTAAGTTGATGGTTTTGTTAATTAGAAATCAAATTAAATCAGATCTGGGGCTTTGGCCCACTGGTAAACGCGCATGACATACATACGGGCGACCAGGGTTCGACCCTTGGCACCCGCATGTATTTAAAAAAAAAACAGTTTTTTTTTCTTATTTTCTTTATCAAATTAAATTTCAAAAATCATTAAACATTTGTTTTGTTAATTAATATTATCTTAGAAATTATTTATTAAGTTCTAAAAAAATTCTAATATTATAATCTCACTTTTATTAAAGGTCTAAATGTTATAAAAAAAGGGTTAATTATTAATTTTAATTTTATATAAAGAAAATTCACGTTTAAACAAATTTAAACTATTTCAAATCGTTTTAAAATAATATTTTATAAAATCTAAATAATTAACTATTCATTTAATTATTTTACCAAGAATTCAAGTAATTAATTTAAAATTAATTATTTAACTTCTACACCTTAAAATTCATTCAAACGTTTTATTAAAAGTTTTGAACATATTTAGTCACTTTATTCCAATTATTATCAATTAATATTTTCTTTATTTAAATTCATTTCCTCTATTTTATTTAATCATATTAAATCAAATACATTAGTTTAAATCATTTATAAACCCTAAGTCCCAAATTAGAACCCTAGTTTTTCAAGTCAATCTAGTCTTCAATCATTACATTGTTTTAAAATTAAGGCTATTCCTTAGGTTGAATCTCGGGGAGCTTCCTTTGGTATCACGTCTAGCATCCTATTAATTCCAAAACCCTAATTATTATCATGTAAGTATTCATTGCCCATTTTTCATGTTTTATTATTTGGGGAAATCATGTGATACTATACGCAACCATGTTTATTCATTTTTATTCTATTTCAATATTCAATTCATTACGTGTTATGTTATTTGCTTGCAATTATGTGTTCACATCTAGATAAACTTGATAACATGATCATTAATTCACACAACCACGGTAACAATGATAGATCTATTGGTTTGACAACCCACCCCATTTGTTTAGTCGCGTGGTGATTGAAACCGGAAACATACATTCTATAAGGCTTCGTCTGTGGACCGAGTCAATTCAGTCAATAGGTTAGATCGTGTTGTTTGTCATTTATGATACACTGTTGCATGTTAGTTATAACATTACCATGTGAATTGAATTGTTTTCAAGTTATTCAATCAAATTTTGTGTGTGTTTAAACCTGTGATTACTCACCGGCTAATTCTTTAGCTGACTCGTTACTTTTTCACATGATTTCAGGAAATGCTATTTAGTGGAATTCTCTCTGCTCATATAGGATTGGACCTAGTCAAAAATAAAGAAGACAATATTATATTTCATGGTTTTAATTGCGTTGTAATGTGTGACTTGAATGACATTATTCAATAAATAAATGGTTATTAAATGTTATTTCAACGTATTTATTACCTTGTGCTATGAACAATCGATTCACATTCGTCCGCCTCGATGATTCCGCCATCGGTCGGGGTGTGACAGATTGGTATCAGAGCCAAGGTTATAGGGAATTAGGTTATTAGAAATGGAATGACCTAGACTATAACTAAGTACATTTACACATGAGTCCTCTCATGTATTCTATATGTTTAGATAGGGCTTATATGTGTCACTTATGTCTATTATGTTTATATGATTATCACATTCTCTTATATCTTGATTCTTACCTTTCACATACAAATTCTCAAATCATATTATATGGCATTATGTGCCTAAATCAATTGTTTTCAAATTTTAAATTTTGATTTATTATTCATGGTTTTCAAATCTCGTCAAAGTCCGTGTCACATGACCGAGAACATGCAATGCTGGAAGAGTGGGATACCTGTATCTTAAGGTGTTCTGTCTAGGCAAGGTATTCATACAACTTGATTACCTTACCTGGGAACCCTCGAGATGAGTATTCGCTTATAGGTACGCATGTCCTCATTAAGGTTGTGGTGGACACAAATACTTTGATAAGTCAACGTATTCGCTTTGGTTTGCGAACCGAACGTTTACACTCCTAACCTCTCATTGTTATTCTAAACAATCTCATTAACGATTTTATTATTTGAAAAGTTCTAAAGGTTTTTCCATATTATACAGCATGTCTTCCCGTCAAAACCACTCCCGATCTAGAAGCTCTGGCCGTAAGATTGCTGCTATAGTGGCACGTGAAGTTGCTGCGGTCATCCCAACACTGCTTACTCATTTGAACCAAGGCAACAACATTGTTCAAAATCAAGCTGCACCAAACCCTCCACGAGTTTGTACTTACAAGCACTTCAGTTCTTGCAATCCCACTAAGTTTAGCGGAACCGAAGGAGCCACTGGTCTTTTACAGTGGTTTGAGAGTATCGAGAACACTTTTCTCAATAGTGAGTGTCCCGAGAATCTCAAGGTTCGCTATGCTACAAGTGTTCTTCAAAAGAGAGCACTCACTTGGTGGAACGGGGAGAAACGAACCCGTGGAACTGATGCTGCCTTGGCATTAACGTGGGATGAAGTCAAAGAACTCATGACTCGGGAATTCTGTCCAAGAAATGAGATCAAGAAGTTAGAAGCTGAGTTCTGGGACTTAGCTCAAGAAAGTGGAGAAAATCTAGCTTACACCAACCGATTTCATTAATTGAGCCTACTTGTTCCCCACTTAGTTACTCCATTATCCCGGGCCATTGAAAAGTACATCGGTGGTCTACCCATGAAAATTCAAGACACGGTGTGGGGTAGGAATCCTGCAACTCTGGAAGATACCATCCGGTTAGCTGCTCAGTTAACTGACAATCATGTCAAGGCTGGAACCCTGACTAGGAAGGGTGCTAAGAAGGTGCCCGAGAAACCCTCAGCTGAACCCCCTAAAGAAGAAAAACCTGAACCTTCTCAAAACAAGAAGAGGAAGGTTAAATCCCAAAACTTTGCTGTGGTTACCCCTACTGTTCCAGTTAATCAAGTCGCACCAAGCTACCAACCAGTCTCCAACAATCAAGTCTCGGCAAAGAAACCTTACACCGGAACTTTCCCACAGTGCAATATTTGTAAGTACCACCACCCTGCTAATGCACAATGCCGTCGCTGCACCAACTGTGGTCGTTTCGGTCATACTTTCAACGTGTGTAAGAGCGCAGCTAAGACTCCGGCTACCGCACCTGTTCTTCAACATCCTCCTGCAATTACTCAGGGTCGTGCATGCTATCAATGTGGTGATCCGAACCACTTCCGCAATCGATGCCCTCAACTTGTCAGCACGGTGCCTACGGCTCAAGGACGTGCTTTTAACATCAATGCTCATCAAGCGCAAACCAATAGCGATGTGGTGAACGGTATGTTTTTAATCAATAATCATTATGCTTCAGTTTTATTTGATACCGGCGCCGACAAAAGTTTTGTGTCCTTAGAATTTGAGCCCTTACTTGCTAGTGCACGGACTAAGTTGAGAAAACCATTTACGGTAGAGATAGCCGACGGGAAACCTATCACAATCGATTCAATTATTCCAAACTGTATCCTTAGTCTTAGCGAGCATGATTTTCCTATCGATCTCACACCGATGCAACTTGGAAATTTCGACGTCATTATAGGCATGGATTGGCTATCTAAGAACCATGCTGAAGTTGTTTGTTACGAGAAAATCATCCGGATCCCTCTTGCGCCCGAAAAGATGTTAAATATTTATGGAGAAAAACCTTCCAAAGGCCTTCGACTTATGTCATGTACCAAAGCTCAAAAGTACCTTCGCAAGCATTATGTGGCTTTCTTAGCACATATCGTGAAAACGAATGAGAAGTCAAAGAAAGTCGAGGATATTCCGATCATTCGTGACTTTCCGGAAGTGTTCCCCGATGACTTAACTGGACTCCCTCCTGTTCGTCAAGTCGAGTTTCATATCGATCTTGTGCCTGGTGCAACACCTGTAGCAAAATCTCCATATCGTCTTGCACCATCTGAGATGCAAGAACTTGCTAGTCAACTTCAAGAACTTTCCGATAAAGGTTTCATTCGACCAAGTTCCTCACCTTGGGGAGCCCCGGTATTGTTTGTGAAGAAAAAAGATGGCTCATTTCGTATGTGTATCGATTATCGGGAACTCAACAAGCTTACTGTTAAGAACCGGTATCCTCTACCAAGAATCGATGATTTGTTTGATCAACTTCAAGGCGCTTCATACTTTTCCAAGATTGACCTTCGTTCTGGTTATCATCAACTACGAGTGCATGATGACGACATTCCCAAAACAGCCTTCCGTACAAGATATGGTCATTACGAATTTCTAGTTATGCCATTTGGTTTGACCAACGCACCAGCTGTGTTCATGGATTTAATGAACCGCGTGTGTAAACCATACTTGGACAAGTTCGTGATCGTCTTCATCGACGACATTCTGATTTATTCAAAATCAAGATCCGAACATGAACATCATCTTCGTTTGATTCTTGAACTATTGAAAAAGGAGAAACTATATGCCAAATTCTCTAAGTGTGAATTTTGGTTGAAGGAGGTACAATTCCTTGGTCACATCGTAAATGATAAAGGAATTCATGTGGATCCTGCAAAGATTGAGGCGGTAAAGAGTTGGGTGGAACCTAAAACTCCCACTGAGATCCGTTCATTCCTTGGCTTGGCCGGCTACTATCGGCGTTTCATCCCAAATTTCTCAAAGATCGCTGTGCCTCTTACTGCCTTGACCCACAAGGATAAGTCTTTCCAGTGGGGACCAGATCAAGAAAAAGCATTCCAAACACTTAAACAGAAGTTATGCAATGCTCCAATCTTGACCCTCCCTGATGGGAATGATGATTTTGTTGTTTACTGTGATGCTTCCAAGCAAGGTCTTGGTTGTGTCCTCATGCAACGAGGAAAAGTCATAGCCTATGCCTCAAGACAGCTCAAAATCGATGAGAAAAATTACACAACTCATGATCTCGAATTAGGAGCTGTGGTTTTCGCACTCAAAATCTGGAGACACTATCTTTACGGCACCAAGTGTGTTGTATTCACTGACCATAAGAGTCTTCAGCACATTTTCAATCAAAAAGAACTAAACATGAGACAACGGCGATGGGTTGAGTTACTCAATGACTACGATTGTGAAATTCGCTATCACCCTGGAAAAGCGAATGTCGTAGCCGATGCATTGAGTCGTAAGGATTATGTCATACTCCAAAGTGTGACGATTCAACCGAACTTAAAACTCGAATTCTCGAAGCCCAACACGAGTCAGTCACTGAGGGTAACATGTACGATGAAATGTCATGCGGCGCTGAACTTCAATTGGAAACAAAACCTGATGGTTTGTTGTATTTTCTGGATCGTCTTTGGATTCCTAAACGCAATGATCTTCGAATCCTCATCATGAGCGAGGCTCACAAAACTCGTTATTCCATCCATCCCGGTGCGGATAAGATGTTTATGAATCTCCGTAATCAGTATTGGTGGCCCGGCATGAAAAAGGATATAGCTTTGTATGTGTCCAAATGCCTCACCTGTTCAAAAGTTAAAGCCGAACATCAACGTCCGTCTGGATTACTTGTTCAACCTGATATTCCAGTGTGGAAGTGGGAAGACATATCCATGGACTTCATTACCAAATTGCCTCGAACCTCTAGCGGTTATGATAGTATTTGGGTCATCGTTGATCGATTGACTAAATCGGCACACTTCATACCGATTCGTGAAGATTTTCGAGTTGAGAAATTAGCTCGTATCTATATCAATGAAATAGTCAGCCGTCATGGTGTGCCATTAAATATTATCTCCGATCGTGATGGTCGATTCATCTCCCATTTCTGGCAAAGTCTTCAATCGTCTTTGGGAACCCGACTCAATCTCAGCACAGCTTATCACCCTCAAACCGATGGGCAGACTGAAAGAACAATTCAGACTCTTGAGGATATGCTTCGAGCGTGTGTCATTGACTTTAGTGGCTCTTGGGATTCTCATCTACCGTTAATCGAATTTTCATACAACAACAGCTACCATACAAGTATCCAAATGGCACCATTTGAAGCTTTGTACGGTCGCAAGTGTCAATCTCCCATATGTTGGTCTGAGATAGGCGATGCACAAATCACCGGCCCTAAACTGATTCAGGAATCAACCGATAAGATTCACAAGATTCGTGATAACTTGCTGGCTGCTAGAAATCGTCAGAAACATTATGCTGATAAGGGACGGAAACCCATGGAATACAACGTCGGTGATCTCGTACTTCTAAAGGTATCGCCTTGGAAAGGGGTGATCCGTTTTGGGAAGAAAGGGAAGCTAGCACCTCGTTATGTGGGTCCATTCAAAGTGCTTGAGCGTATTGGGAAAGTAGCTTACAAGCTTGAACTGCCTCAAGAACTCAGCAACATTCACCCAACATTTCATGTTTCCAACCTCAAGAAATGCCTTGCTGATGAGAACCTCCGCATTCCACTCGATGAAGTTCAAATTGATGAATCCATGCACTTTATCGAAAGGCCTGTGGAGATCATGGACCGTGAAATCAAACAACTCAAGCGTAGCCGAATCCCTATCGTCAAAGTTCGTTGGGAGTCTAAACGTGGCCCAGAGTTCACTTGGGAGCGTGAAGACCAAATGAAATCCAAGTACCCTCACCTTTTTGTCTCAGCCTCCTCGTGATCAAATTTCGGGACGAAATTCCTTAAAGTAGGGGAGACTGTAACATTTGACCCATTTTCAAATTTGTAACCCGAACCTATTCTGTTCAGAGTATTTATTCTAATGAATTAAATGTAATATGGTGTAGGTTAACAAATATTATAAATTATGTTTCATCTATTTAAAACAATTGGACAATTTATAATAATGTTATGAATTGTAAATATCTATTATTAAGTTGAAAGTCTATATATCATTTTATATTAAAAAAACTAAATCTAAAAGATTCATTAAAAAATTTATAAAAGTTTATAAATATTTTGTAAATAGATGGAATTATTGTTTAAATTAAGTTTAGGGTGGAAAGTGGCAATTATAAAACTTGAATTACAAGTTTTCACATAAAATAACAACTGTTTTAAAATACAGGGACTATATGTGTAAATTATTTTAAATAACCCAACCCCCCACTGTTTCCCCTCATCGGCCGATTCCACCTCCGGCCACCGTCCGATCACCCTCCGGCACCCCCCGAAACCTCGATTTCCACTCGTTCGATGCGATTAAACCGGTTCTACACGTTGGAGAGACGGTTTCGAACTCATAGCCAATATTAAATAGACTTAATCGAATGTTTAACATGTTCAAACAAAAACCGAAAACCACATTCAAATCTCAAACTGTTTCAACTCGATCATCAACGCAATCAATCAAATTAATCAACTGAAAATGATTCTGTGAACGTTGCGAATTCAAATATATCAATAATTGCGAATAACACCATGTAATTATAACCGAATCGTGACCCAAAAATCCCGAATCAATCTTAAACTCGTTTGATTTGAAACAGCTACAATCGGTGTTATATACTCACAGTGTCACCATCAAAACGTCCCATGTGAACTTACTGCAACTCGAATTACAAACGAATCAAACCCCATCATCTCTTTCGATCTCCATCTTCACGTCGAACCTGCAACTAGTCGAACCCCATATTCGAAGCAACCTCAACAGAAATTGATTGAGGGCTTTTGATCGTCTGGTCCAAGAGAAGCTCTCTGTGCCATTAATTTGATTTCCATCAACAAAATCAACTCGAATTGATTTCTCAACTGTCGCGACTTGTTCATCTTTCACCCCATCGATTCCATCATCATTTCAGGTAATTAGTTACACACACACACTCGTTTTTGAATGCTAAACAAAAGCCCTATGTTTAATTTGGCTATTGATCAAGTTTTCAATTCTAATTTGAAACAAATTGGATCTAGGGTTCTAAGGAATTAGGGATTGGTTAAGTTGATGGTTTTGTTAATTAGAAATCAAATTAAATCAGATCTGGGGCTTTGGCCCACTGGTAAACGCGCATGACATACATACGGGCGACCAGGGTTCGACCCTTGGCACCCGCATGTATTTTAAAAAAAAAACAATTTTTTTTCTTATTTTCTTTATCAAATTAAATTTCAAAAATCATTAAACATTTGTTTTGTTAATTAATATTATCTTAGAAATTATTTATTAAGTTCTAAAAAAAATTCTAAATATTATAATCTCACTTTTATTAAAGGTCTAAATGTTATAAAAAAAGGGTTAATTATTAATTTTAATTTTATATAAAGAAAATTCACGTTTAAACAAATTTAAACTATTTCAAATCGTTTTAAAATAATATTTTATAAAATCTAAATAATTAACTATTCATTTAATTATTTTGACCAAGAATTCAAGTAATTAATTTAAAATTAATTATTTAACTTCTACACCTTAAAATTCATTCAAACGTTTTATTAAAAGTTTTGAACATATTTAGTCACTTTATTTCAATTATTATCAATTAATATTTTCTTTATTTAAATTCATTTCCTCTATTTTATTTAATCATATTAAATCAAATACATTAGTTTAAATCATTTATAAACCCTAAGTCCCAAATTAGAACCCTAGTTTTTCAAGTCAATCTAGTCTTCAATCATTACATTGTTTTAAAATTAAGGCTATTCCTTAGGTTGAATCTCGAGGAGCTTCCTTTGGTATCACGTCTAGCATCCTATTAATTCCAAAACGCTAATTATTATCATGTGAGTATTCATTGCCCATTTTTCATGTTTTATTATTTGGGGAAATCATGTGATACTATACGCAACCATGTTTATTCATTTTTATTCTATTTCAATATTCAATTCATTACGTGTTATGTTATTTGCTTGCAATTATGTGTTCACATCTAGATAAACTTGATAACATGATTATTAATTCACACAACCACGGTAACAATGATAGATCTATTGGTTTGACAACCCACCCCATTTGTTTAGTCGTGTGGTGATTGAAACCGGAAACATACATTCTATAAGGCTTCGTCTGTGGACCGAGTCAATTCAGTCAATAGGTTAGATCGTGTTGTTTGTCATTTATGATACACTGTTGCATGTTAGTTATAACATTACCATGTGAATTGAATTGTTTTCAAGTTATTCAATCAAATTTTGTGTGTGTTTAAACCTGTGATTACTCACCGGCTAATTCTTTGGCTGACTCGTTACTTTTTCACATGATTTCAGGAAATGCTATTTAGTGGGATTCTCTCTGCTCATATAGGATTGGACCTAGTCAAAAATAAAGAAGACAATATTATATTTCATGGTTTTAATTGCGTTGTAATGTGTGACTTGAATGACATTATTCAATAAATAAATGGTTACTAAATGTTATTTCAACGTATTTATTACCTTGTGCTATGAACAATCGATTCACATTCGTCCGCCTCGATGATTCCGCCATCGGTCGGGGTGTGACAAGAGTGGTAGATAACAATACTAATTAGTGGGTTGAAATCTCATATCTGTCATATTCTCATGCATCATTTAATACCGATTGGGGTTAGATCCTTTTTGACCAAAGATACTTATACACCAATAGTTGATCTTTGTACGTTTTTTAAGCAACTCTGCTCAAGAACACTATTGGTCGAGGATATGAAGAAAGCTAAGGATGTCATTCTTATAATATTGTGCAAGTTAGAGTTGATCTATCCTCCGGAGTTTTTTGACATTATGGTTCATTTAGTTTTGCATTTACCTGATGAAGCGATTCGTGGTAGTCCTGTATGTATGAGATGGATGTATCCATTTGAAAGATATATGAAAAAATTAAAAAATTATTTCAGAAACAAAGTAAGGCCGGAAGGTTGTATAGCTGAAGGTTATGTTGCTGAAGAAGCTTTATCATTTTGTTCGAGATACCTTCGAGATGTTGAGACTCAGTTTAATCGCCTGGACAGAAACGAGGATGTCATTATCCCAAAAAGAAACGTGTATGCATTTGAGTCTAAATGTCGTCCGGTTAGTGCAACAAAGATGAAATACCTTTCTCCAAGTGAAAAGCTTAAGTTAGAATGGTTTGTGCTCGATAGCTGTCAAGAAGTCAGAGATTATATGAAGTAAATTTTCCTATCTTTAACTTTGCACCATTAATTAAATATATTTCATTTCTCACTTATTGTATCTTTTTATCAATATTGTAATGAATTTAAATCTGAATGTCCACATGAGGATATTAAAATCAAATTTCCAACATGGTTCCTCGAGAAGGTAATATATATCTAACACGTGTTACTATATATTTGTTAGGTAATCCATATATAACACGTGTTAGTCTATATTTTCTTAGGTTTATTCGATGAAAATACAAAATTCTCCAAAATTTCACTCAGAGTTGTATGCTCTTTCAATGGGTGCGGATGTAAATGCCTATACTTACACTGCTTGCATAGTCAACGGTGTTAGGTTTATGGTAGTTGATCGTGACGCGCAACGCACAACGCAAAATTCCGGTGTTTTAGTGGAGGGAGAGAATGGTGAGAAATATTATGGGCAAGTTGAGGAGATTATTGAATTACATTATGCAAATGGATATTCAACTGTCCTATTTCGTTGCAAATGGTTTGATACTCGAAGGGGTGTTTCATACGACAATAATATTATTAGTATCAACACAGAACGTGAATGGGACAAAGACGATCAACTCATATTTGCCTCCCAAGCTAAACAAGTGTTCTACATCCGAGAACCTTCTCGAAGAAATCAAAACAATAATCACCGGTGGGTCGTCGAGAATGTTAATCATCGAAAAATTTGAGATCGCCCTACAACCAATGATGGTGTCATGGAGAACATTCAAAATGTTGACAATGACTTGACAGAAGATCTTGACGTTGTTCACAACCACTCTTCATCTAATAGCGTACTTGTCATTGACTTCACACAATATTTTCATAACATGCCTACTTATGTCATCGAATGCGAGACTCCAAGTGAAGTTAATCCGCCAACTGTCATCGCTGAGGAGGTGTTTGAAGACGAGGCTGATTATGATAAGGACGATTCTGAGTATGACGCCGAAGAGTCTGACGAAGATACTAAAGTATATGAGGGTGACTCTGATTGCAAAAATTGTTATGATTTGTTAGGATTTGTATATGTATTTATTTATCTAAACCTTTGTTTGTATTTCATGTTGACTACAACACTTTCTTCTTATTTTAACATTATGTTCTAAATCTTATATGTAACAAGCAGGAAACCGCATCGGATATTGTCCGCTACTTGGGGAGAATAGCCCCATCACGGTTTTAAAACGCGTCCAATGAGGAAGGTATCCAGCCCCTTATAAAGAGACTTCCGTTCCCCTTCCCAACCGATGTGGGATGTTACATCCTCCCCCACTTGGGAGACCAGCGTCCTCGCTGGCACAACAGCCCGACCCTGGCTCTGATACCAACTGTAACAAGCAGGAAACCGCATCGGATATTGTCCGCTACTTGGGGAGAATAGCCCCATCACGGTTTTAAAACGCGTCCAATGAGGAAGGTATCCAGCCCCTTATAAAGAGACTTTCGTTCCCCTTCCCAACCGATGTGGGATGTTACATTATATTTCAAGACATGATTTCATTATGGATTGTTTTCGCATACCTTATGGCTGATGTTATGAGCCATGGAGGTGATGGCGCGGGGGATCCACCACTACCTCCATTTGACGGTCCTTGCAGTCACGCGTTAGATGGTAATGGTTATTATAATTAATTTATTAATATGTTTATTCAATTATTATTAATATATGATGCAATTAATGATTTTTTAATCTATTTACAGGCACGCCTTCTCGTAAAACAAGAGGCAAGGCGAAAAATAAGAAATTGCAGCAAGAGATAGCTAAAAAGGGAGGACCTTTATCTCTTCCATTTGATAGAGCTGCCACGTATACCCCCGTTGGCGAACTTAATGATATGTTTGTTCGCGAGGTGGGGATATACATGGAAGCTAATTTTCCTTTTAATGTTTGTTCGTATGAAAATCTTTCCGATGCTCAGAAGAATGCTTTGGAAGAGCATATGGCGGTAAAATTTTATAAGTTATATGTTTGTTATTCAATTTTACATAACTAACTTTTATTTTATTTAACTTACATGTAGCGACGCTTTGACTTTGATGAGATATTGCGAGATCGTGAGCGCGCACAGATAGAGGGTGGAATCCGTTCAGTCTTTCTCAAACGATTTAGAGATCGAAAAAATGTGGCAAAAAGACATTTTGATCGAGTTGGAGGCTACGAAAATGTAGAACAAGAAAGGGTGAATCCTCCACCAGGAATAAATCATGAAAATTGGAGCCAAACCGTTGACTATTTTATGAGTGACGCATAAAGAAATGTGTCAAGTTCAAACAAAGCAAATCGTCAACAACAAATATATACAAACCGTGGGGGTGCTGCTTCATATAGTAGTTATTGTTATAAGAATGTAATGATTTAAGTTTATATATTTGTGTATTATATATTAGTATTTTTAATATATATTATACTTTTTAACAACAGAATAAAAGCAGACTGGAGACGTTTCATGATGCACATACTGGTAAAGATGGGACATTTGATAGCGAGGTAGCACAACAACAATATGTAAGTATTTCATCTTCAGGAACGAGTTCTTTATGTATGTATAAATATTTTAATATATTTTTGTTAATTAATACAAAACCAATTAAAGGAAAGATTTGATGAGTTAAGTCAAACCCAAAATCAAGAAAGTGGGTCATCAACGTTGAATGAAATTGATATTTTTGAGTCGGTGTTGGGACAACGGCGTGGACATATTAGGGGGATTGGGCGTAAACCATTCTCATCTTCAGGGACGAGTTCTTTTGTACATGATCACGAACAAGCTCCTCAGTCATTTACACAGGTAAGTGCATCATTTTATCTAAGTTCATCATATTTGTTTTAGGTTAATTATGATTTGAGTTTAAACGGGTCAAAATAACTTAAACTTGGATGTGTTAAGTTCATCATATTTGTTTTAGGTTAATTATGACTTTTAATCGCTAAAATAGAATTTAATTATATAAGTTTAGCTTAAACGGGTCAAAATAGGTGAAAAGAACATGATTTGCGGATAAACGGGTCAAAATAACTTAAACTTAAATGTGTTAAGTTCATTATAGTTGTATTAGGTTAATTATGACTTTTAATCGCTAAAATAGAATTTAATTATCTAAGTTTAGCTTAAACGGGTCAAAACGGGTGAAAAGAACATGATTTGCGGATAAACGGGTCAAAATAACTTAAACTTAAATGTGTTAAGTTCATCATAGTTGTTTTAGGTTAATTATGACTTTTAATCGCTAAAATAGAATTTAATTATCTAAGTTTAGCTTAAACGGGTCAAAACGGTTGAAAAGGACATGATTTGCGGATAAACGGGTCAAAATAACTTAAACTTAAATGTGTTAAGTTCATCATATTTGTTTTAGGTTAATTATGACTTTTAATCGCTAAAATAGAATTTAATTATCTAAGTTTAGCTTAAACGGGTCAAAACGGGTCAAAACGGGTGAAAAGGACATGATTTGTGGTTAAACGGGTTAAAATAACTTAAACTTGGATGTGTTAAGTTCATCATAGTTGTTTTAGGTTAATTATAACTTTTAATCGCTAAAATAGAATTTACTTATCTAAGTTTAGCTTAAACGGGTCAAAACGGGTGAAAAGGACATGATTTGTGGTTAAACGGGTCAAAATAACTTAAACTTGGATGTGTTAAGTTCAACATAGTATGTTTGATTTACGCTTCATATACTTTGTCAAAATATAAATGTATATTTTGTTTTTGCAGGAGCAAATTTCAAGTTTGTTCTAAAATGCGCAATTTATGTCACAAATGAAACAATTAATTGCTTCGGAAAAGGCTCCAAATCAAGAGGAAGAAGATGATTCAGACGAGGGGGATGAATAGGTTATTTTATGTTTGATTGTATGATATGTTTGATTGTATGATATTTCGTAATCTATGTTTGAATAGCTTAATTATCTATGTTTGATTGTATGATATTTCGTAATCTAGATTGTAGTTTATGTTATTAGATTATGTTATTAGAAAATCTAGGTTTATTTGGATGAAAACTGGATTTTTAAAAAAACAAAAAAAAATTTTTAAAAAAAGTAAGCATTAGCGGCGACAAGTGTCGCCGCTAATAGTTAAAAAAAACCGCAATGTGGCTACAACTTTTAGCGGCGACATCTATAGAATTAGCGGCGACATCTTTAGCGGCGACCTATTAGCGGCGAACATTTGGCCAATAGCGACTAACTTTTACCGGCGACCTTTTAGCGGCGACAAACAGGGGTATTAGCGGCGATAATTGTCGCCACTAATGATCGAAAATTTTGTAGTGAGTTAAGCTTGAGCTACCCTCCAAACTAATCTTTATAATGGTCAGATTGTCAAAAAGGAACTTTCAATACAATAAATAGAAACTAAAACTATATTCTCTTAATTAGTTTATATTTCAAAGTGTAGATTTGCATATGATTAACATTTTGAAAATAAGGATAACAAGATCTAAATCTTGTACAAGAAGATAGGGTTGCAAACGAACCGAACGAACACGAACAAGGCCTTGTTCGTGTTCGTTCGTTAAGAAATAAACTTGTTCATGAACTGTTCACGAACACTTACCGAACGAGATTTCTTGTTCGTATTCGTTCATTAAGAAAATGAATATGTTCATGAACTGTTCACGAACACTTACCAAACACAAATGAACACAAACAAAAGCAAACGAACACAAATAACTGTTCATGAACATGACGAACACAAAAAAACTCATAAACACAAACAAATACAAATTATTATATATTTATTTTAGAATAAAATTTATATTTTTTATTACAAACATTACACAAAATCAATAAAAATAATAAGTAGTTAACATAAATACCAAAAAAATACTTGATATAATAGTTATAAAAATAACAGACACATTAATTAAGAATATAAACGAACACCTTAACGAACATAAACGAACACATTATCGAACGTTCACAAACGAACATTAACGAACATAAACGAACATAAACGAACACATTATCGAACGTTCACGAACATAAATGAACGAACACGCCTTGTGTTCATGTTCGTTCGTTTAACTAAACGAACGGAATTTTCTTGTTCATGTTCGTTCGTTTACTAACGAACTTCCCGTCGAACGGTTCACGAACTGTTCGCTAAACGTTCAGTTCATTTGCAGCCCGAGAAACAAAAGAGTGGATTGATCATAACTGTCAATGAAAAGTGATGTGCTAAAAGGGTCTTTGTTTGATCCCTTTGTTTTCTAGTGCACACATAGTATACACAACCCTAAGAAGTAAGAACCATAGACCCTCATGTTTAAAAATCATAAAATTTACCAAAAGTCACAACAGAAAACAAAAGTTTGAAATATTCAGAGCCATTTTGGTGATATACAAGAAAGCATTATAAGAATGAGATGATGCAAAGTGGGGTATGAAAATGAATGTCAAATGGTGTTGTTATGTGCTTGGCTGTGACCCAACACTTGAAACCAGTGAGTTTTTTTTAACTCCAAGCGTGTTGTAGGTTTGTGGTAGGGTTTTGGAATCATAGGGTTTGTTGTCACTCACTTCAGGTGTTTGTTTCTTGTTGGAACCTTCTTTGTCGTCAAAGATGCTCTCTTTCTTCATCAAAGTGGCCTTGAGAATTTGCATTTATATGTGGTGAAGATATAAGTTTGTATGGAACTCAGATCATGAGATCTGCAGGCCCTAAATTAAGCTAACATATAAGAGAGAGAGAGAGAGAGAGAGAGAGAGAGAGAGAGAGAGAGAGAGAGAGAGAGAGAGAGAGAGAGAGAGAGAGAGAGAGAGACTAATAAGGACGTACATTTACAATGACGTCATAATTAATAACTGGTTATTTGGGTAAGAGCATTCACATCCCATTCTTTATTTTCATCCTTATAATTACACTAAGAATCACTACTTCTTCTCTCCTCCTTCCAATTAAATAATATATTTTTATACCTTTTTCATTATATTTTCTCTCTCCTCCACTCACAACCGCTTTTAAAAATATTAAAATTTTATAAGGGTTGAACAGTGAATCTTTAAATTTACATATGAACAGTAACATTTTCTCTCTCCTCCATTCACAACCGCTTAAATCATTCCATATAACTTAAGAACTCACACTCACATAATTATAAGGAATGCGTTGTGAATGCTCTCAGGGTTATGATAACTGTACATAGTTATAAGTCATGTTATCTTTCTAGTTTATTCGCTTATGAATGATCTTTTATTAAGTTAGTCATATTTCTCCCTGGTTACTCACTTGAGTATGTTAATCATATATGATGATACGTTTAGCCAACCCATTAAGTTAATTAAGTAGAAAATTGGTAATCAATTTGTTTTTTAGCACCATATAACTAGTTTTATAATATAAAGCTATCACATTATATTACCTTTTAATTAATCAAATCATGTTTAGTTCATTTTACTTTATAATTTTTTATGTAGTGAAACCTTGTTGAACATTGAAATAAGTATATCCAAATAATATAGTCACAACCTTTTCTCTAAAATGATTATTTGATATCATATATGATGTAATCATTTTAGAAGGATTATGTTATATAAACATCTTTTTTTATTATTTAGGCATCTTATTGTCTCTATCTCTCCATGTATCTATATGTATGTATAGAGAGAGATAGAGATGATAGAAATAAATAGGGTGTATCTATAACATACCCTTTTAAAACTTAATTCAAACACCCTTAAATATTCTTAACATGTAATAAATTCAAAGAGGGGGAAAGCATTTGAATTCCTAGATGACAAGATAAGCCTCATGGCAAAACATGAGAAACTCATGCAACTTCAAAAAAATATCTTTAAATGTTTCCTTAAATTCCTTAAACTGAAATTGAGTTAAAGATTTGAAAATGTGTCACAATTTCGTTTGAAAAATAATACAATACAAGGGCAAAATTCAAACAATAATACAAAGTAATACACTCCAGATAGAGTTGAAAATGACAAGGCTTTGTTTTCAAATCTAATCATTTATATTTTCAAGAATGGCTTTCAGTTTGAGATATGGGCAACATCACTTCTTTAGGTTCATTGTGGAATGAATCTTTTAGCTTTATATAGTTTTAACCTAATCTACAAACTGGGAAGGTATCACTTTCTAAATAAATGGTACAATATTTACAATAATAAATACCCTTATTCCATTTTAGGATTTCAAAAGTAATATTCTTGTACCCATTTCCCTGTTATGCCTGCCTTTTTCATGAAATTCTCATTTTTTTAGATTATTACTATTTCATGAATATTTCCCTTGAAAATATAAATATTCAAGAATACAAAGTTACATTCTTGTACCCTCGAAGTTATTCTTGAAATGTTTGGTATGTTTTAAAATGGGTCCTGTTGGGGACACCGCAGATGTTTTTGGGGAGAAACCGGATCAAAAGGTCACGGTTTGGTCAAACCGTGACACTTTGGGGAGAAACCGGATCAAAAGGTCACGGTTTGGCCAAATCGTCACATTTTGAGATATTTTTTTAAATCAAAAGGTCACGGTTTGGCCAAAAGGTCACGGTTTGAGATATTTTTAAGATATTTTTTGAGTAGTGAAATAAATTAAATGATATTTTTTGAGAATTGAAATACGTTAAAAGTTACTTTTTGAAAACTAAAATACATTAATTCATATTTCTTGAAAATTAAAATACATTAAAAGTTACTTTTTGAAAACTAAAATACATTAATTTATATTTTTTGAAAATTAAAATATATTAAAAGTTAATTCTTGAAAGCTAAAATACATTAATTTATATTTTTTGTAAACTAGAATAAACTAAAATATTATATTCTTAATATTTACATAAATTAATTAAAATTTGGTAATACTTTTATTATCCGTAAGTTAAACTTAAAGCCTGAGCTTTTCATTTTGTTTTTTAAAGGACACCGCAGGTGTTTTTGGGGAGAAATCAGATCAAAAGGTCACGATTTGACCAAACCGTGATACTTTGGTAAGAAACGGGATCAAAATGTCACGGTTTGACCAAAGTAGAATAAACTAAAATATTGTAATCTTAATATTTATATAAATTAATTAAATTTTGGTAAACAAATCATGCGTTATGTTATTGAATAAATCAATTTTTGAGGACTACGAGTCATATACACTTAATAAAAATTGATGTTTATAAGTTAGTTTTTAAGTGTTAGTTTGTTTGTTATATATGTACGTAATACTAAAAATTTAAATAAAAGAAATTTTGAATCCTATAAAAATATTAGAAGGTACAAATTGAATAAAATATCTTACATTTATATTATAAAAAAATTAAAAAAATTAAATATTATATCCAATATGTCACGGTTTGGCCAAACCGTGACATATACACCACCAAAACCAAGAAACCCACTCTCAATAATTAACATAATCCCGAGATGCAGAACATTTTCTGAAGCCCAATATGTCACGGTTTGGCCAATATGTCACGGTTTGAATCGGTTTTTTTTCAAATTATCTACGCTGCGCCTAAAATTCCCGTTTAAAATACATATACATACAGATAAATCAACATTACTTTATTTTCTTATCCGTCAGCATGGACTTGTATAGTTGTATGATGCTATAAAGAAGCTTGCAAGTAATACATAAGTTGAACCAGAAACATGCATTAAAATTTTAAGTTCAAGTATTTTAAGTTTCACTATGAAAAGGAATATATATAAACTAGGAATATATGTCGCGCGTTGCTGCGGCTGTTCGTAATAGTGAAATACAGAACTTACATTCTCAATTCCAGGAACATCCACAGGTTGAATTCCGGCTAATCCTTGACTAAGAACACTGTTTAATTGTCACCATGATTAACTTGAAATATTCATTCAGAATAATATAGCGCATAATAATTGGAATATCATGTGTACCTGGCTCTAGAGGCTACTCCAAGCGTCCAATCATTTGTTGAATAAGCGTTAATCAATCTTCCAGAAACAACCTGCAAAAGATTTCATCATCACTGCTAAAATTTATAAGTGACTTGTAATACAGAGATTGAAAGCACAGAACATGCTTCACACCTTCCTTGCAGCTTCCCATTTTTCATCTTTTATAGCAACCGGTGCTCCGAGAAGAACAACTCTTTCCACAATTCCATCTGAAAGTTGAAAAAAAAGATGCAGACTACTACTAAAAGTTCTAAAAGTTATTGGAAAAACACGGATGTTTTTAAACCAGAGTCAATTACCATGACCAGTTTCAGCCAAATTCTCAAGACACTTGAATATCGCACGTGCGCCAAGTGAGAAACCTACACTATATATATATATATATATATATACACACACACACACTTGTGACTTGTATAAATATATGTGTGTAGACAGGAAAATAGAGCACTACCTCCATTACAAGTCCATATGTTATGCTATTAGGTTGTTGGCCCTGTTGCTTTAGCTGCTGCAATACCCAGAACGCACCTTCTAGATTTTTTTGGCGTACACATGCATTTAGAACCTACAAACACATGTGTACACAAATACTTATTTTGTTTGCCAAAAAATCTACGGCTTTCAGTAACTGATACATATGCAATTATGCAAATAAGAGTGAAACTTTGAATGCAAAATACGAGATATAGAAAGACGCACAACATTATACACTAGTAGCTAGTTTCTTTTTGGGAGGAGCTCTCATGGTATCAATCACATGGAAAAGTTCCCTCATATGACCTGCCTGTCCAAGGGTGACTGCAATACAATGATAAGCCACAAGATCTGGATATGAAGCCATTTGTTGCTGTAAAACATCAAAAGCAAACAGAGAGATGAATGACCAATTCGAGTTATGTTCTATCTCTGACATATGAAATGGGTGCAATCAAAATGCAGCTAAAATGGATACTTGTCATATGGGTTAAACAGATCCAAGGTTAACCAAAGTGTACTTTAAATGCATACAATAAAATACATTTTAATCCTTTAACACATTAATTATTATATACATCTGTTAATGGGATATAAGTGTTTCTGGTTAACCCAACTCATTTTGACTTGTTACACCACCCACTCATCTTCTCACTCGTATTAAATTAATAAATTCTCTCAAAGAAAAGTGATACCTGCATTGTGTGAAACATGTTCAGCGCTTCCACGGGCCTCCTTGCCTTCCCAAGGGCATCAAGTGCAGCTGTGTAAATATTTCTGAATTGCAAACACAAAGAGTCAAACCTATGCCTTTTTGCCAAGTGAAATAACAGGTATGGTCAAATCATGCATCTTTAAAACGTTGGAGAAATCTTTACTGTTACAAGTGCATGCACAAAAAGTCAAACCTTAGTCTGTTAGACTTAAAGCGTTCTCGTGCTTGCATCCACTCAATGACTTGAAGCACTTGCCTCCAATTGCCATAATTTCCTAAGATCTGTATAAGTCTTATTATTGAAAAATCTGCAAATCTGATTTTTGCACTTCTCATCATCTTTGAGAAATTTCATTCGGGATTATACACATAAGGTGACAATAAAGAAACAAATATTTATAAAATTGGTATGCTGTATACATGTACACCCTGCGCCCTGCCTATTCAGATGTGATGTTAAGATCACCTTGATGCGCCTCGGGCGCACTTTTTGAAACATAGATAGCAATATAATGGAACTCAATCCAATGCAAAACAATTTTCAGCAAAAGAACCATATAAGTACATAAACAAAACTAAAGATGAGACCTTGGATAAGGAAACAAAAATTATAATGTACCTCTTGTTTCCATCTCCCTTTTTGTGCTTCAACTTCAGCATCTTCCGTCCCTCCTTCGGGATTTATCACCTCCAGTCCCTCGTAACCAAGCAAACTACCAAAACAATTGAATCCAAATGAATCAGAGATAAATAAAAAATTTCCAATTAGCAATTCAACATTCTGAATTTTAAATGAGGCATTTTAAAGATCCAAATACATACAGTACTACCTAAACAAACTAAGAGAATTATACTGCTAATGTATTCATCTTATTTTCACATGATTCTAAACCAAAGAGTTTATCAGATCTAGCCTGATCTATTAACCAAAGAGTATATCAGATCTAGCCTGATCTATTCCAAAACAGAAGTCATCGCGTTCCACCAAATCTGGAATCGATAAAATTGTATTTAGTCTACGGATTAACAATTATAATCCAAAGCTTTCGGTAAGTATCAATTATCAAATGGATCAAACCACCAAATCTAATCAACCAATTGCCTAACAAATCACACAGACATCGCCATATTCAAGCGGAAATTAAGTAATAACAGTCAAAACAACATCAAAACACCATGAATCTGAGAGCAACAAATAAGCAGTTTATTATGTAAAACCACCACCGCTTGTTGCTTTGATGATGTGATTTGATGCCTACGACTTGCAATAAGCATTGATTTGCAAGTGTTACACAATTAAAATCATAATAAACTTACAAATTTTGTAACACTTTTGGAAGACTGGTTAACCCAAATTTTCCATAATAAACTTTGATGCTGATAAGGTTTTAAACATTTGGTTGATAACCAATTTGGTTGCCATACTTCACTATTAAGATTCAATCTGAAGTTGATAACCATTGATTTGCAAGTCGTCCAAAATAGAAAGCCAAACAAAGCACACAATCAGTTATACAATAAAATCGCTACAATATGGCAACCAATTGCTATACGATTTGATGTTCTGTATTTCTACAGTTTGATGTTTCAACATCATCAACAACAGCCCTTAAAACAAAATTAAGCCAAACAAAGTAATCAATCAACAACTTACCACCGGACTGTATGCACTTGATGACAAAATCGACACCGATAGCGACAAAATCGACACCGATAGCGTCAAAATCGACACCGATAGCGTCAAAATCGACACCGGAAGGACCAGAAGACGATCGTTCGTGGAGAACCGGGTGACCCGCTTGCACAATACTCGGTAGATCCGGTATCTTCTTCTTCTTCCCCAAGCCATACAACCAGTTATCGCCGGAGATGGTGAGGGTGGATCGGAGATGGGAGGACGTTTAGGGCTCAGAGATGAAGGATGGCACTGTGCCCACCGACAAAAGGGATTAAATAGAATAGAAATTCTTTTTAGATCTATACTAATTTAAAGTTTGACCATCAAATTGAAGTATTGTCCTCTATGATTAAGAGAATAGAAAATTAAACAAAAAAATAAGTGCAAAATAAAACACGGTTCAACACTTAGGGAGCGTTTAGTTGGAAGAAATGGAATGAAATGGAATTGAGAAACTAGTATAATTTTCAAGTAAAATTATGTTTGAGTGGATAATGAAATGTAAAACTCAAGGGAATGTTCACCTCTAATTCCATTAGTTGTGTGATTTCAAATTCCCTCTTTAGGTGGAAGGATTTTGAAATCCCACAATCAAGAGAATTTAAGGTGAAACATTCCTTGGGTTTTACGTTTCATTACACACTCAAACATAATTTTACTTTAAAATTATACTAGTTTCTCAATTCCGTTCCATTCCATTCCATTTCTTCCAACCAAACACTCCCTTAGGGGGCGCTTGGTATGCAGGAATTCAATGGAATTCAATGGAATTGGAATCTGAATTCCATTGGTCATTGTGTTTGGTTGGTAGGAATTCGTTGGAATTGAAATTTGAATTCCATTCTTCACGTGTTTGGTTGAAAAAGGAATTGAAATTGGAGTTGGAATTAATTCCCTCAGATTCCTTCAAATAAAGGATTTCAAAATACTTCCAAATATTGAAGGATTTCAAATTCCACCGACTCTTGCCTCCACCACTAACTGCCATCTACCACCTCGTTCACCGCCGACCGACACTACCGACGACTCTGACCGCCGACCGCCGATGCCCCCCGCCTACCCTAATCCCCGCCGCCCCCAAAACGCCGACCGCCGCCTACTACCCCGCCCACCGCCAACCGACTGTGACGTCCCTGATCGCTGACGCCACTGCCGCCCCCGATCACTAACCACGGTCGTCGTCCGTCAATCGCCGTCGTCCGTCACCGACCGCTGTCGTCCGTCGCCGACCACCGCCACCCCGAATCGTCGATTGTCACCGACCGTCATTGTTGAATCGTGTCTCGACGACGGGCGTTATCAGTTGGTGGCGGTCGATCGGCGGCGGTCGGTTTTCGGCAACGGGCGTGGTTGGTGGTCGCGGTCGATTGTCGACGGTGACGGCGGCGGCGGTCAGTGGTATGTAGCGGCGATAATCGGTGGTTGTTGAGGTGGTGGCAGTTTGCAACGGGTGATAAATTCCAATTCCTTTATAATGTATTGGCACTGGAAATGCATTTGGAATTTAAATTCCCTTTATAGACTCCAATTCCTTTAAATTTCAAATCATTTGGAAAATATTGAATTCTAAATGCAATTCCTTTGAATTACAATTCAAATTCCAATTTCAATTCTAATTTCAACAAATTCTACGAACCAAATGCCCCCTTAGGGTTATCGTATAAATAGTCATAACCCCGTTGAAATAAAATCACTAAATATTTATAAATCTTTTATTCGTGGCAATTACAATACTTAAATATATACACCAGTGAATATACTAACAGCCATGTTATATGTATTCTATCACCCTTAACAAATTAGGTATTAAAAAATTAATGAGTACAATACTTACTTAAATACATAAGCTAGTAAGTACAATACTTAAATACAAACACTAGTAATATATTAACAACTATGTTATATGTGTCATCATATTGCGATTTCGTTTACATTCATAAAATATATAAGCATCCTAACATTTCTTTGTAAAGTTTGTCTTTATAGTTTTTCACTAGAGTAAAATGTTATTTTCGTCCCTGATTTTTTGTTAAATTTGTCATTTCAATCCAAAAACTTTTTTTTACCATTTCAGTCACTGTAGTTTACCAAATGTTTTCATTTTCATCAACTACACTAACTTCGTTAGATCTCCGTTAAATATGATGACATTTTAGTCTTTTTCAACACCCTAATTATCTAATTAAAATAAATTAAACAATTAATATTCAATTAAAACTAAAAAACAAACAAAGCGACAGTGAGACCGTGCACTTCGATTTAAAAGCTTCGATTAATTCTTACTCATGTTGTTCGATTGAGGTCTGTTGTGAAACTTCAATTAATGTTCACTTTTTATTCGAACGTGTATCATTGTTCGATTGAGGTCTGCTGTGGGATTGAGATCCGTTGTGGGATTGATGTCTGCTGTTGTTACGCTTTGTTTGATTGAGGTATGTTATTGTCACGTTTGTTCAAACATGACAACAACAAACCTCAATTAAACGAAATGTGACAATAGTAGATCACGATCGAACAACGGTACATGTTTGAACAAACGTGAAGATTAATTGAATCACACAATAGAACTCAATCCAACAGATTTGGTTAAAGTTAATCAAAGATTTTACAAAGAAGTGACCGGTCTCACTAGTCGCTTCATGTGTTTTTTAATTTGAATTGAATATTAATTGGTTAATTTGTTTTAATTGAATATTGTATTGAAAAAGACTAAAATATCCTAATATTTAACGGAGATCTTAACGGAATTAGTGGAGTGGATGAAAATAGCAACATTTGGTAAACAATAGTGATTGAAATGGTAAAAAAAAGTTTTTCGATTGAAATGATAAATTTAATGAAACATCAGGGACGAACATAACATTTTACTCTTTTATTGTTTACAAGAACCCCTTATTATTGATTTATGAGGATGAAGATGTTTGTGAGTGGTTGTGAGTGAAGCAGATAAATTATTTATGAAGATTGTATCATGATTTCTCATATTTGAAAAAACACGGTACAAACTCCATATATATTTTTATATTTTTAAAAGTGGTTATGAGAGGAGGTGAGAGAAAATGTAATATTAAATATATAAAATAGTATTATCTAATTGAAATAGAGAGTGGAAAAGTATTGTTTTTAGCATAAATATGAGAATTGAGATATGAAAGCTAGTGTGAATACTAATGATGAGATCATATAAATCGTAGTTTGCATTGGTCGTGTGAGTTTCAAAAAGTTATGCCAGAAAACAAGTGGAAACAGAAGGGGGTGGCACAGCCATTCTCAAGGGTTGTAACGATATGTATATATATCTACCCTTTTCTTTTCCAGCTAATACATCTGGTTTAATTTTCTCATTTTCTTTTCAAACAATCATATTTGTATTGTTGATACTAGGTTAGTCCCCGTGTATTACACGGATTAAATAAATAAAATATTAAATAATTAGTAATAAAAATTTATGCATTATAAAATTATGCTTGAAGATAAAATATGATTATAATTACGTACAAATACTTATTTTAAGTAAACAAACAATTATGTATTTTTCTTAAACTTTTGTTTTATCAGAAATTATGATTTTTGTATAAAAAAGTTGTGAATTTAAATATTTTGTTTTAAGAAAAATGATTTTTTAAAAGTTTATTGTATTCAGTATTTTATAAAATTCTTGTTTTTAAAAAGCGTTTTTTAATAAAAATAGGTTTTTAATTTATTAAATTATATATTTTATAAATTTGAAAATGATATGAGTAATATTCTTAGTATTCAATATTATTTATTAATAATATAGAGAAATGATAAAGTAAGTATAATGACGCTCATAATTGTTTCACGTTTATTTTAGTTTTTCTATAGATAGATAGGTATGCTAAAGACCATTAATTAAATGGATTATAGTTAGTAATAAACAAGAAGAGTTACAATATAATATTTTAATATAAAATATAATTAAAATTATATATACGTAATAGTTCAACAAAACAATTATACTATTTTTGACCACCTTATATAAACATAGTCATTTTTAAACATACGTTTAAGATATTAAAAAATAATTTTTGTAATAAAAACTTATTTTTTAAAACTCTGGTTTGTAATTATTCTTTTTGTTTTAGTAAGACAGTTTATAAAAAATTTCAGATGTATATAGTTTTTTAAAGCAAAACGATTTAATATATTTTGTTTAGAAAAATGTTTAGTGTTTTAGAAAATTTCATATGATATAAAAGTTTAATTTTTTATTATTTATACTTTAATTAAAAGATGTGATTTATAATTTCTTTAATAAAATGTATTTTAAAAAAAGATAGTTTGATTTAAAAAAATCTAGATAAGAAAGAGAAATATAACAGTTAATAAAATTCATTTTAATAAGAGAGAGAAATTTGTATGAGTACTTAAATTACTATAATATCTTTTTGGGAATGTCTAGAATAATGACAAGTGGTAAAATAGTGGGTTAAAAGAATGACAAGTGGTAAAACAAACATTGCTTTATTAGATACTATAGATTTGACATGAAATCAATATTTCTAAATAACTATTCAAGAACAAATATTTCATGAAAACTATTGAAAGTCTTTATGTTCAAAACTAAAGATCATGACAAACAATTGGATTGAATTATACTTATACATCTTAAAATTGAAAACCTTAATAATTGAAATTTTTCTATATAAAGTCATCCATGAAAGTATAATTCAACGAGGCTTGAATTATATGAACATCTATTTTCATTATTAAAACACTCTAATATTTCTATATATCTTTATGTATGTATGTTTATGTATAGAAAGAGATAGAAAGAAGGAAAATAAGTTTTGTTGTTGATACACTCAAATTATTCTTATTCTCTATATCTCTTTATACATACATATAGATACACTAGTAAGGAACCTGCGCGATGCGACGGCGACGACATCGACATATTTCACAATGCTAAGCTAAGAGCATTCACAGTCGGTTCTTCATATATTTATGAGTGAGTGCCCTATCATTCTGAAATAATATGACGTAAATCGAGAACATTATTATCAACATTCAAATGTATCAACAAAGTTGATTTAGAAAAAAACGTCAAATCTATAATAATGGAACAAGAATAAAGCATGTAGATGTACACTCTATTGACCACGGAATAATAAAGAGATCAAAACTAAATATGTGTTGGTTGAGGGCCTAACTAAACATGTGTTGGTTGAGGGCCTCCAGCTTCATATATTTCGTACAATTGATTAGTAAACATTTACAAATCAAAGTTCCAATAGCAAAATGCTTCCGTTATAATATTGAGTTTACAACTATCCACTTTAACGTTCCTTGTGCAAATAAGATTATAATTTATATTATAATTTAGATCAAATAAAGTATGTAAAATATTACAAATAACTATATGCACAATACCAATCAAATTCCATACAATATCATATGAAATGGATTTTCACACGAATCATTTCCCTTGTAAATTTTTAATTTTAGGTTGCAACAATACAAATATAAGCATCAACTTAACATTTTTTCTAGATTTTAGCAATGAAGCTTATATAAATTATAAAATCAAAACCATTGAACCAACATACAATTTTCTTGCTTTTAGTTGATATTGCGACTTATGAATAAATTTAAATCGGCAAAGGCATGCTTGTAGGTTCAAAGATAACTAATATTTAAAAATAACATAAAAGTTAAATTGTATGTCATATGGAGACATATATACACCAAATGAAGTAAATTGACAAGTCATCAACTTTTTAAAAATAAATTAAAACATTTTGAGAGACTGCCTTCTACCGCACATTGGTTATTATGTTTAATGGTCTCACTGCAGTTATATGTGAGATTGCTCGCCCGACGGACCAAATTATTTTGAAAATTGGTGCACCTTTTCTTGGAATTCATAATAATAGTATTCAAATTGGTGAATTCTTCATCTTGCAAATCATCACCCAACTTCCTCTTTACACCAGGAAAGATTTTTAAACCTGCAATAGTTGGTCTATGAACTTTATCTACAGCATTGTTCTCATTGTTTCCATTACAGAACTTTGTATATCATTCTCAGTAGTTTCAGTTGCAGGTATATCCATTACAGAACTTTGTATATACACCTGAGGAAAAACAATCAAAGGCTAATAATAATGCGGGTTCCCCTGTTCTTGCACCAAAGGCTAATAATAATGTGGGTTCTTCAAAGCGTAACAACAATCCTGCTAAAGAGGAACCTGGTGACAGTAGCCCCTCAAAGCTTGCTGCTGCTACCATGTCAACTCGGGGAATCCCATCTTCATCTAAGTCGGTTGAGGGAAAGAGGAAAAGCACTGAAGAGAATAAAACGACAAATGGAGCATCAAGTTCAAAGAAAGTCAAAACTGAAAATGTACCCTATTGGCCACTTCATTTTCATGTTCAAAGCAGTCTTTTCTCTACTGCGCTTTGATTACAATCATCAAGCCAGAGTATGGATGGTTTGAACTAATTTGGTTTGATTATTATTTTGGGTTTGAGGAGGTGAAACCTGTAAAGGATGAGCCAATTTCTGCTGCAAAGCCAGCTAAAGGTTCTTCAAAACCAGGATATATTCTCAAACAAACAATGCAAAAAACTCCTACAATTGCGAAAGTTTACATAGGGGAATAAAAAGAGAAAATAAAAGCAATACAAAATAAGTTGTTCTAACTTTCAAATTAAAATTTTAGCAGACCTTTTATTTCGAGGACATGTTTCTTCACAGTAGGAGTTAGTGTAATAAGATTATAACAATGCTAGCAGAGCTTTTATTTCGACTAGCTGAATATGTCATGAAACTGAAGTAAATTCCGAATTTGTCTCCCACTCTCCTAACTTTCAAATTAAAATTTAATGTTTAAAGATTCTCACTATAGCAGGAACCATATGTATTATCATTGAACTGCTGGCAATCTGGCATGCTAATGTAAATGAGAGAGAGCATATCAAACAAAGTTAAATCTTCTAGTTCAATGTTCCCTCAAAAGCTTCATGAATATTTAAACCCCAAGTTAAGATTTTTACTCAAGATTCTATGAACATTAGCGTGACACATCAACTCTCGAAGGGTGTCAATAAGATAAATCAGTTTTACATAATTTAGAATCATTCAAGTTTTTGAGGTTATCTCTGCCATATTGTTCACATACTCAGGGAATTCCCCAAACAATGAATGTACAAATCAATCAATCATGGGGACAACTGCACATTTTCATCAATATATACAATCAAATCATGACAATTATATATAAAGAGTTTTAAGGTAACAGGAAACCAGAAGGGCCCCAAAACGTACCTGACTTGGGATCTGTCCGTTATAAAAAACAGATGTGGGTGGAAAGCGAGGTTCATATGATGAAAGCGAATGAATGTATATAGAAAAAAGACTTCTATGCCCCTTAAAAAACTGTTCCCACAAAGGAGCCAATGGTAGCGGGCCTTTCGTTAAGAACATAAACGCAATCTTTGGAACTCTTGCAAATGGATACTTTTTTACTTGTGGTACAAAAGATGCTCTCCAAAATAGCTCCTCGTCACTCATCGCGTGAATAAGATTCGAAGGAGGCTTGATCCAATAATCACGATTGTTGTTAGGTTGTTCTTGGATACATGTTTGTAAAATGGGAATTGAAGTTACCGTTGTAACGACTCCAGTTTTACAGATCATATATATACTAAATAAAGAAATGGTAAAACACAAAACAAGAAACAAGGCAAGTAGTTGTATAAGCCTTTGCGGTAAAGCCCTAGATTGGTTTGATCTAACTATAATTGCAGCGATAGCAGCAGGATCTTTGCCTTCTTCCATTGGCAATAACAATAATAACAATCAAGAGCTTATCTTAATAACACAAAAAGATGAGATTTTGGTTGTGGGTATGCTGTTTTATAGCTCATCAAGTCATTTGTGAACCTTCTTGCACCCTGAAATATCATAATAATGATAGTATTAAAGTCTAATTTCAATAAATTAACAAATAAACAAACAAACAATCCCATACGTTAAAACTCAATCTTAAGATCTAAAATCAAGAGGTTTGCAGATTACAGCAATAACAAGGGTTTAAAACCCTATCAATCTACTGAAAAGAGCATAAACCCATTCACAAACAAATAATAACATAGGATTCTAGGCAAAAACATATATTCCAAAAAGCAAAAGAAACTAAGAATAAAGAATCAAAACCCTTAGATCTCAAAACACTGGTAATCCATACAAAAGAATCTTCCGAAAATAGAAAAAAAACATCAGATTTTCATACTATTCTTAAAGATCATAAATCTAGGGATGTTGAAATTCACCATCTATACAAGAACAGCGTTAAAAGCCAGTTAATTTGCATATAACAAATTTGCAGATCAAAATCTACATATGAATACAAATTTTCATATCAAAATGGCTACAAATGACTTAAGCATTTCATCGAATACCCGGTGGCCAAAACTCTATCCCCAACAGTGAACATCTTAGTCTTATCAGCAGATCCTCCAGGTGCAATAGCATCAATGTAGGTTCCACCATCTCTCCCCTTAGCAAACTTCAAACCAAAAGGCCACTCAATCTCCACCTCATGTTCATCACCTGACTATTGATGAACATCAGCCAAAACTCATACGATGACTCATTGTGTTCAATCTGGATACAAAAGCAAATATGTTGGAAAACCATCATCTGACCATCGGACTTGTGCCCCAACTCTCGCGTGAGCTGGAAAACCCTAGTCGCGCAGACGGATGCGGTGACCACGACCGTCGACCTTGTTGTGGCAGCCGTTGGCGGAGGTGGTGGTTGTCTGGTAGTGGTGCATGAGTCCGGCGGCGGTGGGAGTTAATATACCAAGACAAATCGAAACCCATGGGTGGAAACCATCATCAAGAGCAATAATCATGAAACCAAGCCAAATCGCAACCCGTGAACATGGAGGAGTCACAACCGCCCTTTAATGGTTGTTGCGAAACATTGCCAGAGAGAGTGACCGACGCCGGCGAGCTTCTCCACCGTCTCGGTCGCCGGCGAGCTTCTCCACCGTCTCGGTCGCCGGCGAGCTTCTCCACCGTCTCGGTCGCTGGCGAGCTTCTCCACCGTCTCCACCGGCGAGCCAACATAGATCAAAGGGTTTTGGTTGTTGGGTGTGGGAATTTGGTGAAAGCTAAGGGAGTTGCTGCTTCTCCACTGATTTGAAATGAGTGATGTTGAGGAGCGGGAATTTGAATTTTGTAGAATGAAAAAGGGATCCCAAAGCTTAAAAATTTGTACATTGTGTTTCAAGAGTTGTAAAACTCTTAAATTTAAGAGTTTTTGGTGAAATGATCATCTTGCCCTCCTCAAATGCTTATTAATATAGTATAGATAAAGATACATAAAGAGAGATAAAAAGATTATAGTGTGTTAATAATAAAAATAAGTGTTTAAATAACCCAAAAAATAAATAAATTAAAAATACTAATAACAAACCCATTCAAATATAGACATCTAGTAGAGGAGAATAATGTACTTGCTACGTACATCTCACACCTCCTGTGTGTTCATAGCTCCTTTAATTAAAAAAAAATCATAAATTTAAAAACCATTCAAATTTACTTCTCTTAAAAAAACCAACTAATTTTCAAATTAAATAAGTTTATTTGACTTTTTTCCTTCCAATTTTGTAATCTCTCAAACATCCATCTATATTTAAACTTTTCAATTACATAACCACACACACACACACACACTTCATCATCATCATCATCATCATCATCATCATCTCTTCATCTTCTTCACAAATGGACACTCGATTCAAACTCAAAATCTCCAAACTATTCACCTCATCATTCACCTCTTGCCGGAGTAAACACATCTCCGACGTCGCCGATCGGCTTTTTTCCCCCAAACCAAAAACCTCCGATCACACCCTTTCGCCGGAGCTTACACTCGCCGGAAAACCACCCTCTGTTCCCCTCCCCCCACCTCAATCCCACCCAAAAAAACCCAAAACCACCAAGAAACACAAACCCCACCACCGCAAAACCACCAAAATCCACAATTTCTCATCAATCACAGACAATTTGTACTACGATTGCTGCAGCAGCGATGAAGACGACGAAATTGACGATCAGACAACTCTGTTTTCGTCTAGATCGTTGTCCTCCGATTCCTCTGTATCTCATCGCAAAAACAGAGCACGCAGGAGGAGACGTAAGAACACCAATGGATGCAAGGGTCTTAAAGCTACCGATGTGATTCCGGTTGAAGCTAAAGGCAAATTGATGAAAGATAGTGTTGCAATTGTGAAGAAATCGAGTGACCCACATGAGGACTTTAGGGTCTCGATGTTGGAGATGATTGTTGAACGACAGATCTTTGGGGCTAAAGATCTCGAGAATCTTTTGCAGTGTTTTTTGTCGCTAAATTGTGAAGAACATCATAAGGTTATCTGTGAGGTTTTCACTGAGATTTGGGAGACTCTGTTTTCTGACTGGCTTTAGTTAACCTTTAGTGACGGTTTTATTCTCTCTGTTTTTGTTTAGGTTTTAGGTTTTAAATTATTATTGTGGTTAATTATTGTTATCCTAATTAAAGGGAGTGATAACTTGTTTAAGTGATTGTTATGTTGTTTTCTTCTTTTTTTAATTGTGGTTAGTTATTGAAAGTGAGCTTAAAAGTATCAGAAATTTATGGTTTCTTAAAAGACATGTCAAAAACCTATTTACTTAAAATTTTAAATTAAGCTATAACCCCATGTAACATGTATTACATGGCTTGAATATACATATTAGTTAGTATTTTGATTAGCTAATGAAATATTTTTATTATTTTTAAAACTTTCGTTTTAAATAATATTGCTTTGAATTTTTTTTTTGTTATTTTCTCAATATTCATTGTTTAAAAAGTTCTAGTTTGTTTTGTAAAATTGTTTTATATGAGGTCTTTATTTTTTAAAACGCTTGATTTTAAGATATTTTTTTGTTGTAGAAAAAAATATAGTTTTAGACAATTTTGAGTTTGAAAAAATATAATTTTAATCAAAATACTAGATTTTATTTAATATTTAATAAAAAATGTCTTTTAATATATATATATATATATATATATATATATATATATATAGAAAAAAAACATTTGGAAATTAATTATTTGAGTTTTTAAAATAAAAAAATTAGTTTAAACGAAAAAATAAATGAAAGGTGAATGTGAAAATAACATGTGTCAAAAAATATAAATGATTATAAGAATAGAATACATGACCTTGTACTTATCATATGCTAAGATTATAATTTTTTGTAAATAGTTTTTCAAACTTTTACTATTACTCGATTAAGCTATCAATCGGATAAGAAATTTATGTGATTAAAGAGTTTTCCCCTTTTTGTGAAATTATATTCTAGTTTAATATAGAAGTTGTTTGATTATTATTTAGTTTCAAGTAGTTTAAATTTTAAACTGGAAAAAAGTCAATATATAATATATTTAATAGTTAGGGTTGTAAATTCTTTTGTATTAAAAGTTTAGTAAAAATATTTATTTTTCTCATAATTTTATGGCATTTAGAAGGTTTCCGTGAAGATGTACTTTGGAAATTACTCTTTGCGAAAAGGAAAATAAAAGGTAGAGTTTTTAAATAGAAACAAAAAGTAGCTTTATTTAAATTTTATCTTTTACTCTTTAGAAGCTTGACAATTGGGTGTAAGTGCGACTCTTTTGTAAGACTACTAAAGAATATGGGCCGTTCCAAAAAAATAATAAAAATAATAAATAAAAGAAAAATGAATAAATTCTTGGTCATTTTAATTTAATAGATGTAATTAAATATTTTTCTAATCTTTTAAAAAGATATATGAGTAAAGTTCATTTAACAAGCCATAAGAATAAGACCAATGCAATTTTATGAATAAAAAATGTTGACCTTCAAACTAATATTTTTAATTAAATAGTAAGAGAGAAAAGTGTAACGGTTATATAACCATCTTATCTTAATGTCTTATAAACCACATTTAACACACAAATAAAAGTGTATTATATGGATCTTTAACATATTATTGATAAAATATTTATAAAATATGATATGGATTTTGATGTTGGCTTTATTTTTGATACATATTACATCATTCTTCCTACACTTCTTACAAATTTGACATTGTTTATGTTAATCCACAAAATAATTTAATTAATCAAATAAGTGTTGGTTTATGTGTTGAAATTTGGTAAAAGAAAACAAACTACTTTCGCATCAATTGAATCAATCTCATTGTTATTAGCATCACCCTTATGGACAAATATAACCACATTTTATTAATTTTGAGATCGTGATTTTCATCATTAAAAATTATATAAAGCCATATGTATTAGGTAATGAAGTGTATAGAATTAATTTATTCTCTTAAAAAAACATATAATTAATTTGTTTGCATTACATATATGACTAATTAATCTAGTAGAACAAAACACATAAACCCAACATCGAGCAGAGCTTTTCTGTACTAAAAACTTCAAAATTCAACACAAGACGACGACGTTATCTTTTATTATATGTATTTATTAAAAAAATATTACTGAATTTGGTTTTTGATATATACAATGAAAATGTCGGCAAACTGCAATAATGTTGTTCCTTTATTTTTTTTATCGTACAATGAAAGAGATAGGTGAAAAAAGATAATATTATGTCAATTAATTGAGCTAAACATGGTGGTTTAATAGGGGGGGTCGATACTCGATATACATATAGATGGAACTTAAAATAGTGCTCAAAATTAAAAGTGGAATTTGTCACATGGAATACTTTTATGCTTCAATATAACATAAGAAAATTATATTTTTAAGAATGCATACATTATACTTATAAAGAGTATAAATAGTATAGTTTTGAAAGTATATAGGTTTTTTCATATATTAATTTCCTACTATTAACATTTTCAATGTAAAGGTGCACTCGAATTACAAGATAGCGAGATGTTTGTAAAAATATTAATAGTTATCCTAATATTCAAACTAGAGATTAAATAATAACTATAACGTAATCAGTAATAACCATATTAGATAATAAACTCGGCTAACATGATCATTCAAGCAAATCGTTAAAAGCAATGTGTAGCTTGAAAGTTCAAACGAAGCAAATCGGCAGAAATCTTGGCCAGAGTATTATCAACTTCATGATCCATTTTTTGTATTTTCTTCCTTAATATTATTCTTATGCTTTCACTTGAGTTTTGTTATGTTTTACAACTTAATACATCATAAGATATTTGTTCAGATTTTTAAAATTTAGGATTCATGCTCGATTTGTAGAAAAAAGAACTCAAACTAGGTTAATGTGAGATACTCATGACATGTAAATATGAGGTGTTAATAGTTTCAAGTCTCACGCTGAGCAAAAATGCTCAAAGTTGAGGCAAAAGGTTTTCTCAGTAATGGGTTTTTTTCTGAGTGCGTTGGGTGCGGTCCCGATTGCAAAACAGATAGATGGTCCTGATTAAAATAATACATATTCTTTAAAGCATAGTTATACATTTGCCACTAAAAAAGATAATGATTTGATAGTTAGGAGTAACAAGATGTAATGATGAGTATTAGATGTCAACTAAGATGTAATGATGAGTATTTTGATAAAGCTTTAGAATTATTTATTGTCCTCCATAAAACATAAATTATTTTGATAGATTGAGGACACATTGGTGTGTTTAGTCCCACTAAGTATCCCATAATGCTCTCTATCTATTAAATTAAAGACAAATACATTAGGTTGTGAAAATGTGCTCATGTGACAGACACATGAAATCAGTTAATGACAATCTTATGTCGTCAAAAGATTATATATCTCAATATAATAATGAGCATTTCTATAATAAATAATTCACTTCCACAATTTTTACAAGATTTAACAAAGTTTTGTATCATTCTTTTACAAATGACACATTACTTGTCCACTACAAGTTAACATGTTTAGCTATCAGTTTATTTGATCGGAATAATAATTATATTCATTAACCGAAACACGCATGAGTCACCCAAGTTTAAAATCGACGATTACCGACCGTTATCTTTTCTACTTACAAAATCAAAAACGAACCAAATGAAACCGAACGATACTCTGTTACTCATCAATGTTATAACATACATGATATTTCACACGTTAAATCAAAACACAAATTATTAATAGTTAATAATCCCTTTGGAGCATAGGCCACTGGGCTACGAAAATGACATACGTGTCATTATTAACCATAATGGTTATGGACTTATGGTTATTGCTTACCATTATTATTGTTATAACTAGGTTTTTTTCCATTTGCGCGCGTTGCGCGCGTGATTACCGATTCAAAACAATTTGAAACTCAAGGCTCAGGCCCCAAAAGAATGTTCGGTTACGGCTGCTAACCATAATTGACAGCCACGCCTCAGCAACCGATAACACTCCGGTATCTCATCCTAGCCCAGGAGTGCCCAAATAAGGTACATATGATTGTAACCGAATAGTTTTAATAAAGATGCAAACATCTTCATTATCAACATCTTAAAGTTAGGGTTAAGATCAACCCCAACAAACAGAGGTACCAGTAAACCCACAAATCTCCGCATTCTAGTACGTCTCATATGAGCATGAGCTTAACATCATAGACCCGACAATAAGCGTCAGGTGTACAACCGTTCAACATCATCGAGCAGTTTCAAAGAACCACCGACAACAGCAACAACATGGACCTGACGATAAGCCTTATGTGAATGACCGTTTAACATCATCGACAAGTTACAAAGAATCACCAACAATAGCAAGATATTCAAATCACAACATCAATGACATATTACTCTTGTGTATACGCACCATTGACAAACTAATCAGCCCGACTTCTTTTACAAATTAAAAGCAAACATTTTTATTTTGTCAGCGTCACAAAATTCAATTCATTCATAAATTCTAATCTTTTGGGTAAATTTTGTTTAAAAATAAAAGCTTTCAAATGTCAAATCCACCATTTTCAAACTTAAAGTGAAATCTCCCTCGCAAGATATAAAAAATATTAAGTTAAATTAAAATCATATAAACAATTTCAAATTCCCATGTTATAAAGATCCATTATTTTATACAGTGTAATGTCCAAAATATGACCCAATGTTTATCAATTAATCAAAAGCTAAGAGAAGTAGATCACCTTATGTACCATAGCGGCATTTAGCAAGATATAACAAACCTCAACCTAATTGAAGACAATAAGGACAGAAGCCGAAATGAACGATGAAGACGATGGGCAGAAACACAATCTCATAATCACATGACCAGAAAAATCAATTCGCTTGGCATACCACAACCCAACCAAATGAAACCAAATAGACATTAGCAGGGTTTAAGCACATCCACACTTCAAACATCAGTTAAGTATATGAGAACTCCATAAGCAATGCAAACACACATAGAGGCAACTACACCTAAGAATAATGAAACACGGTTACATAATCATGTGCGCAACAACACGATCGCAACAGCAAGAACAAAGAGCAGCACACATAGAAATGATGTGGTGGCCTATCCTAGGGGTGCAACATCTCTGGAGCCAACAAACATTTTCTATAGAGCCAAAAATCCAAACAGACATGCATCAATTCACAACAAACATTTTCTATAGAGCCAAAAATCCAAACAGACATGCATCAATCCAAACACACAAAGAGCGCAAACAAAACGGCAACCGCAAGTCCAAAGGCCAACAAACATTTTCTATAGAGCCAAAACTCCAATGACCGATTATAAGGCTCCAAGAACAAACAGACATGCATCAATTCACAACACAAACAAACCAAAACAAGTCAAATACCCCGAATAAAACAGAAGGCGGAGCGTAAAACCAAAGATTCAATCAAAATATAAGTACCTGAACATTAGTTACGGGGTTTATACAAACAACCAACAAAACAATTATCGAGGACAACTGCGCCCCTGAAAGACAATCAACGTGAGTAGGTTTGCTTAAGTTAACACCTAAATTTGATATAAATCAGTTAAAAAAACAACTTACCTTTGCTACGAGCAGTCTACCATCGCCTCCGTCGCAGCAGAAGAATCGTCTTGAAGGGTAAAAATCCTATCATTGATCGTGAAAGCATTAGGAACCACCAGCCACCTCCGTTGTTCTACCTTTACCACTATACACCTTTGATGAGCACCACTATCGGCTACAACCACCCACTGCTTACCATCGATCCCCACCCCCATTTGCCCCAAACATGGTCGCCAGGATTACAGAATCCCCCTATGCATCGTCGATCTCTCGACCCCTTGCAACAAAACCCAAATCGCGACCACCATCCTTCACCATAACCACCAGTTGCACTCTTCCTCAACCACCCTAGCCACCGTCAGCGTCCGTACCTTTGCAAGCATCTTTGGTCAAAATCCATGCCACAACCCCAATACCCCATCACCAACAAAAAGATAAGAGGGCAACAGAGGCTGGTGAACAAACGCCTCAGGTTTGGTTTAAATCCATTAAGACACATCTCGTGTAACACATAAATATATGTTAATGAAGCAAGTAAGAAAACAAAGTAGAAAAAACTGAAACATGAAGCAATAGGCTCAGATCTGGGTTTTTGGTTACCATGGCTGCAAATCAGGTTGCAAGTGCAGAACACCACACTTGTCATCACCGAGTATGCCACGCCAAGAAACCACCTCCACCAAACTCATCATAGCCATAGTTACGTCTCTAGAGGGAACAAATAAACACTGTCATCCACAAACCATAGCCATCATCATTAACAAACCAGAAACAGACCCCAACAATTTCTGACAATCAACCAAAACTAACTAAGGTATAAGGATCTCAGATGACGGGTCGTTATCATCATTGACTTATGAACACGGAAATCTACCGTCACAGATCAAAACAAAAGATTAGGGTTCGGGGTGGCACTGGCCATCATCACCAACCAAAAATTAGAACCCATAGGCAGACAACAAAACAGAAACCCCAAAAGTGAGGGTTAAGATCAAATATACCCAATACAAAACTCCACACTGTAGAGAAACAAAAGGACAACATGAAAAAAGCCACAGATCCAACAAACTATTAGGATTAGGTGTAACCCTAAACCTCGGATGGCGACGAACCATAACCACCCCACCACGCATGCCACCGGTGTTGGCTCCATGGGCTACTAACCAGCACCACACCACCGAAGCCAGGCAACCCAAAGGCCACCGACAATGGTGGCGACGATGACAAATCGGCACTGCCCAGATTCGACGGCGGTGGCGATGGAAGTTGCATGGCACACATCGCCACAGACGACCATCGGACGAGATGTCCCGTCAACAGCAACATAATCACGCTTCCACTGTGGCCACAGTCGCCGCCATGGTGATGGAAGCTATATCGTCACCATCGCTACAGACGACCGTCAGATGAAACGACCGCTGACAACGGCAACAAACAACCGTCCATCGCCGGAAATAGGGCGAACAACCATAACAGTGGACACAGTCGGCGGCGAAGACGATGGAGGTTGCGGTGGCGATGGAAACCAGAGCTTGGTGAAGAATGATGAGAAAACCCCAATTAAAATGGGAGCACAATACACACACGCATCAAATTGTTGTACAAGATGCATAAAAAATGATACATGCATCACCAACTTGTACACAATGCATCAAGGGTTCAAAACACTATTCATACTATTCATTCCCTTCTATTATTAACATATATATAATATAATTATTGTTAGAGTTCTTTACTTTTTCTTACTACTTATTATATATATATATATATATATATATATATATATATATATATATATATATATATATATATATATATATCTTGATTAAATAAGCACTAGAAAATATCTAATCATATCAACAATATATAATAATTATAATTAAGGTTGCAAATGAACCGAACAAACATGACTAAGGCTTTGTTCGTGTTCGTTCGTTAAAAAATAAATTTGTTCATGAACTATTCACGAACACTTACCAAACAAGATTCCTTGTTCATGTTCGTTCATTAGAAAAATGACATTATTCATGAACTGTTCACGAACACTCATCGAACGCAAATGAACACAAACAAAAACAAACAAACATAAACAACTGTTCATGAACATGACGAACATAAACAATTGTTCATGAACATGACGAACACAAAGAAACTCATGAACACAAACGAATACAAATGATTATAGATTTATTTTAGAAAAAATTCACATGTTTATTACAAACATTACACAAAATTCAATAAAAAATAAATAAGTACTTAACATAAATATTAAAATGTACTTGATATAATAGTCATAAAAATAACTGAAACAAAAATTAATACTAAAAGCGAACACATTAACGAACATAAACGAGCACATTATCAAACGTTCACGAAGAGATATTAACGAACACAAACGAACACATTATCGAACATTCACGAACATAAATGAACAAACGCGGCTTGTGTTCATGTTCGTTTGTTTAACTAAACGAATAATTTATTGTTGTTCGTGTTCGTTCATTTACTAAGTGAACGAACATAAACGAATATCCACTAAACGGTTCACGAACTGTTCACTGAACATTCAGTTCGTTTGCAGCCCTAATTATAATAACGGTGGATAGAGCTTAAAATGAATATTATAAGAATGTTTGATCTTTGAAGTTTGATACTTAATAATTTGTCTTTAATAAAAAGAACTATAAAATAATCTAAACATATGACTATATTAGATTTAATGGTTTATAATATAAAAAGTTATCTAAAATATTATGTATTATACGGAATGAATAAACTCATATATTACATATCTGAAAATTTGAAGTTAACATATTGAAAATTATAATTATTGATAGTTATTAATTAATATATAGCTATTATAGTATTCATAATTAAGAGAAGAGAGAAGCAAAAAAGACAATTATTAGATAGCCTAAAATGATGACAAACATCCAGATTTATTATTATTTATTAGTATAGAGACAAGATTTATTCAGATAGGTGTTAATTATTTAATTTCAAAGTAATCAGACTAAATGTCTAAACTAATAGTTACGCATAATTATTATTAAATTTGCTTTAATAAAATATTAAATTGAATAATAATAAAACAAATTAACGTGAACAATGAAAATGAAAATGTGGCAGCTAGGCATCTGGAGCCCTGGGCCCGCTCTAAACCTGACAAACATGGACCCGTGACCCATCTTTCTGGCCCATGCCTGGCCCATTTTTTTGCCCAACTAACTTCGTTTTTTTTTTCCGGTTTAAACCGGCTTTCGAAACGAAACCGTCAACCCGAAACGATTTAAAACCGGTACCTATATGAACTGGTTTGAACCACTATAAACCATAGTTTAGTTTTGCAGCCTCGTTTATATTCATTAGTAGTTACAGCCGTTTGAAGCTGAAACGAACCCTTGGTACCAAACCAGCTAAAGCCGCTCAAACTGTAAAAGAACCGACAAAAAACCAGTTACCAACCTGAGCCGAACCGAGTTAACTCAAACAGGTTTCTGACTTGGTATCCCGAACCGGTTGTAACAATCGGCATTTTAGCCAGGGGCGAAGCTGGTATACGATTCACTTTTAAGATGCATTGGTGGTGAGGCCTCATGTAGACCAAATTTTTTTAATGATTTATAGTACAAAATTTAATAAATTTGTTAATATTAGCCTAATTTTGATTAAAATTGGGGCTTTTTGACTAGAAAAAGGGCATTTTTAATAAGCCGGGGGCACATTTTGTTTGAATTTCAAATCTAAATTTTAACCTTTTATTTTTACCCATTGTGAAAAAATATTCTGCCTCTGCCACTGATTTTAGTTGTTTATACCGTTAATATTGTCCGTTTTACTAAGACGGAGCTAATAGATTTGATTTTGATTACCTGAAACCTTCCTATTTTGGGTTCTTTCCGCAATCTTCTATTGATTTGATACGCATGTTTTTTATAAATTTTTTTATATAATAACCAATTTGTAAAAAATGGTAAAACGGAAATTGTAAAAAAGAAAACTAATTATTTTCTAATAAAGTAGAAAACAATAGAATGTCTGCAAAAATGACAGTGTGCATGCATCTATCTGAGACAGTATACACTTGAAGAATCTATATTAAATGCTATTATGTGCTTTTTGATGGTTTGAATTTCGGGTACCCGGGTCAATGAAAATGACCCATCTATCTTATTTTTCCCCTTAATTATTTAGTTCAAACTGTTTTACACATTAAAAATATAAAATTCATTTATCGAAACAATAACTTAAAAATAATAGAAACAAAGTTTTCAAACTAAGAGGTTAAAAAGTGCTTAAATCGTGTGTATTTGTTTTTTTAGTTAATATGTCACCTAGTTATCATGTAGATGAAAACCATTTTATTAAAACTTATTTAAATCAGATCATGTGTAGTGTTTGTTTAATTAAAATGTTATTTAAATGTCATGTAAACAAAACACCATTCCAACAAAAGCCCTTTAAATAAGATGTAATGGTTAATTGATTTTTTGAGCCTTATTTATACAATAAAAATTATCACATTCACATAAATAAGATACCAGTTAATCTCTCGAGCCTGGCCGAGCTCAACTTGAAGGTTGTTTATTAAACGATCTTATTCTTTGTTCAAGCTCAAGCTTAAGCCTGTTTAAGTTGTACTCGACAGAAGCTTTTAGGCAGCGAATCTCGAGTAGTCACGAGCACCACCTCAAGTTCCTATATCATCACCAGGAACATAATCATAACCGCAACAAGCTCGACTGCAATAATCAAACCTGCTTTACTGATCAAAGAAAACGCCTTTTTTCATCAGTGGTTCCAATGTAATCTTTTGTAAGTTCTTCACATTTAACAAACTATTACAACTGTCATTACAGATACACCGCGAATGGAACATTCGAAGGGATCAGCAATCTATCTCAACTAACTATAACACCTCTCATCACATAGCCTTGCACCGTGTTAACCTCCTCGGCTCCAGTGGAGCCGCACCCACAACATCCTGTACCAATCGCGCTCTATCAGCCATTAACCAAAACCAGGTGGCGCGTCAAGGTCCTCATTAGTCCCATCACCACCATCACCGTGCTCGTTATTAGCACCCCGAGTGCTATCATTCTCCAATACTTCTATTGACCCGTGGCCCGTTTCTTTATCTTGTTCAGGTATTGGATTAATGACATCGATCTGATGAGAAACTGTCTGCAAGAAACCTCGTGGTTCTTGCACACGAGCCCGTTTAGGGTCACGACCTGCAGACTGTGCAAACCCGACCCGTTTTGGATTCAAAAGTTTATCATAAACCGATCTCACCGTCTCTGTGATCTCAGTTTTCATGCCATCAGGTGATCTGATTACTTCCCACAAAACAACCGAAACTTGTTCATTCAATTTCTCTCTGTAATCCAAAACCGATACAAGAATAGCATCGAAAATGCGATTAAACACGATTAAACAAAACTGTAAACAATCAACCCACCTGACTTCTTGATGAATTGCATCAGACAGTTGTCGAAGCTTCAAATTCGCAGCTCCAACACGATTAATCGCCGAAGATTGCTTTACAATCGACACAATGCTGTTACGTAACTCCTCCTGCAAAATCAAACCATCAAAAGAGATCGTATTATAACATTAGAACAACCACCGATTATCTTTCTAGGTTAACAATTTTGGGAATTTGAAGTCAAAAGCTACAAAAGTACGCAAATTTGAGATAAAACACTATACAAGAGACTTACGTTTTCCTTAATTTTGCGGATGATCTTGATGCGGAGCTTATCGAAATCTCCATCGTCTTTTAGCTTCGAGATTACATCGTTGCAGGTGATGTTCTGATTTGCACCTCTGTCGCCTCCGTTGATTCCGTTTTCCATTAACATACAAGATATAGATGTGAAAATGGAATAAGGATTGTTCGTAAACAGATCGATAATGGAGTCTTCTTCGCGAATCTAGGGTTTGAGAGTCTGAAATTAGGGCAAATGTGTGAATCGAAATTGGGGATTTGTTCGACTACTTGAACGGGTCGGATCGTCAGCACCGGATCTTTCATGTTAATGGGCTGGTTCACAAGTAATACTTTTCTGCTGGTGGCCTGTTCACATTTGGAGTTTTTTTTATTTATTTTTATTTTTTTTTTTTTAACGATGATTTTATTAAGAAACAAAGACCACCAATAAGACGTTAGGGTCAAAACAGAACGATTACAAAGGGAATTATGAAAATGAAAAGTTATAGTAATTGCGCCATGTTAAATCTCCTATCTTTGCCCTATGATACAACCATGAGAAAGTTGTGAATTTTATTTCATTAATGACTCCTGACATGTAACATCCAAAAAGTTTGATAATTATTTATTTATTAGGATTAGTGTTCAGTCGCACAAACATGCGTGCGAATGAACCTCAGTCGCTTGCCGTACGTGCGAATGAGGCCCAATCGCACGAATGAAGGGCGTATGGGCTCAATCGTACGATTGAGCCGCGCGAATGGTCCAATCGTGCGATTGAGTATGTCGGCTAAAAATTTTCATGTAGGATAAATAGGGCGGTTAAGAGTGTTAACAGCAGACATTATCTGCTGTACTTTCACCCCCTTGCTCCTGTCGAACCCCAACACCCCTGTTCTTGCTAGATTGAGTAAATTAGCTCCGTTTTGGTAAGTTTTGCTTGTTACGGATCGATTCTTGAATATGTTAAGCTGTGTATGTGGTTGAAATTGATCCAAAAACATGTTTTAATCAGAGTTTCTGTTCAATCTTTCTGTTAAACTGAAAAGTGAAGGTTCGGGCCCTAGTTTTTGTGAAATTTGATGAAATAAGGACCCGAAACGGTTGTAAATAAGGTGGACAGGTTCTGTTATGAATATGGTATAATTTGAACGGTTAAAACTCGAGTTTTTGGATCAAATACGTCAAGAACACAGCTGCTGATCCGTTTCAGGCGAATGAGCCCAGTCGCATGACCCATTCGTGCGACTGAGTCAATCGCATTGCTCAAACGTGCGACTGAAGTTCAATCGCATGCACCAATCGCACGAATGGATGTCATTCGCATAAACCCTGTTATAGCTCATTCGCACCTCTGTCGCATGGTCCATTCGTACGACTAAGCTCAGTCGCATGTTCAGTCGCACGAATGAGTCCAGTCGCATGGCCTTAGTCGTATGTAGTAATCAGCTAGGGGTGATTTGACTAAGTTAGGGTTGTTGTTTTAGATTTGCCTTGAGAAGGAGAAGTTCTAGCTGCCCTAGTGTATTTGGATTGATAATCACTTACTGAGAACATTAAGGTGAGTTCTAATTGCCCTTTTTATGTGTTAATATTGTTTGGCAAATGTTGTTTGACAAAATCGGGCACTGGCATGCATATAAACAAATAATGATGTGAAAATGAGTTGAAAATGGTAAAGGTGGTAAATGGCGAGGTGGAGGTTTGACCCACCAAATTATAGACGGAGGTTTGACCCGTCAACGCCAATTATAGACAAAGGTTTGACCCGTCGACGCGCGAGGTGGAGGTTTGACCCACCAAATTATAGACAGAGGTTTGACCCGTCAACGCGCGAGGTGGAGGTTTGACCCACCAAACTATAGACGGAGGTTGACCTGTTAACGCGCGAGGTGGAGGTTTGACCCACCAATTTCTAGACGGAGGTTTGACCCGTCAACGCGCGAGGTGGAGGTTTCACCCACCAAATTAAAATTGATAAAAAGATGTCCATAAATGCCTTGTGGGTATTCGATATGCATATCAATACTGGAATAAATAAATGGACTAATGAATGTGTGTGTGAATCATTCGGTGTGGTAACAGCTGATAAGTTGTTGTTATTGAAATGTAGTGTATGTTAGAACTTACCAGTTTTATCTGATTTTGTGTTTGTTTTTCTTATGCATGCCAGGTAGTAATAGAGGTGCTCGTGATGGTCCCCCACAGAGTTAGCTTCCGGTTATGGTGTATGATACTGGCCACGAATGTTGGGTTTTGGGAAGGAAGTACTTGAAGTTTAAAAAGTTTTGAAATGTCTTGTAAATATTGTTAACGATGTAAACAGTTTTTAATATATGAAAAAGTTCCGCTGCGTGTGTAGTCTCTGAGTGGTTATAACAACCCAACTAGTAGCACCCTCCTTATTATATTATTGTTATGAATGTGAGGGTGTTACATGACATCAGAATGAGTACATTTGGAGTAAGTACATAACAAACCTAGTATAGAGAAAAAAAATCATAGAACGTGTTTCAACAACGTCCGCATCCTAATGTAATACAAAAAAAAAAACTATGATTGTGATGATGTTTGTTTGTTATAATTAAACATGTTTGAATAAGAACAATTTGGAGTTATCACAACGTACCTACTATCGTATTCACTAACTTGATCGTTTGGGCTTCTTCAAGTTCCTCCCAGCTCTCGACTAGTGGCTCGTTCCATTTTGTTCACCCGGGTCATGCGCCAAGGAACAAGAAGAAGAAATTCTGATTCCAAATGAAAAACTGCGTATCCTAGATGTTTGTGTTTCTGCTAAATGGTCATCTGATCAGAGGAGGTGTTTCTCTCATTTCTGCATTTTAATAGGATTCTTTGAGGGTTGTCGAAACATTGCAGAATTTGTTGATTTAATAAATGAAGAAGTTGAAGTGGAATGTGATGAGAATGAAGCTACTCAAAACTTGCTTACCTTATGAGTAAAAAAGATAACAGATACATTAAAAAATAACAACAAAACAATAGAAAAAAGTAACTGTTGAACAACTGTAACGTAATAGCAATGTTGTAGTGACTAAAATGTAAAGGTTAATGGTGCTGAAAAAGGCCTTATTGACGGTGCAAAAGCATTAGGCCATATCATAGTAATCAATACTACCAAACGAATACAAACCAAACAAAATACACAAATTATAAACACTCTTCAATACTCCATAAATCAAGTCTTCCACTTCCATAGGTAGTCTTCTTTACATTTGTTCTACATCTTCCACTGACAGCCAACAGTAGTGGTGCACATAAAAACCGGTTTCACAACCCGACCCGCCAACCCGACCCGACCCGAAACCGGTTCCAACCCGGAAAACACCCAAACCGGTTCAAACCCGGAAAAAACCACCGGTTCCGGACCGGTTCTGCGTTTTTGGGCCCAAACCGGTTCCAAACCGGTTCCAACTCAACCCGGTTTGAAAACCGGTTCAGAAAACCCGGTTCCAAACCGGTTTTGCCCGTTTTTTTTTTTTGACCGTTTTAAAACGGCTCTATAGCCGTTATATAGCCGTTTGGGACCGTTTTTTCAACATTTTTTGGACCATTTTGCCCTTATATGATAGTATAAATAGGTAGTGGGTGTAATGGTTTAGTCACAACACTCAAAACTTCAAAAACGCTCGAAAACGTGCTTAAAAACGCAAAAACGCTCCTCACTCTCAACTTTCTATTCTCTCAATCTATTGAATTATGGCTTCTGAATCTTCGGTTCCAACCGGTGGATCCTCAAGTGCCGCTACCGTTGTTAGAATTCTTTCAACAACGAGAAACCAAGAGATTTGGTGTAATTTCGACTTATGCGAAATGTCGAATGGTCAACAAAAAGCTCATGCAAGGCTTGTGGTTCGTTTTTCAAGTCGGATTCAAACTCGACTTTGAAAAATCATATGACCAAATGGTGCAAGTCTTTGAAAAGTACACCGAGTCAAGGGCAAACATCAATCGGAAACGATGGTGGTTTATGGAACTTCAACGTAGATATGGTTCGAGATAGAATGGCAAAGTTTGTAATTCAAGAAGGATTGCCGTTCGATCACTTCGACAACCCTCGGTTAACAAAATTGATTCAAGAAACTCTTCAACCACGCTACACTCACGTAAGTCGCACCACTCTTAGACGTGATTGTTTAAATCTTTGGAAACAAGCAAAAAATGATTTAAAGCTTTTATTTGAAAATTTACAAACCGGTGTGAACTTAACTACCGACGTTTGGTCCGCCCCACACGGTTTACCGGAATCGTACCTTTGCGTCACGGCCCATTGGATAGATCCAAGTTCGTGGCAAATGATGAAACGTACGATTGCGTTTGAATTATTTGGATATCCGCATACCGGTGAAAATCTTTTTCAAATTTTAGACTATGTAATCAAAACGTATAAATTAGAAAACAAAATTTTTTCAATGTCATTTGATAACGCCTCGAACAACACATCCGCCGTCGAAAAATTGAAAATAAAATATAAACCGGTTTGTGACGGCGTATTTTTTCATTCACGATGTGTTGCACATATTATTAATTTAGTTGTGCAAGATGGTCTTGGCGTTCCTGAAGTGGAAGATTTTAAAACGTCTTTCAAAAACATGTTACGTGACGTTTTTAAAACTAGTAGAAAAAGGTATGTTAATTATAGAAAAATGTGTCACGATACGAATTCCATTTGTTTAGGACCAAATTGGGATGTCCCGACTAGATGGAATTCGACTTGGAAAATGTTTAATAGTGCTTTACGTCAAAAAGAAACGCTTCATGTTTTCCACGATGGTCTTGCGATGCGGGGTCGGGTTGTTCCGTTTCCGTTAGAGGGTTGGGAATATATTCAAGAAATAACTCAATTTTTAGAGCTTTTTAAAAACGCAACTACAAAATTGTCGGGGGTTTATTATCCGACAAGTTGTCTAACGCTTCATCAAATTTATTTAATGACCCATAAATTAAGTGAATATGAAGAAAGAAACGAAATGTTTTCGGCAATGGTAGCGCCGATGAAAGAAAAATTTAAAAAATATTTCATTGAACTACCCCCGGTTTTTACGTGTTCCGCCGCACTCGACCCGTGTTTAAATGTTTCGGGGGTAGAAACTTTAATAGATGAGATAACTTATGATTTAGATTTACATGATTATGATCCATTTTTTAATGTTAATACAAAACAAATATTTAATGAAACTTTTAAAAAATTGTTTAATGTTTATGTTGAAAAATATGGTGCAACATCAAACATCCACCGACAATCGAACGTGGAATCGAGTTCGTCGAGCTCAAGTAGAGACCCGATGATTAGTTTATACAACACTTTGAGAAATGAAAACAGTAAACGTCAAAGGGGTAACACCCCAAGTAGCGAACTCGGGAGATATATGGGAACCGATTTTTTAGCCACTATGTCTCCCGATGAATTTTTGAAATTTGATATTCTGACATGGTGGAAAGGAAAGGAATCACAATTTCCGGTCCTATCCGCCATGGCACGTGATTTACTAACCGTCCAAGCTTCCACGGTAGCTTCGGAGTCTGCATTTTCTGTTAGTGGCAGGGTTTTATCGATTAGAAGAACAAGATTAACTCCAACATCGCTAGAGATGTGTATTTGTTTAAAGGACCACTTAGATGCGGCCGAACGAAGACAACACATATCAAACCTTGAAGAAGAAACACCGATTGAAGAAGAAATACACGAGCACGAGGTACAAACCGGACGATCCTCACCGCTATCCGACGAAGAACTCGCTTATGATTTGTCTCAACGCATTGGCACACAAACCGACGAAGACGATTAGATTAGACAAACTTGTATTCGTAATATGTATATTTTGTTTTCTTTGGTTTAATTTTAATGTAATTTTTATTGTTTATTTTTCGTAATATATATATTTTGTTTTCTTTGGTTTAATTGTTTACTTATTAAAATGAAAATAAAAACTTTGAGACAATCGTATATAAAATAAAAAAGAAAATAAAACGCGTACAATCAATCGTATATAATTGTTTGTATAAAACTCGTATTAATTGTTTACAAAATGAAAATAAAAACGCGTCCAATCGTATATAATTAATCTACTCTAATAATTTTTAATTAATCAAAATTTGTAATTAATTTGTATATAATTTAATTAGAAGGTAAAAAAAAAAAAAAAAAAAAAAAAAACCGGGTTTTTCAAACCGGTTTTTGGACCCGGCCCGGTTCGGTTCCAACCCGGACCGGTTCCAACCGGGTTGGGTTTTATAGGGTTGAAAACCGGTTCCGACCCGAACCGGTTCTTGGTCAAAAACCGGTTTCCAAAACGTTGACCGAACCCGAACCGGGTCCGACCCGACCCGGGTTCAAAAAAAAAAACCGGTTTGTGCACCTCTAGCCAACAGGAAGTCGAAAGAACCATATACTTAAGCCCATTTAAATCATCCGAATGGCCCAACTATCAATGGCCCAAAAGCCCCAAACCTATGCTAACATCGACAATATAACATATTCACCGACCAAACACTACTATTGAAGCTCAGATTACAAACAAATTGTGCATTTTTCTTTTCATTTCTAGCCTTAGAGATTGTATTTTAAATTTCACGAAATTACACGAATCATTCAATCTATCATACAAGGGATGTCAATCGGAGTCCAATCGTAATGATTGACTACAAAAAAAAAACTAAACGCATACTTGGAGTTAGTTCTTTATTTTGCAATTGCTTTAATTAAAATACCTCTAATATAAGAAAGTTAATGCTGTTAATCGTGCATAGTTAAATAACAATTTTTATGAAATATTTAAATGCAAATGATAAAATTTTAACCTTTGGACTCAAATGGCAACTTTATAAAACCATTTTCATCTACTTAACTCTTTTTGGAAATATGGAAATATAACATATCTATTTAATTCATGTTTCTTTTTGTACGGACTCTAGCAATACAAAAGTATAGTCGTAAATTAGCAACAAAAATTACACTACTAGAAAATGACCATGATGCAATATTTTTGAAGCAACCCTTAAAAAAAGTTGCATTAGCTTTAAAAAAGATTAAATTTACTAATAAAAAGCTTGCATTATCTAACAAAAAAATATTTTAGATCTAATGCAACTTCATCTAATGTAGTTTTTGATATAAAGGTTGTAAAAGGTTGCTTTAGACTAATACAACCTTTTTAAGACTTAATACCCTTTATATACTACTCCGGACGTATACAACTATGAGCATAACAAAAATTTTTAAAAAACGTTGTTTAGTCTAATATAATATGTATCTTAAACTAAAAGCGAATAGACAAAAAAAACCAAAATATAAATGGACTGATAGCATATTTGTCATTGTCCTTTTCAGTTTTGAAAAGAAAACATGTAGTCATCACATTTAAACACTATCAACAGCTTACTACTTCCGTTTATTACTAAATACGTTTATAGTTTTTAGTATCAATCTATCAATTATTATTATTACTACTACGTAATATTACTAGTATTATTATTATTGTTATTACTAAAACTGTAACTACAATGTATTATTTTACGTATATTAAAAGATAAAGCACTTTTACAAACTTTTTATACATCTTAACCCCATAACTTTTTTCGATTAAAAGGTCATTGAAATCCCCTTTGGTCTCAGTGTCATCACAAAAACCTATTAGACGGCAAGATAAAAGGCATTTCATTAAAAACGTTGTTCTTTTTATCTAAACACAAAACAAAGAACGTGGACTGTCAAAGACGACAAGAAAACACAAGATGAGTTCGTATCATAGACGAACTAGATATTGTCTAAGAAATGTAGGAATATTCACATGTTTGTTGATGAGAATATTCTTGTGTAGAATGAACAAGACATGAGGAGGATTCCACTATAATTTGATGGTGGGTTGAAGATGAAATCAATGGAATCGTCCAATGTACTTTAATTGCCTTTCACCAACTACGATATGATAAAACCACTTTTACTTTACCCGACACTATGTTACTTGCCACTATATATAGTTTTACTTAAAAAAAATTAAAAAAAAAAACAAGTAACCCTAAAACTATCAGGGCTTTGTTAATATCTGTATCGGGTACAAGTAGCAGATGATAGGGAATAATGAAAACATGTAGTAGTTATTATTACTAAACAAAACTAAACAAATCATATATCCAATTTATGTTTAGGAAAATTACGATAAACCCAATAGATGGGTTTGTCGCCTTAATGACTTTGTTGGATTTTCAATAATCTTGTGATGTATATATATTGTGCTGTATATATAAAGTGCATCAAGAAGAATTTAAAATACCACATTGAAAATCATGGAAAGACAATCACGTTAGAGTTTAGAGGTAAGTAGAAAAAACGACACATGAAATGAATTTTAGTTAAAAGGAGTGATTTTCTTAAGATTGGCTGAAAGAAGTCGAGTATATCATAATCGTTAATTAGGGTTATTAAGGCTTATCCTGTAACTCTTGAAAGTCGCCAGCATAACATAAGTTGTTTATTATTTGGTCATACTAATTAGCAAGATTAAAGAAAAAATAATATTAACTTTCATAGAAAACAATTATCCTTAAGAATACCAAAACATATTCGCTATGGATATTGTTAAACTATGCATTCGAAGATTAAAATTGGTCTTTTACATTTTGTAAAGATTTGAATGAATTTGAGGTGAATTTCAGATCACATGACCCATTTTAAATGTTTTATTTTTAACTTAGAATATACATATAGTGGCTCTTCCTTTTCAGGACAATCATAATATCTTATCTCCCCTTTTGGTGATTAATTTACTTTTGAAACAAGTGATGAAGATGGGCTTTTTCCACGCTTTTTGGAGCACATGTTGCTTGTAATTGACAAAAGTAATGAAAAAAGTAAAACCTTATCTAAGTAGTTAGTTTGAGGTTAAAACCATAAGAAAACTCTTTGGTAGTGTAAGTAGGTTAATAGACCTTGAAACGAATTTTAATTGTGTATAATCACATTTTCAGATTAAAGTATTTTATGAGTAGAAATTTTAGTTGGAGAAGACAGAAAGTTCCAAATTGAATGAAATGTAATTCTTGTAAAGATCAAAGTTCTGATTTTATGATGAAACATACCAAAGATGTTCCTTATAAAAGTAATGAGCCATCACAACGTTCAAGTTGCAATAATGCAAAATCTTTATAAAATATAGTGTTAGTTAATGATTATAATTGTCAGTAGTGTCATTTGGTTACATTTGAACAAATAACTCTTAGAAGGAACTAATCGGTTTCTGTTTATCATTGGTTGTTAGTTCTTATAGTTACTACTCATAAGCCAGGCTGCTACTAATCCTAGTTCTTGTTGATTAATAGTAACTTACCACTGATGATTTGTTGCGACTAAGATCACGTTGATCCTGACAGGCTGACACCAGTGACAACTGATGTCCAAGTTGTTGCTAATCATGTTGAGTTGCAGGCACTGACCAAAATGTGTGCGCACTATGCAAATTCGTAGTAGCTCCGAGTAACATTACATTAAAGTAATATAGAATTTTTCCACCAAGGGCTGTACCTTTGAACACTACTATGGACGTTGCCATCGAACCCAACCTACGAAGCTGGGGGGCGCTTTCCTCTTGAACTCTTGTGTTTTAGTGTCTAAAATCATATTAGTCTCAAACAACTATACACTTCACATACTTGTATCAAAACTTTATTATAGTTTTACTTCACATAAGTAAATTAAATTATACTAAAATGATACTGATACCATTGAAATTACAAATAAAATACAATGTTAATAGAAAATTTAATCCATTAGAAAATCTAACTTATGATTAGCAACACATATGTGCCACTAAGCTAATAGGTGGTTTGTTTAAACGTTTTAGTACTTAATATAAAAATAATCAAGTAGAAAAAATCTAAGTACTTAATGAACCAACTAGATAGACATCATTCGCATGTATCATAATCAACTTAACTCATAATAAAAATAAAGACAGGAGGTGCATTAACTAGTTTCAAGAACGTACATATATATGGACCACAAAAGAATAACCACGAAGAATAAGAAAAAAGGACCAAAAGTCTAATGCCGCACCATGTGCACCCACAAAGGTGCAACCCGTGGCTTGGTCCTACGCGACTTGATCTTGACATCTAACCCACCGTTCACTAGTGCACCCACACGGGCATGGACCATTAACAGTCTTCGTTTTCTTTTGTCCTACCTTATAATTGTAAGGATTGTTTCGAGAGAGAAGATACTCAATGATTTGAGAAAGTGATATAAACATTAAACATTGTCATTGTAACGAATATATTTTTTATAATGTTTGAAACTAATCATACTTGAATATGACATCGTGAAATAGGCATGGGTAATTTATGACGTCCCTGTGAATATCACATGCATATGGACCACTTCATATATTGTGCTTGTACCATTGACTTCTTGTGTAACATATTACAAGTAGCATACAAAATTAACACGCATATACTGCTAAAAAATTGCAAATATATAATTCTATGCAGAAAACTAATATTATTAATAAAACTGCTAAATTTTCGACAAAAAATTATTTTGTCATCGAAAGAATTCTAGTGAGAGGATCGGCCATCGGTTTAATTAGATGAACGACATGATTGATTTAATGAGAAGATTTTATTAAAAAAACATATATGCATAGAAGGGCAAAAGAGAAATAAATGAACCCTTTTGCTTCTTTTTTTTTTGAACGGATAAAAATTTATTAGAAGATAACAACGTGCTAGGGAATACAAAAAACAATTTTAAAAGAAAAATGATTAAGACAAACATGGAAGAATAAAATTATTTTACGACTCCCAAGAGTATCTGATAGATTTACCCCGGAGCTAATAAGCCCGAGATTGATAATGCAAATATTGCTTTAACAGGTTAACAAGTGTTTGATTTGTTAAGACTCGATTCTTATTGTGTTATTGCCTGTTAAGCTCAAACATAAAACATGTTAACTTTGTGTTGTGTCGTGTCTTGCTAATAGTTTCTTGTCAGAAATTGTCAACCCTAGCAAAAACAGGTGGATTCCGACACCAAGTTGATATGATAGCCCACAAATATGCCACCACTTCGCATGAGAGAAATATGTGCTCGATTGATTCTTTAAAATTCTCATGAGAGTCGGGATCCGCTCCATCTTAGCACACCAGCAAAGAATGTTCACCTTTTTGGCACCCAATTGTTCCAGTTAAAGACAAACCATGGCTGCAAAAGAGGGTAATCAATAACTTTTCTCCGAACGTATTATGCAAAGGATATATCGTCTGTGTGGTTCCCCCAGTCCATGGATCATCCCCGTCTTTAGATGGACGTGTTCTAATGTAGATAGTAAAGCCGCAAGCCGCTAATGGTCTTCCAGAGAAGATGGTTGTGCTTACCAGATCCATACCAAACAATTACATAATTAGTACAAGAGTAACGATTATTGTTATGCTTTTGTTTACAGCCAATCTGTATATACAGGGAAAACAAGAGTGGAGGGCCGAATCTTCTTCTGTCCATCATAGCAAATTTACACTTCTCTGAATGGTTAACATGTATCAAAACATATAAATTTATTTGTATTAATTGAAGGATATGTACTTAAAAATGTTATGTTATAACAGTTATGTTAGAATCTAGTAAATACTAATACATGTATGATTTCGATTGATTCTCCTAGTTATTTACAATACTTTTCGTTTAGCAAAATATCTTCCTCTATTCATTATAAATACTAATGCATGTATGATTTTGATTGATTCTCCTAGTTATTCACAATACATGTCGTTTTGCAAAATATCTTCCTCTATTTAATACTAGGCTAAAGACCCGTGTAACACACGGATTCAATCTAAAAATATTGTTGTTGTTTGAAATAGTTCGTAACTTGTAATGTTATCAGATAATACTTTGTATATCAACTTTTATGCATAATTTTTAAATTAGCTACATCAATATTAGTACGTTTTCTCTATTAGTGCTTATACGTCTAAATAGTGTATAATATGAAATGAATTAAAAATAAGAACTTTAAATAATAGAAAAGTTAAATTGAACATGAAAAACAATACTTTAAATTCATAAACATCCGAAAATTTCTTTGTATACAACATTTGATGTTTTGTTGGTGATTTTTTCTTCATTATCTAATATTAATAATTTTAATCCCAGTCTACTTCTAACTCGAGATAATGCAACATAGAGCTGACCAAGTGTGAACACTGGTTCTTTAAAAAACAAACCAACTTTAGATAGCGATTGTCCTTGGCTCTTGCTTATTGTCATTGCAAAACATACTGCTAATGAGAATTGTCTTCTTTGAAATTTAAAAGGAATCCTCTTGTCTGAAGGTGTCAAAGTCAACCGTGAATAAAAATGCGATTTCCAATATTACTTCCAGATATTATTTCAGCTTCTATAACACGATTGCCTAAGGCTATTACTTGTAGCCTTGTTCCATTGCACAAACCACTTTTTTGATCAATGTTTCTTAACAACATCACTGGAACCCCGACTTTTAATATCAACTTATGGTTTGGGAGACCAGATACTTTAAGCCCATTAAAACATCAGGTGAATATAAACTTTCATCAAAGTTGTTGTGAAGATACTTTGACTGACATAGGCTATCAGAACTAAGATATTCCTTTTCATCTCCGGGAAACATTGATAACAAATGATCATTTATTTCTTGAACAACTTCATTTGTCGGTACAAGTATAGCTCTTTCTTGAAAAAAATTTTGATTATTGACATTTTGAAGAATAAAAGGGTACACAAAGTCAATTAAACTTGCTATAGGATCAACCGAATTGGGAATAAGAAGATCATCCGGGATATCAATTATTGCCTCTCCATCATTCGATCCACCTATGTTTCCTTCTCCTACATCTAGAAGCCATTTTGCAAATATCTTTGTTTGTTCCGTATCAGATTGTTCACTTCCAACGGCTAACCTCATGTTTTTTGTTAGCCTAAGAACCTTACAGTTTGCCCAAATGTATGAGGAACTTAAGGAGGCATTAACGATGTCATGTCTAGATCCATTAGGAACAACAGGGAGAATTTACCTGAAATCTCATCCAAATATAATTATTTTGCCTCCAAATGGTAAATTAGAGTTGTTACAATTATCACATATGAGTATATCTTTCAAAGTTCTATCCAATGCTTCAAACGTATGCTTGTGAATCATAGGTGCTTCATCCTAAATAATCAATGTTGTTTTCTTTAATAAACATGCAACTTCACTGTGAGGCTTTATATGACACAAAGAATCCTCGTTGAGATTTAAAGGAATTAGAAATCGAGAGTGTGTCGTTCTACCACCGGTTAATAATAATGATGCAATTCCACTTGAAGCAACGTTTAAAACAATCTCACCTTGCGACCTTATTGCTGTAGATAATGTCTTCCACAAAAATGTTTTCCTTGTTCCACCATAACCATAAACAAAAAAACGCCTCCTTTTTTTATCTTCACCGCTTTCATTATATCATCAAAAACGCCTCTCTGTTCATTTGTTAACGAAGATAAAAGACCAACACACTCGTTTGTCAAGGTTGCTCTGTCATAAGATAGCTCAACACACTCGTTTGTTGAGCATAATCATCCCACAAGGTCACGTAAATCTTTTGATTCCTGTAAAGAAAGAAGTAAATGCACATATATACATATACATATACATAGATTTATATAGCGAATGAAAAAGAATAATAATTGAAACACAGAAGTAACTAACTCTAAATCTTGGAGTTGAACAGTCATCTTTTTGCTTTGTTTGTCTTTTTTCCCATGGTAAGTTTTCATTTTAAAGAATCTCACAACATAACCAATAACATCTGTATATATTGTATAAAATAATACGTTAGTATAATCAAATAAGTTTTTATACAAATGCTATGTAATGACCTTAATAGTAAAATACTAACCAATGTTTTCCGTAGACAACTTTTCTTCCCAAATAGTCTTAAATGTCGTAAAAGAAAAACCATAGATCGTGCTATTAAAGTCATTGCATTTTGTAACTTTGGTTTTGTGATTGAAACAAAGTTTGTTTACATTATCAACATACTTATAAGTTGTTGAATTTAAATCAAGACTGCCATTTTGAATATAGTAATCACATTATTCCTTAACCAACTTGTCAAATTTGGCAATACATTTTTTGGGGACATTAGCTTCAAGTTTACTACCCTGCATCAAGAACGCAAGATGAGAATATATGATATTGATACTAAGAATTCATGCATTTATATTGGTATGTTATACTGTAATGTACCTGTTCGTCCATTATAATCATCTCAATTGAAAATATCTCCTTCGGGTTTCTAAGATCCTTTCTTTTCCACAACCGAATTATTCGCACCTTCATTGTGTAGTCATCTTTACCCAAATCAGCATCTTTAATAAGTGTGATGTATTTAGGATCCATGACTCTGTTGGAGAAGATTATAGTGTAAAAAGTTAGGGAATATATAAGATCTCTATTTGAACATAAATGTCAAACGATGTCGCTAAACTGGCAAACAAAGGTTGTTCCCCCTACAACTTCAATCTGTAACAATCATAAGAACAATAAGATCCCATATATGTTTTGACAATTGGATAAGTTCCACACCGATTTACATTCAAGTAAAACTAAAACAGATATACACAATCCAAGTAACAAATTTACAAGGACCCGAAAACCGAAAGGAATAAAAAAGAATAGGAAAACGAAAGCCAGACAACTGGTCACCCCATGATTTCAAACAAATCATTCTCATCTGCAAATTGAACAAACTGCAAACCCGTCTTTCGTTTGGTATTTACCCACACATAATGAAAAGATGTCAGATGCAAGGAGAACGTTGCTTTGATTTTGATTTATTTTTTAAACTATGGCTATGTGACTGTTTATGAACAGATCTGTAATGGTTCATGTGGAAGACTCATTATTCGAATTGACTATTGTCTCTCTTTTATATTATATATGTATAACTAATTCTTACCCAAATATTTATATGCAGGTTGCAGTATGCATAATAAGTATTAACATGCAGGTTTAAGTAATCAAAATTTTCCAACTTGCAGGTAGAAATTAACTAACATTGTCATAATTTGAATGTATCAATTCTCCCTGTTCTCAAAATCGAGAGATTCAACATTAACATGTCAATTAATAACCAAGCAATTCAAACAAATAATGATACAAATCGAGCGATTAAACATTTCAGATGCATTCGGTTAAGTAACACGTACACGATCATAATCGCAGAAAATTAAAGTTCAAACATAACCAAAAATTAATACCTTTTGATGCAAAAATGTTGATGGAAGCGATTGGAAATTGGCAATGTTGATGAACTTCGTCGAAGGCATCATAATCGGAATTTATAAACACAAAAGACCAGTGTGGTGAAGCTTTGATGGTTGTAAAATCAAGTATGATTTGGTTTCCATAAGAATACACCCATGATTTCTGTCAAATTGGAGATGAGGGGAAGAATGAATCCCGTAACTTGGGTAAAGATTTGGAATACAAATCAGTCATTTTATGGAAACACAAAATCAACCCATTTTCATATTGGAATCATAGATGATTTAGTTGTTGTTGAAGAAGAATTGGAAGAAGAAGCTTCCCAAAAATGGATCTGCAAATTATGGCTTTATTCTAATGAATGTGTTGACTTTTTTGCCCCCAATTTCTCATTAAATACCCAAATCAGAATTAACTTTTTTAGTCTAATGAATGTAGACAATGGTGTTGACCAGGTACATAATTAGGCGGGAAAGGAGACATTTGGTGCCTTAGAAAGTGACATGTGGCACTAAAGTTATTGATATATTATAAAGTATAGATTTCTTAGACAATATCTAGTTCGTCTATGATACGAACTCATCTTGTGTTTTCTTGTCGTCTTTGACAGTCCACGTTCTTTGTTTTGTGTTTAGATAAAAAGAACAACGTTTTTAATGAAATGCCTTTTATCTTGCCGTCTAATAGGTTTTTGTGGAAGACTCATTATTCGAATTGACTATTGTCTCTCTTTCATATTATATATGTTAACTAAGTTCTTACCCAAATATTTATATGCAGGTTGCAGTATGCATAATAAGTATTAACATGCAGGTTTAAGTAATCAAAATTTTCCAACTTGCAACTAACATTGTCATAATTTGAATGTATCAATTCTCCCTGTTCTCAAAATCGAGAGATTCAACATTAACATGTCAGTTAATAACCAAGCAATTCAAACAAATAATGATACAAATCAAGCGATTAAACATTCAGATGCATTCGGTTAAGTAACACGTACACGATCATAATCGCAGAAAATTAAAGTTCAAACATAACCAAAATTAATACCTTTTGATGCAGAAATGTTGATGGAAGCGATTGGAAATTGGCAATGTTGAACTTCGTCGAAGGCATCATAATCAGAATTTATAAACACAAAACACCGGTGTGGTGAAGCTTTGATGGTTGTAAAAACATTCAAAATCAAGTATGATTTGGTTTCCATAAGAATACACCCATGATTTCCGTCAAATTGGAGATGAGGGGAAGAATGAATCCCGTAACTTGGGTAAAGATTGGAATACAAATAAATCATTTTATGGAAACACAAAATCAACCAATTTTCATATTGGAATCATAGATGATTTAGTTGTTGAAGAAGAATTGGAAGAAGAAGCTTCCCAAAAATGGATCTGTAAATTAGGGTTTTATTCTAATGAATGTGTTGACTTTTTTGCCACCAATTTCTCACGTAAATACCCCAAATCAGAATTGACTTTTTAGTCTAATAAATGTAGACAATGGTGTTGACCAGGTATATAATTAGACGGGAAAGAGAAATTTGGTGCCCTTAGAAAGTACCATGTGGCACTAAAGTTATTGATATATTATAAAGTATAGATATCAAGGGTGTTCATCAAATCAATTTGAATTGGATTAGAGCTAATCGATTTAAATTATTCAAAATTTAAAACTAGAAACTGGATTCGAGTTTGATTTAAATTCGAATAAATCAATTCAACTTTTCTTTTTTACAAAATAAGAGAAACAAAAATACTAATTGCAACTTTTTAAACTCGAATTTTAAGTCATGTCAAATTTGAAAGTTGATTTGATTTGATTCCAATTAAGCTAAATATAATTATTTTATTTTATTTTATTTATCAACGAGATAATTTCAAGCCGGTAAATTGACAAAAAATTCAAAATAAAGCGGCAAGAAGCAACATTCAAAAACATTGTGAAGTGCAAATAAGTATTTCCAAACATTTAAATTGAAATTTTTTTAGATCCGTGTCCAAAATTTATAGCAATGGATCAAAATATTATAAATAACAATAAAAATAATCAACTTTCAGCCCATATTTTTGTATATATATAGTTATTATATATAAAAATATAAATAAAAAGTTATATGTATAATCTGAATTTGCAAATTAAATAGAATCAAATAAAAAATTCAAAAGTTCAAATTCACTTCGTAAATATGAAATTCTAACTCCGTTCGAATCAATTTTTTAGTTTTTTGGTGAATACTAGACACGTACCCTGATATATGTGTGTGAAAGATCAAACTAAAAGTGATTTTTAAAGACTATTAAAGGCCATTGATCACATCATTATTTAAATGGCTACATTTAAAAAAGTTCTAATACATTGTTGGTTATAATGATGCATCTAACATGTTCGGTATGTCCATCTTTCTAGTTTTAATTTATATTATAAGTTTTAACATATTATCAATACAACAGTTTGTCCAAGCCATTACTACGATGAGTGAGCTTTGATAATGAAATACCCGCCTCCATTAGAACGATGCCTCGTATATGCAACGTACATATATTGCTATGCATCTTATGTATGAACGATGCCTTACTGCAAGTATTTGGTCAAAATATTACAAAGGAAACCCTAAGCATCCATCTTCCCCTCTTCAATTATTTAGTTAAGTTAATCTTCTCAAATTCAATTATTTAAGTTAAGTAGTTAACCTTCTCCGAGCAAACATTTTAATGACTACCGCCATTTAAAATATATTTATTTATTTAAATCACCATCACACTCTTTCATCTTCTCCTAACTTTAGATCCAGTTGCCTACAATTATTAATTGTCCAATCAAATTATGACATAAAACATTTACTTATTCAACACATGTAATCTCTTCATTCGATTCTTTCTTTAAAAGATCGATTACGATATTCTATCTTTAGCTAGCTTGCATGCTAAATTGACAATCCATCAATTTGTCATTATTGCATAACTAGTAGTTTTTGTCTTAAATTGGAGTAGGGCCTAACCCAATCATTGATCTAAACACCTCTCCTTTAATTGATAGAGAGTTGTGGTGCACCCTGGTTAAACCTCTACCCACCCCTTGTGATCGATTATCAAGTGGTCCACTTCTAATCAAGCTACCTAGCTTCCCTTTTTTTAAGGTATATGAAGTGTGAATTATCCTCAAAGCTCGATGCGTTATTAATTACATTTAAGTGCTTAATTGATGCGTTTTAGGTTATATATGGAGTTGATAAGAGGTTGATTCTCCTTTATAGTGTTGCTACTTTCTCTAATTCTTGCTTGTTAACCACAAGTAGAAGTGCAGACAATGATTCCAAGATGACGTAATGATAAGTGTCTGATTCTCCTCTAGTAAAGATCTTATATGTTTAGTTTTTTTTTCTATTGGTTTACTATTACAACATATTAAAGGACATATGACACATGCTCGGTACAAGCATCAAGCTGAGATGTCGTGATCTTGTTGGATAGTACTAATGACGGATGTTGAGAGTTTTTTTTATCTTTTATTATGGATTCTTATATTTGGTTAACAAAAGAATAGAAAAGGTGTAGTACCCACAAAATGAATACAAGAAAAATGGATTAAATGATTAAACCCTAATTATCTGTCATTTTGTATCTTCAAAATGAATTAAATGAATAAACCCATAAAAGAAAGCAATACAATATCATATGGTTAGTTTGCGGTATATGTAAATATATGAAAATTGATGAATTTATGTCATACTTAATAGCTATTTAATATAATCTAAACTTATATTCGCGTAGATGTAATCAAAGGATTCAAGGTGTGTAGGTTGAGGGTTAATTGTCGTAATAATAAAATGTGTAAATTTTACTACAACACTAAAAAATGTAAGAGTTGATCGTTCTAAAAAAATACAAAGAATTCATTGAGTTGATGTTTGAACACAATTGACAAATTATTTTCTACCAATTCTAACAAATATTATATTTTTTTCATTTTCTAATTTTAAACGTTTTATGCCGTGGTGATCCGTTTAGTAATTACTGATTTGGATCACATCCGTCGATAATTTCCCATCGGTGATAAACGTTTTCACAATTGGTACTAAAAGCAAGGAGGCTAGCTTTTACACATATATACCTTCAAGAAAATGACAATTTGATCATCACTAAGGAGATTTAGCGACCCATTTGGCGTCACCAATGGCCAAATTAAATGAGTTGTTGGTCATAAAGAAACACTGCAAGTACACTACTGCAATGTTGGGAGATTTGGTGACCTATTTTCTTTATGCTTCAAACTTATTCATAAAGAAAAAAAAAAGAATTACATTCTAGTTGATAATACATGTACATGTAAACTATTAATCTTTTGTAGCACTTATTGGCCTGTTAATTAGCTCACAAACTGGTTTTTGAAACATTTAACATTTCTATTGATCTCATTAATTAAGATTTTGTAATTAATTCTGAAGGTGACAACCAAATGTTCTATAATTATGTAGCTGAAACAAACGGGTAATGCATATTTATACATATTGTGAGTCTCCTAATCAACCTACAACTCTAATTAAGACTCATCATGATAATATGATAACTAAAACAATTCACGCTTAATGTGTTATAATCATATTTTACATGTAATAATCATGCTTTTACTCGACGGGTTGAAGCTGACATGAAGAAGATGGTCCCTAACCAATAGGATATGTACTCACCCTATCTTTTTGACTTATTATCTGGTACTGATAACTCAAGCAAAGTAGAGAAGTCATTCAAATGATAATTTAGGTACCTTAAGTCATACGATCGATAGATACATGACATACGAGCATGATTAAGATTTGAAAGCTCCATCATTCATACTACCAAAATTTCTATAAGTACTTACAAAAGTAGTACCATGCTTGTGATTTCTCGATTCTCATCCGTCAATTCATTTAATTAACACATTTCCATTTAATTTTTTAGATGCAGTTATATAATTTACATAGGTAAAGAGCAATTCGACTTACGAATATATATACACAACAATTATATGTTACAATGTTCCCGTTAAAAAGAGAATAATATTAACAAACCCTAATTAATCAAAATATTTCCTAATCAATCTAATTAAGCACATCCCACATGAAATATTTTTTTCAATAAGCCTATTATGCACTTATGCTTACGGTGTTGGGTGGTGCAACGACTTCAAATGCTTCATGTTTATGTTCCACTGACGTGCAATGTCTTCTGCAATACGAGCAGCGTCTATGGATGTACCTAGTAAGCCTCGTTTAGTGAACCCGATGGCGTATAATCCGCTCTCACCTTTCCAACCTTCCGGGAAAGGTTTCTTGGGGAGCCCATCTTTTTCAGAGAATAAGTTTGTGTCCTGAAAATAAAATCATGAAGAAATCAAAAGTTTTACTAATGTAATTACATTAAGTGGTTGTTTAGCAATTTCTGAATAATTAAGTGTTGAACAAGTAAGAATCTGAACTATTAAGTGCTGAAAATTAATAGGTCTGAACCATTAAAAGCTAGTATATCGTATTCAAAGATAAATGTCTGACCAATTCAGATAAGAGGTCTTAACCATTCAGCATTAATATAATGCTTAACCATTAAGAGGCAAATGTCGAACCATTAGGACATTTGCCCGCGAAACAAACAGGCTGAACCATTAAATGCTAAACCATTTAGGCATTTGAACTATTAAGAGACTAAAACAAACAGCTCTTAAGTTAACATTTAGTTAAATTCTTGTGTATTTAAGCATATATTAAAGTTGAATTTGTATCATACCTTTAACCAAGTAGTCACATTACTTCTATAACCTGTGGCTAAAATAATAGCATCAAATTTCTCAATTCTTCCATCTACAAACTCCACATTATTGCATGATAATCTTTTTATTCCGGGATAAACCTACATCAAGTTTCATTTTTGTCATTTTAGTAATGGCATTACAAAAAAAAACAATATTTTTTTATAGTACAGATAACAGCTACATGTAGCAATTGATAGATATTGCTACTTGTAGCTGTCAAAACTAGAAGCAATAGAGATTAGTTATGTTGTTTATAGAGTTTAAATTAGTTGCTATAACTAACATAACTAAACCTATAATAATTAATTTTTTAACAAGAGAAAGAAAAGTCAAAACCTTGATGTCTCCACTTCTAATCTTTGAGAGTGTGCCTACATCCAACACAGGTGTTTTGCCCGAAACGTTCTTTAGCTCAAGGGGACCGAGCTTGGGTCTATTGAGCCCGAGTTTATTAGTGTCCCCGATCATACAACGTGATACTAGCAGCAAGAACCGATCGACTACTTGTATGGGGAACCATTTTAGCAAACACATAGATAGTCCAAACGTTGATCTACCAAGCATCTCTTGTGGCAATACATGTAACTAGAAAGCCAAAATTGAAAAGGGGTCACAAAAGCCATTTGATGATGGTCATATTTCATATTTTGCATAAAGTAGAATCTTTTTAGCAGTGAGTGAATTCAAGAAAGATGGAATCATATTATCAAATGCAAGCAGAAATGCGCATGCAAACGAAGTCCAAGAAAGTTAAAGGTAAGATTAAGCACATTTATAGTTAGATTCGCCAAAAAGAGAAGTAAAACTTTATAAAATTTTATTAGTTTAACCATAAATTAAATAATAAAAATTTAGTAATTAACCCATGTTAAAGTTTCTGTACGGTTTTTTTCCTAAAAATGCTAACATGAACATACCATATTTCTACAGATTTGATGAAGAATCATTACTAATTCAAGTTGAGCAATTTATTTAATTCTTTAAGCAGCTTTTTAAATCCTTAAGCAGTCTTTTAAATATTTATATTGTTGATAGTATCAAGATTCACAAAATATTGGAATTTTACAAAATTTTCAAGAATATATCGAAATGAATGGAAGATTATATTTGTAGTTCATGAGATTAATCTTCAACATAATAATAACAATAAAAAACATTGAATCAAACTGTAGCTTCACTCTACCCAAATCTTATAACCATATTGTATTCTTGTAAAAAGAAATATTGTCACTTTAATTTCTTCATGCAAAGGACTGAAGGAGTCTTTGGTTTTGTGTTTGCAAACCCTATTACATGATTGTAGTTTTTTTAAACATGAGAACCTGTTACTGTAATACTGTGTTTTCATATTATCTGATTAAGATTAGGATAAGTAAAAATATAAGAGTAGAGAGAAAGTACTTACAGAATCTCTAACTACAAGTGATGGGCAAGCATTATAGTTGCAGAGATCTAAGCAAACCTCCATGCCAGAATTCCCACACCCAACCACCAAAACCTTCTTGTTCTCAAAACAATCACCACTTTTGTATGAACTTGTGTGCATAATCGGTCCAATGAACTCGTTCATCCCTTCGATCTTCGGTACAACTTCCTCAGCATTCTCGCCAGTAGCCACTATCACCCATGGACAAACATACTCAGTCGCCTTTGTTTTCACTCTCCACAACCCACACTCTCTATCATATTCCGCCCTTACAACCATCGTGTTGAAAACCGGCTTCAAATCAAATCTTTTTGCATAGGATTCAAGGTAGGCTAAGAATTGTTGTTTAGTAGGGTAAGTTGGGAAATCTTTAGGGAAAGGCATAAGTGGGAGTTGACAAAATTGTTTAGGGAGATGAAGACATAATCGGTCATAAGTTTTAATTTGCCATAAAGATGCTATGCAGTTAGTCTGTTCAAGAATCAAGGCTTGAACGCCTTGATTCTTGAGACAAGCTGCTACAGCGAGCCCTGAAGGGCCCGCTCCAACAATGACTGGCCCTGGCACCCAAAGACGGTTTGTCAGGGAGTCTTCTGAATCCGTTGTGGTTGCCATTTGAGGTTGGAAATATGGATCGTGTACTCTTTTTGCATACTCTTCCATTAGCTAGCTTAACAAGAACTTTCACAAGCAATCTTGGATACAAAACTCATCAAAATGAGTAATCTTTTGGGTGAAATTGACCAAATTTGTCTAAGAATCTTGTTTTCTTGGATTATGATAAAGATTTGGGGTGAGAAGAAGAATGTGTTTTTAGTAACAAGTATCTAAAGGTGGAGCTCTTCAATGATAGATGCTTCTTGTGTTATAAACAGATGCATGTGTCTATTATATATTTATATATATATATGTAATATATATAGATACACACACATATATATAGACACAAGTGTGTATCTAGAGTCAAGGATGGAGGGGTAGAACATATGCAGTGAAATATATATATATATTTTTTCCCCACATAGATATTAAATATGTTCTCAAAAGATATTATAGTGATAAAGTGTATCCTCTCTTGTCAAAACATTGAGGATATGATTCAAATTACGTAAGATATGGTTAATAGGAAATAAATAATACTTGTATATGAAGGATATACACATACATACTTTATACTCATGTTTTATCTTTTAATTATTTTTTTAATTTTTAATATAAATAATATTTATAAATGTTAAAACAGTTACTTGCTAAATAATTAAATCTCAAAGATAAGATCAATATTATACTATATTTTTTAAAATATTACATATATTAGTAAGATCTACGATGAAGTTACTATCTAGCCATAGGCCACCATGCAATGGCTTGTTTGACATGTGCCACCGGTCCACATTAGCCCCTAGCGGGATGCGATGAAGAAATACCACATGGTCTAAAAGATGAAATGAAAAATTCGTAAACACATACACTCCTCGTATTTCCAGATGAGGTATACCAATTACGGCCGTACAAAAAAAATTTGTAAGATGAGATGGAATGATAATACAAAACGAACTTCAATGATGTAACATTTACAAAGAAACCAACTCAAAAACGAACCAAAATTCATTGATGTCGACCTAGACTAATAAGTATGTATAGTTTGATGAGACTAATCCGTCTGAGTGAAACGAGAGAACATGGTTAGATGAAATGTACGTACTATATATAATCACATGTTATGTATGATTATTGATCAATATGTTTATTTTTAGTAACTTCGTTATGCTTTTTTAAATCTATTTGACGAATATTATCAACCAAACCATTAATAAGTTTAATGCTTATCTTCATATGTTATTTACACTCATGCCATGGTGCTTTGAAAATCCACTTACATGTTTCACTTTCAATTCTCTCACATTTACCGTATAATATATAGTGAGATTTTATATTATAGCTAGGTGAAATAAAGGTTTCGGGTGAGATTTCATTGATCAAGTTTGTTTAGCTGAGATAAAGATAACATAAAAACAACATATTATGTATGATTATTAATTACGTTTCATTGATTAAGTCCCATATCGCCAATTCTCTAGTTCACCACCACCCAAACACCAATCACATGACCATTTAAAATAGCATTTTGGATATTTGAAAAATTGTTTTAAATTTTAGCTATGTACATATACATGTAAAACATACTATTATTCACATTTAAAATCGTCAAATTCACCCTCTCTCATAAATTTATATACTGTATCAAGAAAAATTCTTTATTTCGTATGCCCCACAACAAAGAACAACAACTATTCACCTCACACTAACCGTCACAACATCACATCATCAAAATTCTCAACCCATCACCATGCACTATTTTCCGACTCAAGAGTCCCATGTGGATTTTGCGCAATACACATACACGTAACATAGGCAACGCAACAACGTAGTTTAAGTCACACATGTTTTTTTAATAAAATTACAGGACAAGTACTCCAAGCCGATATTGGAAGCGATGCTGTCACATAAGCATGGTATAGTATCATAGAGGGGATGACAATTTTTCGAGTAAAATATTATTTTATTAAGTATACTTAATGTTTAATTTAATTGATTGTGTATTTGTAATTTTAATTAGTGTTTTTAATTTTAATGAAATGTTAGTTTTTATTTTAGTCTAAAAATAATTACAATTCAAGAGATTTTGGGGAAATCATTTCCTTATTTTGAGGAAATTTAAAGGAATATGATTTGACATTGATGTTGTTAATTTGGGGCTTTTGGGGTTGATGAATTCACTCCCTCCACCCTTAGGTGGTGTTTGTTTTTTAAAAAAAAGCTTCTAAAGCTTTTTTGTCTGCGTCAAAAAAGGCGGGCAGATGTTTGAGGTCTGCACAGTGTTTGTTTTTTTGAAGACGTTTCATTAAAAAACGTCTGCGTGACCTCTTCTTGGAGAAGAGGTGGACTAATGTCTTCTTACCTCTACAAACCTCTTCTAACCTCTCTAGTCTACTCTTCCAAATTCAACTTCAATTTCCTCCTCCGTCAACCACCGCCACCCACCACCACCACCACCGCCGGCGACGCCGATGGGCAACTGCTTTGCCGGCGGTGACAACGGCAAGTTCGTCGGCGGCGGCACTTCACCTCTTTCAATTTCAATTTCATCGTCATCTTTCCTAAAAAACCCTAACACTTTCAATTTGATTGCGTAATCTGTCGTTTTTAGTTTGTTTTAGTTTATCAGATTCTTTGCGTTGTAAATACATCAATCAGGGCGAATCCTTCGTTGTTTTTTGCTGAGGGATTCGGATTTGTTTGTTTATGTGGTGATCGGTTTGAAATTTGAAGTGTTGATAGTTGATATTTTAAATCGGAGTTTAAATGTTTGTTATGTGGTGTGTGGAGATGATGTGAATTTAGGAAACAGGTGTTTTTGTGTGTTTGTGTGAGGGGATAAAGTTGTGGTTATGATCGGTGCTGAAAGGGGAAGAACTGAGGGTTTTGGTGTTGAATTGGATAGCTTTTGGAAGGAATTGTTGTGTTGTTTTGAGGTTTGGTGATGAGGAAGATTGATCAGAAGCAAAGATACGGTGGTGGTGTTGGTGGTGGTAAGATTGGGGGTAATAATGGGTTTATACCGAGTTCTTTTCGTTCACTTTCGAGCTACTTGAGGATTGTGTCATCTGGTGCGTCCACTGTTACGTCTACAGTTCGATCTGCAGCTTCAGCTGCGTCTACGATTGTGGACCGTGATACTGATGCAGTTCCTGATCAGGTGAGGTTGATCTTTCATAAATAAAATATTGGCCTGAAGACTGCTTTCTTTTACCTAACGTTCGAGTACACATTTGAACCAGTATTTAAATTTCTGTTTATTTTAACTTTTTATTAATTTCAGTTAATTTCAGCAGTCTGCAGACGTTACAAAACAAACAGTCTTCTTAATACAGGCTGCAGAGGTTTGGTCCACCTCTTCTCTCCTACAGATGTCTGCAGATGTGGTCTGCAGACTGCAGACGTTTTACCTCTTCAGAAACAAACAGCACCTTAGTCAATGACAATATGACATTAGACTTAACATATAAAAGCATAAATATTTCAATATTATTAACATAGAAAGAAAACATACATAATTCACATAACGAATTTATTTGTACAACAACCAACATTCTTTAAAATATCGTATCAGTGTCATATCAGGTGTCTCACACTTATATTATATCGGGTTTATTTTCTTTTTTCCTTGTGATAATTTAACGCCTTATATAGTGTAATATCATGAGTATGATGTCATGGTCCTTTGGACCATTTTTTAGTGGTCATACATATTAAATAGAATGTGACACGTTTTAGATGGTTGAACAACATTTAGATTCACAACTAATATGAAACATGTAGTACTTAGGTGTGATAGTTTTATTTTGTGACTATTCAAAGGTAAACAAAAGGTGTCAGTTTGACGTTATCTTTGGTGACCATTCCTATGAGCACTAACAATTGCTTTTCTTGACACAATTAAAGTGAAATCTTTGCTTACAATTGTTTATAAATGATCCCATCCAAGATGGCTTGATCGTCAACAAGTCCATTTGTAAGGTTGATCATTTTCGATCTGTTTATTACACGATTAAACATGTTTAATAAAAAATATATTATTTTTTATTTTACATTAATAAAAATAATTAAACTTAAAAGGTTAATTAGACTCTATTATTTCTCATTTTAGGTTAGTAAATACATATAAAAAATTATAGGCATAATATATAGGTAGTTAAATAAGTCATTTCATTTTTATGTTTGATACGTGTGTTAACCGTGTCATCTCTAAACTGTTAAACACAATAACACATGTTTTATAAAAAGTTGTTTCTTTAAAATAACATTAATAAAAAGATCTCTTTTGGTTTTTATAAAAAATTATTTCTCATTTGAATGCCTCCCTATATATATATATATATATATATATATATATATATATATATATATATATATATATATATATATATATATATATATATATATATATATATATATATATATATATATATATATATACCATGTTTCCAATTGAAAACCGTAAAACCATCACTATCCACTTGTATAATTCATAATGATTTAACTTTCTAATTGTTTAAAGTATATTTGACTAAATTTCAACCTTATTTTGTGAGGTCATTGTATATATTTTGATATGAAATCCAAGTAACGTCAATGATGACGAAACGATTTACATATACGTAACTTGTATGAGATACATGTATGTAACGATTAATTGTACACTTGATAGCACATACTTACATACACATAAGCTCTACATATACGTAACTTTTAGTTGTACACTTTGTAACACGTTTTCATTGTTTTCATTTATAATACGGTTTTCAAGGGATCCCTCCCCTATATATACTAGAAGGGTGCCCGCACAATGCAGCGGGACGACATTTTACATTTGACACGTGCGTTTAATATTTTGTTATTCTTGTAGTAGTTTTATAAAAGTTTATTATGTTTTTTTCTAAGCTAAAATTTAAAACAACAGATAAATGAGTTCTGCATGACGACTTGTATATACGCATTAACTTATTCTACCTCACAAAATACAGGTCGTTTCAGCAAAAAGTTTACATCAAAATGTTTAAAAATAAAAATAGGTTAAGTTGTAGTCTCAAAACGTTTTTTAATGTGATAGATTAAAAGATAAAGCTAAAATCTTAAAACATATTAAGTTTTTTTGGTGTATGGGTAGATGATATAAAATTTTATGCAAATATTAGTAAGTGTAAGGTTATTGTGTAACTAATTATAAGGGGTCAAATGTAAATAATGTATAAGTACCATTTTATCCTTAAAAGTGGTTGTATCTAATGCATTGAATATAGTAAGTGTTCTTAATTTTATGGTATCTTAAAATACCTCTCCATATGCTTTATATATAGTATAGATATATATGTACATATATATATGTATATATATGTACATATACGTATATATATGTATATATATATATATATGTATATATATATATGTATATATATATATGTATATGTATATATATGTATATATATGTATATGTATATATTTATATATATGTATATATATGTATATATATATATATGTATATATATGTATATATATTTATATATATATATATGTATATATATGTATATGTATATATATGTATATATATGTATATATATGTATATATATGTATATATATGTATATATATGTATATATATGTATATATATGTATATATATGTATATATATGTATATATATGTATATATATGTATATATATATATGTATATATATATATATATATGTATATATATATATTATATGTATATGTATATGTATATATGTATATATATATGTATATATATGTATATGTATATATATGTGTATATATATATATAGAATGAATTCAATTGAGAACCATAAATCTATAAAAAACCAGAAAGAACCACTTTAACTCTTATACTATTTATTAAATAAATGTATCAAATTGTTTGTAATTTTACTACTTTTAAGATAAATTTTTAAAAATCACGATATCTATGGTTTTTGATAATGTGCATCAATGCACATACATTGTATTGCATATATGAAAATTTTAAAGTTTTTTTAAAAAATTAAGGAGAGAGGTGTTAAAATGAAAGAAAAGATTAAAAAATAAAATCAAACCATCATCCTTTAGTATTACCAATTTTATCAAAGTGTTATGTCCACTGCTTATGTGGTTTTTAGTAGTTCTTTATATTTATGGTTTTTAATAGAATGCTTCCCTATATATATATATAGAGAGAGAGAGAGAGGAATGTTGACTAAGAAGGCTAAGAAATAGTTTTAGTCTTCCATTTCTTAATTAATGACTAAGATGATAATGTTGTTAATAAAAAAGGTGGAAGGGTATTTTGGATATGTAATCACATTTGTTGACTTTTTTGAGTTGTGCTATATTTCGTAAAACAGCACAACGAAATACAACATAAAGTTGTGATGTATTTCGTAAAACAGTACAAAGTTGTGCTGTATTTCATAAAAACAACACAGTCTGTGTTGTTTTGCATCAAACAACATAAATTTGTGTTGGATTTTATCAAAACAACATAAAAATGTGTTGTATTTCAAAAAGCATCATAGTTTTATGTTGTCTTACGTCAAACAACACAGTTTTGTGCTGTTTTGTTAAATAGCACAGTTTTGTGCGGTTTTACGTAGCATGTTCTTTGTTGTTTTACGTCAATACAACAATGTCTCAAGTGTTGTTTCTGTGGTGTATTTTGTCAAAATATCAAACAAAATAGAAATAACATTTTCTTTGTTATTTGAATATTCACTATTTACGTTAATACCCGCCGCTCAAGTTAACATCTCTAATCACCGATTCGTTGTTTTATTTAATTATAAAGTTTAAGACAACGAGAGACATTTAGTCTTTGGTTGTATTTTAAGGTTAATTTTTATAGGATTTGTGGGTGAACAAAGTGTGTAAAAGAAAAGTGCTACATTTTTAAAAGGAGAAGAGAATTAGATTAAGTGGTTAATAGACTAAAATACTCTTTAATCCTATTTTCTAGTTTTGTTACATGTTACAATCTCATTTCTTCTTGGCCTTCTTAGGTAAAATATATTTTTTAGTGGAATCTCCCTCTCCCTCTCTCTCTCTCTCTATATATATATATACATATATATTAGTGCTATTTCTAAAGAAACAACTTTTAATAAAATAAGAAATTTTTTCAAAACATCAAACTTTTTTAAAAATACAACATATTTTAAAACTGATTTTTTTAAAATGTAAAACTTTTATAAACCTTCTTAGGTAAAATATATTTTTTAGTGGAATCTCCCTCTCCCTCTCTCTCTCAAAGTGGTGCAGTTGATGAGCCTTGTCTTGAACTCCTTATTTCCTCAAAAGAGAGATGTTGAGGAGGCTGAGGGGATGGTCTTGGTTTTTGTTGGGTAGGCTTAGGTTTAGTGGTTTTGGGTTGTGTTTTGGTTTTAGGATGGGTAGTTTGGGTGGTTAGAGATGATGGGTAGGTTTGGGTAGAGTAGTGGTTCAGGGGTGAAGGTTTCATAAGTGGGTTTGGTTTTAATGGGAAATGGGATTGGTTCTTTTGGTATGGGTTGTGGTTTAGTGGTTGGCTGTGGTTGAGTGGCTGGGGTGAACACCATTCCCTTTACCCTCCTGTACATCTCCTTCCTTTTCCCCAAACGGATGTCAGCTTTTATTTCACTGACTATCCGCTGGAGTGTCCTTTCGGACATAGGTCCCACCTGCCTACCAGAGAAGCCATGGGCCCGGAGATAGTCTTTCATCCAGGCTTTGTTGTTGGACTTCTTGGTGGCAGTGACCCCCTTCTCTTCCTCCCTCCTCTTCTTCTTCCTCAACTTCTCCCTAGCAGCCTTCTTCCTTTCCTTCTCCATTTGATCCTGCTCTTTGTTGTGGCAGCAGGATCATGTCATCATCATGTGGACACAGTTCAGGAAGACTGAAGCCTCTTGAGAGTAGGAATTTGATCCTATCCTCTCTCAGCTTTAGGGCTGCCTCCCTTCTCTCTTCTTCTTCCCTCTCCAAGCCAACCTGGTTTCTTCTCTTGTTGTTTTAGCCTGGTTGACCTCTTCAAAGTCACCAACTCCTCTAGTGGTAGCAGGAGTATCTCCTCATTGGCAGCTCCTAGGCTGATGAGTTGGTCAATGAGTGCTGTCCTTCTCTTTTGGTTGATCTCTTCCTGATTGGTTGCAGCTGCCTTAGAACTAGCAGCTAGAAGCTTTTCAGTAGGATACCTACCCTTCTTTTTGAGCTTCTCAATCCTCTCCTCCTCCTGAAGCTCTTCCGCAGTCAGTTTTCTTTTTCCTTTGTCTTTGGCAGTGCTTGACTGTGGTGGTTCTTGGATGGAGGGTTGTGATTGAGAGAGGTTCAGCTGGTGTTTGGGTTGGAGGAATGTCAGAAATGTCCTCCCTGCTCACCTCAGATGCTATTTCAGCAATAACATCTGTGATGGTCAGTTCCTCGGACATCTGGAATAAGCCTTCCGCAGCTTCTATTTCGGCCTCGGAAGACTTTTCTTGTTCTTCCGAGGCTTCCATGTCAGCTTCGTAAGCTTCAGCTTGAGCTTCGGAAGATAAGACTGCTGCAAGTTCTGTCCCAACTGTTTCAGTTGCTGGGCCATCAGTCCCTATTTCCCCTTCGAAGCTAATCTCAGGTTCCATGTGGACCTTAGGTTGACCAACTTCTTCCACAGTGGTAGAAGGTGCAGTCAGACTTTGAAGCTCCTCAGCCCCAAAATATATGAGTGTGGTGTCGGGGCTGGGCTGTTCTAGGGAGGATCTCAATACAAACTTTGTGAAAAGTCTGTAGAGATCTTGAAGCATTTTTGAGTCAATCTCTAGAAAAGATTGAGATGACTCAGGTAGTGTGATGAGTTGGGAAGTAAGGGATTGGGTCTGTGGTTCCTCAATTGTTTGTCTCTGAGCTTTCTCCCCCTTTTTGTTAGCATCATATTGAGAGCTAGATGAGCTAGAGGAAGAAGTCATTGAGACCTGAATGGGTACATGCCTAGCAGACCTCTCCGTCTGTTTCTCAGCTAATTGAACCTTGAGATTGTTAATCTCAAGTTGCTGAGTGGCAGTCCTTGATTCTAAGATCCTCACTTGTGATTCCAGGTTAGAGACCTTAGAAAGCAAGTACTGAAGTGTTAGTTGCATACTTCCCTCATCTTCATGAGAAGAATCACGGGGAGATGAGATAGCATACCTAGTATGCGCAGTCTCACCACCAGATGTGGCTTCTTAGCACCCTGGATACCTTTGCTCAGAGTCATCTCTTTCTGAGATGTCAATGAGCAAAGTTGTCGTAGACTCAGTCCTAATTATGTTACCACTGTCCTGAGAATTCAATGAGAGACTCTGAATAGTGGCAGCTGAGCCTACATGAGTCCCCTCCACATCAGTGGGACTCACCTCAGTAATTGGCTGCTGATGGGCTAGAGACAAGGGATCTCTCTTGGCTCTGTTGATCTTTCAGAGGGTGTTGTAGATCAACTTCATGGCCATGGAGAGATGTAATCTCTTCATAAGTACGGAGTAAAGGTCAGTGAAAGATAGGGAAGTTAAACCTACTGACCCGGGACCTAGATCAATGTCTACAGGCATTGAGCCTTTGGTGGGGCTGTCCCTAGAAGGCTGCACAGGGAGTGTAGAGACTCACCCTGTGGGCTTAAGGCTTGGGGTTCGGGCTCTTGGATTTGAGACTGAGGAGGCTCAAAACCCATATTGAGGTCGAATGTGAAGGATGGTGTGACCTCGGACTGAGTGGGAGCCCATGATTCCACTCTAGTCCTTTGGGTGTGAACAGAAGGAGCTTGTTCAATCAGAGTAGATTGAACAAGGGTTCGTTTGGGGCGTCTCTGATATGTGGCTTTGATGGGTAAAGAAGGTTTTGGTATTGTGGTGGATGTTGCTGGTGTGGGTTCATCACCTGTGGGGAGAACAGGGATGTCACCAGGAGCTATGCGCTCAGTCATATCTGGAGGTAATGGAGTGTACCGTCCAGTGAAGTTGGTGGACATCTTCTTCAGTGTCTTGAAGATGGTAGGCCTCATGTGTGGAACAGGAAGAGCAGCTGCGCAGACAAGCTTGCTTGGTTCCATCTCACAGTTGATTATGTGTTGAAAAAATCGGGGATACATGAAGAATGTATCCCTGCTGAGATTGGCGATTAGGTTGTTCAACACGAATCGTGAGTAGTTGAATCTGAGGCCTCTCACCAACCCATGAACTAGGCATCCTAGTTCATATGGGATTTGATCCCAACCCCCTGATTTGTTGGAGAGGCAGTGCAGGATAATGTGCAGCAGGAACTTCCAATGGTAAGAGAAGTTAAACTTGTAGACGGTAGACCTGCTTACATCCCCTCCATATCCCATGAGGATATAGGTGCCTTCCAAGTCTTCTTAAGGGAACTCAGTAGGAGCCCCATCATCATGGAGCTCGAGATGCTCCCTGATGAGCTGTTCAGTGATGACCAACTCTTGGCCATAAATTCAGGTTCTCAGGACTCAAACCCCATTCAGAACTGCAGTTTGACCGTTGCTCCAGAATTCGGACATATGGTTAGAGTATACGGGGGGTTAACTGTAAGTGCAGTGAGATATGTGGATTCGGTAAGAAAGGTGATGATTTGGGTGAAGTCGCCATCCCTTGACGAATCAAGTAATGCGACTTGGTTGTGCTGAGGGTTTAGCGCCATTGAAGAAAAGGTAAGCTTGAAATTTGGGTGAAATTGCAGGTTTGACAGTGAAGGGAATAGTTAAGGCAGTAAATTGGTAAAAGAAGATGAAATTGATCAGTCAAGATTATTTAAAAGGAATGAATTATGGTAGTGGCGGTAATAGGGTAACTATTTGGGGTTACTGTGGGTGGTATGGTGGTTTACGGCGGAGAAATGATAGTGGCGGCAAGGATAATTTTAAATAATCTGACCATCATGAACAAATCTTTACTTTTTACAGAGTGGGGCTCAAAAGATATCCGTTACATATAAAAACCTTTACTTCCGAATGTAAAACATTTCCGAAGGTAATTGTCTTCCGAAGTCAATTTCTCTTCCGAAGCAAGGCATTGCTTCCGAAGGTAAAATGGTCTTCTGAAGGTACTTTCTCTTCCGAAGCAAAGCATTGCTTCCGAAGGTAAAATGGTCTTCTGAAGGTACTTTCTCTTCCGAAGCAAAGCATTGCTTCCGAAGGTAAAGTTATCTTTCCGAATGGAGAGTTTTATAAGGTTCGGATGTAGATCTGATGTAAAATCAATCGCTTCTTCCGAGACCAAAAATTCTTCCGAGAAGACAATTTCCATTGAGGAATTTTGGCTTCGGAAGATATTCAAGAATATCTTCCGAGAGTTAGTTCCTTTTCGGAAGGAATTTACACTTAGAATAATTTAAAGATCTTTTGTAACAGGGCTTAAATTGTATTAACACAAGACATTACACATTTAAAAAGCTTTTCAAAAGAGGTAGTTAATCAATATTTATCATCCCAATAGCTGATATGAGATACTTAAATCTTTGTTCATCAAATGCCTTTGTGAACAAATCAGCATATTATTCATTTGAGTCAACTTTGATTAACTCTATCAGATGTTTCTCATGAATATCTCTAATGAAATGATACCTGATATCAATGTGCTTTGTCTTGGAGTGCTTTACCCGGATTCTCAATAATAGAGATAGCACTATTGTTGTCAATATGGATAGGAGTAGTCATGAAGTTGAATCCATAGTCTAACATCTGATTTTGAATCCATAGCAGTTGAGCACAGCAGCTAGCAGCAGCAATGTATTCAGCTTCAGCAGTTGATGTAGAGACACAGGATTGTTTCTTGCATTGCCATGAGATAATCCTTCCACCAAGAAATTGACATCCTCCTGATGTTGATTTCTTGTCAATGTTGCAGCCACCATAGTCACTGTCAGAGTATCCATAGAGATTGAAATCACTATTTCTTGGATACCAGAGACCTAGTTTAGGTGCTCCTTTGAGGTATCTGAGGATCCTCTTTGCAGCAGCTAGGTGAGACACCTTTGGAGCAAGCTGATATCTTGCACAAATGCATGTGGCAAACATGTTATCTGGTCTACTAGCAGTGAGATACATCAGAGAACCAATGGTTGCTCTATACTGATGTTGATCAGTATCCTCCCCCTCAAGGTCAGGGCAAAGATTATGGTTTCTGGGTATGGGTGTCTTGGCTGGTTTACAATCCTTCATTTCAAATCTATTTAGATGTCTGAGACATACTTAGATTGACTTATGAAGAACCCTTCCTTTATCTGTTTCACCTGAATTCCAAGGAAAAGTCCATTTTTCCCATGGAACTCATCTCAAACTTCTGCTTCATAATGTTTTCAAAGTCCTTGCATATTTGGTCGTTTGAAGAACCAAATATGATGTCATCAACATAGACTTGTACAAGCAAAATGTCTTCTCCACTCTTTCTGATGAAAAGAGTCTTGTCAATGGTACCTCTAGTGTATCCATTCTTCAGGAGAAACTGAGACAAGGTCTCATATCACAGCCTAGGTGCTTGGTGCAGCCCATATAGAGCTTTATCCAGTTTGCACACATAGTTGGGGTGCTGCTGGGTCTTCAAATCCTGGAGGTTAACATACATAGATTTCCCTATCTATATCCCCATATAGAAAAGCACACTTGACATCAAGTTGGTAGACTGTGAAGTTCTTGGATGCAGCATAAGCAAGGAAGATCCTAACTGCCTCAAGTCTTGCAATAGGTGCAAAGACATCAGTATAATCGATTCCTTCCTCCTGGGTGTATCCTTGAACTACTAGTCTTTCCTTGTTCTTGATAATCAAGCCTCTATCATCTTTCTTGTTCCTGAACACCCATTTAGTGCCTATGGGTACTTGACCAGATGGTAGTGGGCATAGATTCCAGACCTTTTGTATTCTAAATTAAAGCAGCTCCTCCTGCATCGATTCAACCAACTACTATCCTTTAAGGCATCTTCTACCTTCTTTGGCTCCATCTGAGACAAGAGCATGAGTACAAGCAGACATTTCCATGATGAGTTTGTCCTCTTGTTCTCACACCCTCAGAGACATTCCCTATGATGTTCTCAATTGGATGAGTGTTGTGAATCCTAAGGTGAGGAATCACTTTCAGTTGCAGAGATAAGTCCAGATTGGACATATTCTGATCAGGAACTGAATTACTCTGTCCAACTGCTGTTTCAAAGTCATTCAATGAGGACTGATTGAATGATTAAGAAACATCATCAATGGTTGGTTGTGAAGTAGTATTAACAGTTGCCTGTTCCTTCGGAATACTACTTCCCTCAACCTGGTGTTGTAGTGGATCACCTGAAGAGCTTTGAGGTTGATCAAGTGATTCACTTGTTGAAGCTTCACTATTCCTGGAGATAGTTACACTATCAGATCTGTGAATGGTTGAAGCTTGTTGCCATTCAGCTCTTGGAGAATTTGGACGAGGTCTGGGAAGCTCAAATAGTTGATCTGCATCAGCATCAGCATCACCTTGAGCACCTGTTCCAGCTGAAACATTCTCACAAATGGTTTAGAATAGTTTGGAAACAATTCTAAATCAAAGATATAATCAGGTCCATTCACCTTAACACAAGGAGTGTGCTCATTAACAACTATATTGGATGACTCCTCAAATTGTTGATTCTTGATGTTGTATACTCTATAAGCTTTGGAGCTAGAAGAGTATCCAAAAAAGATAGCATCATCCGACTTCTCAGCAAACTTTGCTAAGTTGTCCTTAGTGTTAAGTATGGTACACCTGCAGCCAAAGGACCTTAGAAAGCCAATGAACGGTGGCCTCTTGTTCCATAACTCATAAGGGGTTTTTCCATGGGGCTTAACTACAAGAACCCTGTTCTGCACATAGCATGCAGTGCTGACTGCCTCTGCCCAGAATGTTAGAGGCAGCTTTGAATCAGCTAACATGGTCCGAGCAGGCTCAATAAGTGTCCTGTTCCTCCTCTCAGCAACACCATTTTGTTGAGGAGTTCTGGAAGCACTATATTGTCTGGCAATCCCTTTTGAGTCACAGAATGAGTCAAGAACAAAGTTCTTAAACTCAGTCCCTTGATCGCTTCTAATGATCTTACTTTGTGATCAATTTGATTTTCTATTTTAAAAATAAAAGATTTTAAAGTTTCAGCAGTTTTATCTTTACTTCTAAAAAGAATACCCATGTTTTCATTGGTTAAAGATTTATCAAGATAAATATAGTATTCAAATATATGTCATAATACGCAAGTTATTAACAAAGGATTTAATTCTTTTTATATAAGTGATACATCCTGTTATCAAACAAAGTATAGATAATAGTTTATTAACTTTATTTATAAAAATAACCCCAATTCCCCTAAAACCCTAATTCGCGCTAAAACGTTAAAACTTAATATATTAAACTCAATTTCATTTCTAGAAAAGACATATTTCTTTCGAACAAATATAATATACAAACCCAAAATCCTAAAACCTTAGTTCACGTCTAAATGTTAAACTTATTATCGAACTTAATCTTGTAATAAATATGTTTTAGGTACCTTGTAAAGGAATTCGTTGAAACGACGCGCGTTATTATTTCATATTAACCATCCAATATATACTTAATCGCCAAGTGAGTATTTCTATACCCCTTTTTCATAATTTCACACTTTGGGGTGAAACATGTTAACTTATACCATTGCACTTGTAAACGTTTGATTCTTGTAAACTTATGGCAATTTACTTGTGTGTTATGATTAGTTGAATATTGTAGCTACCATGTAATGTCGAATACATGTACAATCATTAACTATTGCTAGCCTGGCGACGTCATAGATCTATGGGCCTGACAAGCCTGCTTGGTTGATCCAAGTACACTTAGCTAATCGTATATACTTATAACTTGGTTGGTCCAAGTACACTTGTAAACGTTTGAGACTTGTAAAACTTTGTCAAGGTTTGATTGTGCATTCTGTCTTACATCCCTAGTTACCTTGTTCTCTAATTTACAACATGGATTGCCATCTTTTATATACTTATGTAATCAAAACTATAGAATGCTCACCAACAATATGTTGACCTTATATTTTTAACATGTTTCAGGCAATAGCGTTATGTGGCTGTGAACAATCATTAACTCTCACGCCTCGACGATTCCGCCGTCAAGGTTGGGGTGTGACAGATTGGTATCAGAGCCCATAACTATAGGGATTTAGGTTATTAGAAATGGTGACCTAGACTATAGCTTATGCATGCACCTTATAGTATTTTTATCTTGTAAATATATGGTTTGCATGTTACATAATGCTATGCTTTCTTATGTGCAATTTGATGCCTTAGCATAGGATTGCCTTAGGTATGCTTAAACTTAGTTACTTTTATCCCTAAACTTATCTTTGACTCTCCCCGAACATAAAACCTCTTAATCTTATCTTCGACGACACGCGGAATCGTATACTTATGCTTATGACTTGGATCTTTAGACGTTATGTCTAATCTATATAAATCTCATCAAGGTTTTGATTTCATGAACCTAAGAAATATTGTGTGACACATAGACACCTGTATTCTGGATTTCCTGGCAAAAAGCCTTCGGCTAAGGCAAGCGTTTCGCATATATCCTACGGGACCAGTTACGCTTACCTGGGGATTTCTGGGATGAGTGATAAACTATGGTCAAAATACACAAGTCTCTAAGGCAAATGGGTCAATTTACCTTGACATGTCAACGATTCCAAATGGTAATGCGTTACCAAATGGAACCATCCTTCTGTATCTTAAAAATCCTTGAATCCTTGAACTGGTTTATCATCAAAGTTTAAATACTTTCTCATTCTTAACCTAAATAATAATCCTGTTAATATTAAACCCATCCTACAATTCAACTCGTACGTTTAAACGCTCAACATGTAACGTGTAACGGCATTGAAATCAGTGTTTCATGTAACTATTTCTATACCTTGACCAACGTGAACATAGATCTTAATATACCCAAAGATATTGGGAATCTAAACCGTATGGTCTTCAAAAATTTAAACCGTTACTTATGGTTCTAAAATCTTCCTAAGGTGTGTCCCATAACTAAAGACATTCAATGCTGTAGGTGGGATTTCTACATCTCGGGATACTTTGCTAATTGAATGTTAACTTTGTTAACTCAAATATTATAAGCGGTCACTCACCTCAATGATCAAATAAACTAATTATAACTTTGTTATCACTTAAAATACGCGTGTCTTCAATTAAACTATGGTTGAGCTCATATCTTGAGAAGTCCTTGTATTTTCCTTTTGATTGTGAATCGAATGTTCACATCTCATCATGTTGTCGAATCATTCTTGTTCTTGATTTTGTCTCCCTGATTGAAATTATTCAAGATTTGAACACCATCATAACAAATCCTGTTACCTCAAACTTTGATCTTAAATTTTGTAAGCATGATTTTCCTTTTGGTTACATTAATGTAACTTGAAATTTTCTGAATTTCTAAGTGATATTCTTTTCTCTTCATTGTTAAGTCGAACCTTAAACTGTCTGCACCGTGAGAGATGCAAGAGTTTGTAAGTCAGTCTATGACTAAGAACACTCGTACCTCCTAAACAATTCTAACTCATCAAAACAGGGGTGATTCCCTTACTTTGATGATTCTCTATTCGTTTCGATAAGTGGTTTCCAATTGTGTGTTTTATGAAATTTCATTCTCTGGATTAGGGTGATTTCCTCATCCTGAGGATTGACTTCATTATTCTCATTGTAACTTGTACTTCACAAATGACATGATCTCACCAAAATAGGATTGAAACCCGTACTTTGGTGGCAAATGTTAATCCTCAATTGTTTTCTTGTTATTATGGAACTCAATCATCAAGATAGGCATAATTCTATACCTTGATGATAATTTCATTTTTATGGATTGTAATTTTCTCAAATGAAACAACCTCGTCAAAGTAGAAGTGAATTCTGGATTTTGATGAAGAAGTTCATTTTGTTATATTTTATTTTTGTAAGAACTTCACCGTTAAGATAGGAGTGATTTTCCTTACCTTAATGGTGAGTTACCACATCTTATTTATGTGAATCCTCAACAATTGGTTGGGATCAAACTGGTTGATTGGTAAGTTGGTGGACATACCTTGGAAATACACCATCAAGTTAGGAGTGAAAACCACACCTTGATGACTATTCTCATTTATTGATCTTCAACTTACCAAGGTCGTAATCAAGTGACGAGAAGCATGTAGTAACTTAACATGTGAAACAATGTTAGTGTTTTGACCTATTAAGCCAAAGCATGATCTCTGAACTTAAAAGAAGACCCGATCGTTTAGGTTTATTTTGACTTCAACCTTGGAGCATTTAAATTCTTAAATCGATTTCTTTATCTTCATGTTTTGACTCGATCTAGCTACATCGAACCATTTATTCCTTACTTATCAACTTTCATCTTGAGATATCGTCAAACCCATAAGTATAGTCTTTCTAAACAATCCTTTGTCAAATAAAGATATTATCGAATAGCTCTCTTATTGTTTGATGAATTACGTATGTGATCTGCATTTGGAAATTTGTTACCTTGCAAAACATGGTTACGAATACTTTCTTATTGTTTGCGTCATTTCTTGAATCGTTTTTGAATCTTTAACCTTGAAAATCATTGAAATTCTAACTTGGTTTTGAACAACAAGACTCGTTATTATCCTCACTGCAATGTGGATATAATGGTTCATAAACCTTCGTAACTTGTAGTCATGGGTTTGGCATAAAAGAAAAGACATAACTTGGCATGTGTCCAAGTGTCTTACCTTTACATATGACAAAACCTAATCTCCGTGTTCCCGTAAATCTTCCGTTTAACTTTTCATCCACTAGGTGCCTCTTATTTTAAAATGTCATGATGACAATTGGTGCATTATAGACCGATTAGCTAAAAATTCAATTCGACTCATTATTTCACAACGTCGAGAAATTGACCTGTATCTGTTTCAACTATTCGTATACCGTGGTATGACGTTAAACATCGATCGTCATTTTGAACGATTGATTCATTCTCTGTTTTAAATAATATTCTTAACCATCATCGTGAACTCATTTCAAGATCTTCGCATAGAGTATTATTCTTAGACCGATGGTTGGTCAAAGGAGAAATACAGATTCACAAAATATGCGTTAAGATCGTTTCATATGATGACTTTGGGATTCTTAAATTCCGACGGTTAACCTTGCTTACCATTGTTGGTCTTTTATTGATATCTAGACATCACCTTACCATGAAATTATATTCTGGAAGTTGTGATTTATAAGTCTAATATACAATGGTAACTCGGCATCGCTTTCCAACATTTCATCTCAAAACGTCTCACATTTCACTGATAGGGTTCAAATTGGCATGCATTATGCCAAGAATCTTGTAAGATTCCATCAAGTGAAGCGTTTCATCTGTAACTAAACGTCAATCACTGTTAGTTTGAACACTTATCTTTCATTTTACTCTTTTGCTCACATAAGTTCATTCTTAATTTCGAAACGAAATTCTTTAAAGTAGGGGAGACGGTAACATCTTGTATCAATGTTCATTCTTAATCAACGTGAAAGCTTATAATGTTAACTAGAAGTCACATACTTTAGGCTCTCTAATGGCTCTGCCATTGCACATAAAGTAAACACTAAAGCGGTCAGCTTAATCGAGGATGACTTTCTTCTTTTGATACCTTATCAAAACCTGAAAGTTCTTCAAAGTGTACCTCAGAAAGTGAAAACACAAACTGCATCAATAAAGAAAAAGAGAATCATTATGATCTATCTATGGCTTCATGTTCACCTTCTGATTCACTTGAGAACGTAAGGATCAAATGAAATCCAAGCGTCCTCATCTTGTCGTCTCAGCCTCCTCGTAAACAAATTTCGGGACGGAATTTCCTAAAGTAGGGGAGACTATAACATCCCGTATTTCACGATGTGTATTTTTATAATAATAATATAATGTTAATAATAATAATAATATAATAATAATAATAATAATAATATTAATAATAATAATAATAATGTTAATGATAATAATAATCTTAATAATAATAATAATATAATAATAATAATATAATAATAATAATAATAATAATAATAGTAATAATAAAGAGTAGGGGGTGTTTGGTCATTTATCAAACTTCAAAAGGAAGTTTTAAGCATAAAATAATAAAATTCAAACTGCAGGGACCAGTATTGTAAATTGAAATTTTACAACCCAACCCCCCGGCCCCTTTTCCTCCCCGACTTTCCGGCGAACTCCGGCACCGGATTCCGACCATCCTCCGGCGAAGCATAAATCGACTAACACACTCGATTTCGAACCCCACAATTTGACCAATCATTTCTTGGATCCCATTCGAACAGGTATCCAATGAAAATAGGCGTTGAATTAGTCAAAAACGGCTAAAAATCTTCACTTTTAGCCTCGGATTCGATCCAGCTCATGAATACACTCACACAACAATTATAATCAAATTAAATACGCACACACAATCGTTTAATCATTTATAACCTCCCATCGACTTTAATTTGATCTGAAACACTCGAAATTACTCCACTGATCATCATCTTCATTGTCGACCTGCAACTTGGTCGAAGACCACCTTCGGGACTTCAAAACTTCAAATTGATTGAGGGCTATAGTTCGTGATGACGATTCGAAGCTTCCCACAAGAGGAATTCGATTATAATCATCGATTTCTCAACTTATGATTCGACATAGACCGCGACCTGTTCTTCATCGGGTTTAACTTCAAATCGACATCAAATGGGTAATTGAACACACCCACACACTCAATTCTTCATGGGGAACAAAAGCCCCATGATTTCAGACACCATCGAGATCGAATTTGGGTTCAATTGGGGCTTCGATCGAACTAGGCTCGTATGATTTGGGGAGTTTCTGAAATGGTGTTTAAACATTTAAAACCCATTCTTAAACCACGGCCACGGCTTGGTCTACTGGTGTGTGAGTGGGATTCTGGGCTAAAGGTCACGGGTTCGAACCCGGTTGACCTCAACTATTTTTTTTGGGCCTTTTCAGCCTTAAATTAATTATAATAAATTTCTAAAATTTATAAAATTCGTTTTGTAAACTTTGTTTATTTTTAAAAATTATCTATGTATCTTTTTATAAATTATAACCTTAAATACTGTAATATTTTTATAAAATATTAAGTTACAAATATTATACTTAGTTTATTTTTATAAAAATAGACTTTAATAATAGTTTAAAAGATTAAATTATTATTGGTCACGATGTAAACGTAATTATGAATTTCTCGTAGAAATTATATGTATTTCACAGTTAAATTTCACAAATTATTAAGGATTAAGTTTCCTTAAAATTGTATAAATGATTTTACAAACTTTTAATCTTCTAAAATCAATAAAATATTTTCTATAAATTATTCTTATAAAATATTTTAAAAATTTATTATAAAAATTATAAGTAAGAATTATTATAAATGGATTTATATAATAATTTAAGTTGTCCAATTATTCTTTAAATTATTATTGAATCTTATGTTTTCATTGGTTAAAGATTTATCAAGATAAATATAGTATTCAAATATATGTCATAATACGCAAGTTATTAACAAAGGATTTAATTTTTTTTTATATAAGTGATACATCCTGTTATCAAACAAAGTATAGATATAGTTTATTAACTTTATTTATAAAAATAACCCCAAATTCCACCTAAAACCCTAATTCGCGCTAAAACGTTAAAACTTAATATATTAAACTCAATTTCATTTCTAGAAAAGACATATTTCTTTCGAACAAATATAATATACAAAACCCAAATCCTAAAACCTTAGTTCACGTCTAAATGTTAAACTTATTATCGAACTTAATCTTGTAATAAATATGTTTTAGGTACCTTGTAAAGGAATTCGTTGAAACGACGCGCGTTATTATTTCATATTAACCATCCAATATATACTTAATCGCCAAGTGAGTATTTCTATACCCCTTTTTCATAATTTCACACTTTGGGGTGAACCATGTTAACTTATACCATTGCACTTGTAAACGTTTGATTCTTCTAACTTATGGCAATTTACTTGTGTGTTGTGATTAGTTGAATATTGTAGCTACCATGTAATATCGAATACATGTACAATCATTAACTATTGCTAGCCTGGTGACGTCATAGATCTATGGGCCTGACAAGCCTGCTTGGTTGATCCAAGTACACTTAGCTAATCGTATATACTTATAACTTGGTTGGTCCAAGTACACTTGTAAACGTTTGAGACTTGTAAAACTTTGTCAAGGTTTGATTGTGCATTCTGTCTTACATCCCTAGTTACCTTGTTCTCTAATTTACAACATGGATTGCCATCTTTTATATACTTATGTAATCAAAACTATAGAATGCTCACCAACAATATGTTGACCTTATATTTTTAACATGTTTCAGGCAATAGCGTTATGTGGCTGTGAACAATCGTTAACTCTCACGCCTCGACGATTCCGCCGTCAAGGTTGAGGTGTGACACCTTGATCACTTCTAATGATCTTAACTTTGTGATCAATTTGATTTTCTATTTTAAAAATAAAGATTTTAAAGTTTCAGCAGTTTCATCTTTACTTCTTAAAAAGAATACCCATGTAAATCTTGTAAAATTATCAACTATCACAAGGCAGTATGATTTCCTTCCAATGCTCATTATGCTTGTGGGTCCAAAGATCCATGTGCAGTAAGTGTAATGGAGTAGTGATAGAGTTAACACATTTGGATTTATGAGATGATCTGTGTTGTTTCCCTTTCAGGCATACAACACAGTTATCTTTGCAGAAAAATTCCTTTTTAGGCAAACCATGTACCAAGTTATTTTTAGCCAATTTTCATTGTTTTAAATTCACATGACACTTGCGTTTATGCCATAGTGTTGACTCATCACTATCAGCTTTGGAAAGAAAGCATGATACTTCACCCATAGGAGAAGCATTGTTCATATCCAGCTTGTACAGATCCCCTTTCCTAGGAGATCGAAGAAGCACCAATTCCGGAGGAATTGTCATCCCTGGTTTGAGGATAATGCACTCATGTTCTGTGAAAAGCATCTGATGCTTCTGGTCACAGAATTGAGAAACACTTAGCAGATTGTGTTCAAGCTGTTTGACAAAGTGAACTTTGTCAATGTTTATTCTGCCATTGGATATACTTCCTCTGCCAGAAATATATCCTCCGGCCTCACCTCCAATTGGACAGGCCCTCCATCAAAGTTCTGGAATTATTGAAGGAGAGATCTGTTCCCTTTCATGTGCCTAGAGCATCCACTATCTACAATCCAGACATTGTTGTTCTTGTCAAATGGACGTCCCTGCACATAAGATGAGATGGTTAGTTTTGTTTGGAAGCCCAAGCCTTGCATGTCTTGGGCTCTTCCAAAGAGAGTGACATAATTGAACCAAAGGATATGTATTGGGGTTCAATAGAGGTCGTTGAAGAAGAGGTTTGGGCTGCAACATCTTCTTTGATCTTCCAATCCATCCCTTGGTTGTTCTTTGAGGATGAGCTTGTTGAAGCTTTTGCAGCATGGTCTTCTTCCGAAGCTTCTTTCTTTTCGGAAGAAGCCTTCACCACATTTTCTTCCGAAGTAGTCTTCTTCTGAGATGGTTTTAAGGGAGCCTTCTTGTTCTTCCGAACCTTATAAGGTTTAGCTTTCGAAGCCATTTTCCCTTCGGAAGGAATACTTCCTTCCGAAAGCAACTTGGCTTCCGAGACCAATTTTCCCTTTTTCATTATTTGGACTGTTTGAAGTGGCCCAACTGTGAAACCTTCTATGACTCCTTCTCTTCTAGTATTATTTGCATAATGTGTGCTTGCTGTATTGTAGTAACAATCTTTAGCCATGTGGTTGTGCAGACCACACATTATGCATGCAATGTTAGCCTTCTAGGAACTTGTAGGTTGCTGTTTCTTGGATTTCTTTTCTTCATCAGCAACTTTCCCTTTCAACTTCTGATCCTTCGGTAGGACAGGAGTGCTGGTACTACACTCCTTTCCTGAATCAGGAGTACCTACCACTTGGAATCCGGCAGAAATGAAGACACCCTTTTGCTTTGGGTCGATCTTAAGCTTGGACTCTGCAACTTCTTGGCAGTCCTTCTAGCAGCTTTAGCTCTGCTTCTTCTTGCCTTGGTGGTTAGGATTTGGTCTTCACACGTGGAGATAAGTGTATCCTCCTGTTTCTCTCCTATGGTGGCCACTATTTTTGCCTCATCCTTTTGTTCCAATGGAGAAGGGTCAGCAGTTGGAACCTCTTGCTCTTCAGTACCACATCTAGGTAGTCTAATAGACTCATAGGAGTGTGGTGGAGCTATTTCATTGGTTCCCAACCCTTCTTTGTTTTGATAAAACATTTTAGAATGAGAGGTTGATGCAAGAATAGTTTGGAAGCTTTGCTCAGCAGTAGCTTGCTTCCTGGCCTGAGCCTCAGCTGTGACCAACTGGGCTTGAACTTCAGATAGTTTGGATATCAGATCTTTGATTTGAGTCTTATAGTTGGTTTTTTCATGTTTTAAAAGAGACACAGTTTTCTCTAACTCTTCAATTTTCTTTTGATAGTCAGATTCAGCTCTCTTAAAATCAGATTTTAGCACATTTAAAGACTCAACCTCAGATCTGATTTCCGAAATGTAATCCTTATAGAGTTTAACTTTAGCAATACAGGCAGCAGTACAAAGATGTTCATATACCTGATCATCATCTGTTCCGGCCATGAGTGCTTGAGCGGGAGTCACATCCTGTACCATGAAGCTCCAGTCAACTTCTTGAGCAACAACAGCTGTTTCAGTTGACTTCTCTTCATGCTTTGGAGCAGTGGGATGTGTGGAGGCCTGTGGGGTTCCCGGGTTGTTCTTGGGAGCCTTGCATTCCCTAGCAAAGTGACCAAGTTGGTTGCAGTTGTAACACTTTGCTTTGCTCTTATCAAACCCAAACTTGCTGTTGACTGGGTTTTGAGGGAATTGCCTTCCAGTTCTCTTGAAGAACTTCTTTGCTCTGTAAGTTAAAAGAGCCATCTGTTGGACAATGTCCACATACTCCACATCATCTGGACTGAAGCACTCAAGGTCATCAAAGCAGTATTGAAAATCACCAGAGTGTCCACTTCCATAGACAAAGGCACAACTATCCTGAAGGAGTTGTGTTGAACCTTTTGAGACTTTGGAGTCTCAGGTAGAGTAATGTAGGGTCCACTATGTGAGTTGTCAGGGTAACATAGCAACTGATGTTGTGGGTCTATGATTTCCCTTTCAACCACATGAAGGCTGAACTCACTGGTTATTGGAGTGATCAGAGGAGTTCTGCATTTCATCTCCATCTGGAATGCACTTAGGATACCATACAACTCTTGAGAGTAAGAGTCTTAAGGTCCGAAGTTCTCTTGATGACAACACAGTAGTGAGTCCATAGTTTAGGAAGGGAAGACATAACTTCCTAACTATGTCTCTGTTCTCAAGAGCTACTCCAATATCCACCAGAGTATCTACTATCTCAACATACCTGAAGTATTGTTGAGTCAAGGTCTCACCAGCCTTAAAAGTAAAGTTCTCAAACTGTTGCTTCAAGAGATCCTTCTTGTTCTCTGGGTTTCCTTGGATCCTTCATACATCAGCTTCAATGCTTCCCATAAATCTTTAGCAGTCTTGCACTTCTTGAAGCGTCTTTAGACGGAGTTGGGGAGAGCAGTTTGGAGAGAAGTCATAGCCCTTTGATCTAGCTCTATTCTCTTCCTGTCTTCCTCTGAGTAATCATCAACATCTTTTGGAATGATGCGATTACCAGTGGCAGAAGTAGTGTTTGGTATGAAAGGACCATTGACAATGGAGTCCCACATCCTTGAATCTTGATACTTGATGAAGCCTTCCATTCTGATACACCATGTGTCAAAGTCTTCAGGGGTGATCATTGGGATTTGGTCATGGTACCGGTTTCCATATCTGCTTTGGAGAGAGCGGCCATTTGAGTGAGTGTTTGAAGTGAGGAGTGAAAAACAGGTTGATTCGGATGGTAAGATCTCACAATCAAGAGCCTGGAGCTCTGATACCAATTGCAGGATCGATTATGGGTGGTTTTTCTCTCAACTCCACTGTGAATAACACTCAGCAAGTAGTCTATGAAGAGTTGATCACAATATAACAAGTAAGAGGCAGTAAGAAAATTAACACAGGAAGTAATTTTTCAAGTACTTTATATATTGCTTCTCAACTCAAAGGATTACAAGACTCTTGGACTCAAATCGCTTATCTAAAGAGTTACAAGGAGAAGATATATATAATATTACCTACAGCCGGGTATACTTTGATACCAGCTGGATACCTCTAACCTTACATCTATACTACAAGACTCTAGGTGAGGTCTTTCAGACATTTTGCCTGAGAGTTGGTAGTCAGGACATGTCCCTGACTTACCTTTTGTTACCAACTAAATTTGGTAATATGTACTATCATAAAAAGGTGAATAGTAAATAAAGTATGGTCAACAACATGGCTCTTTAGGAAGATGCCATGTTGTATCAGAGGTCTGCAGCGGACTGTCAGGGACCATACTTTTATCTGCTGGTCATAGCAATGTCTTCCGAAGGTTAAAATGCTTCGGAAGAATAACTTCTTCCGAAGCCACTTATACTTCGGAAGACTGCTTCTTCCGAGGCTTGGAGTCTTTTTTGTCTTCGGAAGCAGACTTTGTCTTCAGCTCTTTCATCAGACTTTGTCTTCGGCTCTTTCATCAGACTTTGTCTTCGAAGCTCAGACTTTGTCTTCAGCTCTTTCGGAAGATCTCTTGCTTGGCTTCGGAAGCCCTTCAATGTAGCACCAAAATGACTATGGAGTGTTTTGGTTGCACCAGCGTTATCATGATTCAACAGTTAGTTTTTTTTACATTATTTTTATGATAGTGTATATATAATTATTGCAAAAATAATAAATAAAAAAAAGTTAATATATCTGAATCACTATCTGTATCCGTAACCAATTTATCTGAATAATAGTTTCTACTTTTCAGATATTTCAGAAATCTGAATTTCCAGGTATTCCACTTTAAACCCCATACACATATCTATCTTTGTTCAAATAAATAATCCTTAATATTTAAATAGCTGGTGTGAAAGTTACAAGAGCATTTCAAATCCATCTTTTATCATCATCCTCAAATTTAAAGAAAAAAATATCAAAACATCCGATCCACCCAATTCTATTTCCATATCTTTACACATTTTCCCTAAAGAGAAACAATTTTATCTATAATTAATAGGGACCTACTATTCATACTTATATCTTCTTTTTAAAGTTTTATAAGTGTATATGAATAAAATCTTCTTTTTAACGTTTTATAGTGTATGAATAAAAGTAAGTAAATAATATAAATAATAGATATGTGTTATTAAATTGAGTTACGTATTTGATATGATGTATAGGTGTCATTGCTTTGACATGCAATTTTACTGTGTGTCTCTAAATATTTTATTAAGTTACATTTTCACACATGGGGCTTGCATCTTTCACTTGAAAGGTTTTAATTATTATTTAGTTTTTTATAATTAATCTTAACATTTTATTTTTCTCACATAACATATAATATTTTTTAATTACCTAATTTACTATTGTGAGTTTCTTCTTTTTATTTTCATTTTTTTATAGTTAGTCCAAAACTGATCTGGGGCAAATACATGGTACATATAATTTTATTCGCAATGTAATGTGTTCCTGAATTCCGCATATACCATCGTCACATGATCATTTATATGTTGTTATATTTAAGTGTATTCCATATTATAATTAACACATTTAATTTAATGTGAACTCTCCATATGTCCACACTAAGCGGAAGGAGAAATACATGGATATCAAAGTTACATTAAAGTGCAACAAGAATATAACAATTAACATAAATAACCCAATGTGTAAGATGGTAGGTTAATACATACCAAACCTTTATACGTGCGGCTAAGCCTATAAAAAATACATAAAAATAAATTTTATTTAAAATCAATTCACCATAACACAATAAAAACACCATAACCTAAAATTTCATTTTATATATCTTCAAACATCATCCACCATTTCTTTAATTATTTTCTTTATAATTATTCTTCTTTAAACCCACCTGAGTTTGAATTTCTTTTTAAATAAAATAGAAAATGGTGGGACCCAATGACACTCACAAAAGAACAAGATTTTCTAGAATTGTGTTTAGTGATTTGTAGATTTTCTTCAACAAATAGTTCACAACCCAACTCGGAAAGGTTTAAACCTTTACGATTGATTGTAAGACACACCATTTAATTATCAAATGTCTCTGGTGTTATACCTGAGAGAGTAACTTCTATGTTTCGTATATAATCTTTTTTATCACTATACTTTTTTTTGTTGCAACTATTTTCTGGTTTTATTAATTGCCATTTCATTTTGGTATATGATATTAACCCTGCAACATTTTACTATCAAAACACCCACCAAGTGAGTTGCGTGTGATTTAACTTTATGTTTTTTAATACTAAGTTACTAACTAATGTAATTTCAATTTATCTATAAAGCTAGTATTAAAATAAAATAAATAACTAATCTTGATTCTATATAAATACGTGTTTCTATATTTGTGCAATTTTATTGAGATCTCACAAATCCATAATTGTTCACTCCATCTACTTTAAGTGCTCAATTGAATTCTAAAACCATGACTCTTTCCGTAAAAAGCTATATATTAAATTTTTATTAATCCCTTTGGTTGGTGGGGTTTTGTTATTTTTTATTTTTTATTTCCCTTTTGTTTGTATGTGTTTTTATAGGTTTGTTGGGTGTGGGTTTGAGGTTTGGGGTGGAGTTTGTTTTTGTGGGTTGTTGTCGGTTTTCTATTTTGGACTGTGTCGCATTCTTGTGATTTTGATGTTCGTCTATTTGTGTATTTATTATTATTATTATTATTATTATTATTTTATATTATTATTATTAGTATTATTATTATTATTATTATTATTATTATTATTATTATTATTTACTAATATAATAATATAATTAAATGAACAACCAAGATTTTAATGGTTTCTGATTTCGTCAATTCCAAATAGATTTTGAATAACCAATGTATTTGTAAAGCTTGAGCACTAATATTATTTTATAGAGTTAATATAAAGAAATTAATACCAAATTTGGTTAAAGTTGGAGTAGGACTTCACTTTAGTGGATCAAAAAATACACAAAATCAGCACTTGAGTAGCTTAAAGTAAAATTAAATAATAAAAAGGCACCGATGTTGCCTCTTAATAGTAACTAAATGACTATATCAGGATATTATATTATATATAAGTACATATACAAGGAGCCTTGGTTTCCGCTTATGGAAAATTAAATTAAAGATATTTTGGGTTCGTCACTAATAAAGTATTACTATTATTATATTAATCAGGATCATATTGGAGTAGCTAATAAAGAAAAAAAGACTAACACTACTAGCAAATATTTATTCAACGCTAGTGATGAAATTAAACATCTATAATCTATAATAATTTATAAAGTAGGGGTGTTCAAAAATCCGAAATCCGAAAATATCCGAAATTCGATCCGTATCCGAATTCGAATAAATCGATCCGAATCCTTATTCGGATATTCGGATCGGATCTCATCCGAATCCGAATTCCTTATTCGGATTTCAGATCGGATTTCGGATATCACAATTTTTTTATTCGGGTTTATTCGGATTATTCGGATATCCGATTAATCCGAATAAGACTTTAACTATGTTCTATCTCAATACTCATTACTCAACTATCTATTATGTTTCCAAATTAAAACACAAGAATCTTTACACATTCTACATAATCTAAATAATTATGAATAATCGATCGTCATTTTAAAGTATAGATTTTAATTTTCGGGTTCTATACAATTACCTATTATGTTTTAAATTTAAATTTGTATACAAGTCCAAATCTATTTTTTTAGTTTTATATCTTTTATTGTGATTTCCAACTTATAAAATGTTAAGAATAAAAGGTTGCAAAAATAAATAAATAGAAACAAAAAATAGAAAAAAAAATATTATTTTGGTTATTCGGATTATTCGATAAATTTGGATTATCGGATATATCCGAATCCGATCCGAATTGAATTCGGATGGATTCGGATCGGATAGAAATATCCTTATTCGGATCGGATCGGATTTCGGATAGGGTCTTAAAATTTTCAAATCCGAATAATCCGATCCGAATAATCGGAATAATCCGTTATCCGATCCGATGAACACCCCTATTATAAAGTATTAGAAAAAGCAAAACAGAATTTCACCCTTATTTAAAGACAAGGATAATATGGTAATATCACGATGGATTTTAATCTAATTGCTACAATCCATATGAATTATTAATAATAACAAATATAAACTAATATTAAACTAATACTACTACTACTACTATAATAATAATATTTATGATAACGCAATAGCAATAGCACGCAATAGCAATAGCACGCAGTAGCAATAGCACGCAGTAGCAATAGCACGCAGTAGCAATAGCACGCAGTAGCAATAGCACGAGTAGCAATAGCACGCAGTAGCCATAAGCACGCAGTAGCAATAGCACGCAGTAGCATAGCACGCAGTAGCAATAGCACGCAGTAGCAATAGCACGCAGTAGCAATAGCACGCAGTAGCAATAGCACGCAGTAGCAATAGCACGCAGTAGCAATAGCACGCAGTAGCAATAGCACGCAGTAGCAATAGCACGCCGTAGCAATAGCACGCCGTAGCAATAGCACGCCGTAGCAATAGCACGCCGTAGCAATAGCACGCCGTAGCAATAGCACGCCGTAGCAATAGCACGCCGTAGCAATAGCACGCCGTAGCAATAGCACGCCGTAGCAATAGCACGCCGTAGCAATAGCACGCCGTACAATAGCACGCCGTAGCAATAGCACGCCGTAGCAATAGCACGCCGTAGCAATAGCACGCCGTAGCAATAGCACGCCTTAGCAATAGCACGCCGTAGCAATAGCACGCCGTAGCAATAGCACGCAGTAGCAATAGCACGCAGTAGCAATAGCAATAGCACTAGCAGTAGAGCAATAGCACTAGCAGTAATAGCACTAGCAGTAGCAATAGCACTAGCAGCGCAATAGCACTAGCACGCGCAATAGCACTAGCACGCGCAATAGCACTAGCACGCGCAATAGCACTAGCACGCGCAATAGCACTAGCGCGCAATAGCAATAGCGCGCAATAGCAATAGCATAGCAATAGCAATAGCAATAGCTGTAGCAATAGCAATAGCTGTAGCAATAGCTGCTGTAGCAATAGCTGTAGCTAGCTGTAGCTGTAGCTGTAGCTGTACTGTTTAGCTGTAGCTGTAGCTGTAGCTGTAGCAGTGCTGTAGCAGTAGCTGTAGCAGTAGCTGTAGCAGTAGCTGTAGCGTAGCTGTAGCAGTAGCTGTAGCAGTAGCTGTAGCAGTAGCTGTAGCAGTAGCTGTAGCAGTAGCTGTAGCAGTACTGTAGCAGTAGCTGTAGCAGTAGCTGTAGCAGTAGCTGTAGCAGTAGCTGTAGCAGTACTGAGCAGTAGCTGTAGCAGTAGCTGTAGCATTAGCAGTAGCAATAGGAATATTCATCAGCCAAGATCGTTTCTTTGTTCGATCTTCATCGCTAGAGATTCGAAAGGTTTGATACTTTTGGATCTTTTTTAGAAATGATTTTGTTTTGGGGGCATATTTTTAACAAAACGATTTCATTTTTTGTTTAAAATCTTTTATTTGTTGATGATTTTAGTTTTTGAAGTTCTATAAATGGTTTACGATGAAAAATTACTAAGATGAATTTTTTTTGAAGATGAATGATTTTAGAGATGAATAATTTTTTAAGATGAATGAATTAGGGTATTTTTCGTAATCGCTAAACATTTCATTGAATGTTCATAATTTCTTAGTGGATAAGAAAATATTCCAATTTCATTTTTTTCAGTGGCCAACGAACACAATAGTTAATGGAATGTTTTCCAATTTCAATTCCAATTCCATCAAAATTCATAAATTAAACGGACCCTTAGATTAATAGTGAGTATCTAATATTTAGAAATTATATTTTATTAGATAAATATTATTTGATTAGGTACAATCAACTAACTTAAGTAATAATGTATTAATAAATTTTTTAAACTTTTATTTTTAGAAAACTTTGTTAAAAAAATAATTTTAAAAATTCATTTTTAAATAATTTTTTTTCTTAAATGTTATTTAAATAAAAGTTCTCTGCATCAAAAACTTATATTTATTTATTTTAAAGAAATCGTATTTTTTAATAAAATGTGTTTTATAATGGAAAAGAATATATTAAAATCTTTAGCTATTAATATGATCATTAAATATTTATCTTTTTATGCTAATGACATGTGACATGGATTGTGTAAAACGATCACATGTGTCAAACATTTATTTGCTTTATTAGTATAAATGTTAGTATATAATTAAATTTTGAATATACTATCATGACATTCTCATATACCTTCAAAATTGAGCCGCAACGAAGCGCTGATCTAACCCGCTGTATGATATAAACGATGCTAAATAATCATGTCGTATTTAACTAGTGGTTTTATGTAGGTCCCGCTTAATACTTGTGGAGTTTTTAAGCATTTTTTTCATGTATCATTAATGAAAACCCACATCTTCATATATATTAACAACATGTCTCTATTCTAAAGTAGTGGTTAATTTATGCAGGTCCTGCTTAATATTTTTGGGAGTTTTTTAAGCACTTTTTCAAGTATCATTAATGAAAACCCAAATCTACATTTAGCAAAAGTCCCTTCTTGTGATTCTAGAAAAGCTTATGCTTCTCTTTTTTTAATATCTTTTATACTGATTAGGTTTGTATTTTCGATTTCAAATTGATATAATAAACATATAGCAATTAACAAGCTTTTAGGTAGATAATAAAATAACAATACGATTGATAAGTACTCAACCATTAAGGTGATTTAACCTAATTATTCGAGCATAATCAAGTATTATGATACTCAGGGAACCCAGGTACCCCCCTCGGGTAGTTCGGCTCCATCAGCAGTACCGTCGCTACACCTTCGTTTCCCCATTTTGGTTTGCCAAATTAGCTTACACAACCGGAGCTTAATTCCGATTTTCTTTAACTCTACTCAAATGGTCAATGAATCGTTACTTATTAGAAAAACTAAATCAAACAATATATATCTCATTTATGTTTTTAGTTTTTACAGAAAAAATACATATCTATACTCTCTCATATTGTCCCTTACAGTTGAAGTTCAAGTAGTCTCCAATCTCTCGCTGTTATTGTCGCATGAGTCAAAGTTCAAGACACAACAACATCGTCAAAAAAGTACATATCTTGTTATCGTGAAAAAGATCCAAGGGTCCTAATGAAAGTCATTTTGTGGACTACCCAAAATAAATGAAGTCACGTTTCGATCTTAGTTTTAGTAGTTAAAGGCTATGTTTCCTAATGTTTTTGAAGATATCGAAGCTAAAGTGATCGGTTTGAAGAGGGATTAGACAGGAGGATGAAAAAGATATTCACGACAAGTATTTCTTCTGACGATTATGATGATATTTGGATATGACCGCTAGGGCTTCATGGAAATGGGTAGAGTAATTATGTAATGCAATATTATTTATATGGTGATGATTTTCTATGTAGACCAATATCTCACGACATTTCACTTTACATAACGCTCATGAGGAAAACATGCCTTCTATGGATGCTCGAAAGCATCGACTATACACATTAGGTATGGACAATGTGTCTGACCCGTTTGCGAGCCATATATGCAATGTGATTATTAATACAATAATATCCCACGATCATGTTCGAAGCGGTAGCTTTATGATATGTGGTTCTAGCATGGTTTCTTTGATGTCGTTGGTTTAAACAATGACATCATGTTCTTCATCATTCTTTGTTATAAACCGACAAGATGCATGAACAACACCTAAGTATACATTCATGTTAACAATCAGCAATACAACTGTGGTTACTATCTTACCAGGGCATCTACCTATTTGGTCTAAACCTTCCGGACTGCATGAAGAGTAGGTAAAATAGTATTTTATTTATTTTTAGTACAATTATTGTTATTTATTTCTTTTATTTTTTTTATGTTGTTTTGTAACATTTTAGTTAATGAAATGTTATTTCTTGTGTTTCTAAATATACTATTTAGTTAAAATTAATAATTAAAAATAATACTGGTTGTTAGGGTGTGACCCTAGTAATTTGGGTAGTATTTAGTAAATTGATTTAACTGTTAAATATTAATTGATTTAACTGTGAAACATGCTGGGTATGTTTGTTTGTTGTTAGTTTGGATAGTTTTGACTAGTGCCTCTAGTACCTTAAGATCAAAATTATCATAGGACCCTAATACCTAACCAGATTATTCCAGAACTGAACTGAACTAATTAGCATAATCAAACATTCATAATTCAAGGCTTTAAGCAAAAATAAAATACCACTAAAACCAATTTAACAAGAGAATCAAATTTCAAACATAAGCAATTCAATTAGAGCTTCGAATAGTTTGAGAATCTAAGTATTATACCATGAAAATTTAACACATAAACTTCATATTCACAAATGGTCAGAAGCAATTCCAGCAAACACCGTCGCACTAATTTCAGTCTCTAGACCAACACACCTAGCCATCGATTTCAAACCATACCACACGTTCAGTCTTCGAAACTGATTCAACGTTAGTAATACCGATGATTTTAAAGATTGAGCTTCTCGATAGGATTTATACTTCTGTTCCTTTGTTCCGGGAGCTAGAGAAAGTTCGTTTCTTTCTTTTTTGTTGTCTTAATTTTGTAGTAGTGAATAAAAACTGGTAAGTGTAGCATGTATTTATGTAAACATACAGCCCAAGCCCAATTTATGTGATTTGTAGTAGAAAATTTGAAAGATTGGGGTCTAGAAAAAATAGGGGCATAAAATAAAACAATTTAGCCTATTGGGCCGCCCCTGGGCTTATGAATTCGAATGCATTAAAATCACAGTTTTATTAGCCTATTTTAGATGTGGGCAAAACGGGTTTTGGGCCGTATCCGAAACCGATACAACAGGGTTCGCCCAACCGGGTGTTTTTTTACCCGGTTGAGGCAACCGGGTCGGGGTCATCTACTTGAAATGCTGATGATTGATGAACCGTTTGGTGTCATAATACATCAATAATTCTTAAGTATCTACTGTATTTTTGCAAGATAGTGATTATTTGTAGGTAATGTAACGTAGTATACATGACGTGACATGCACATGTGTAGATTCCACAAATAAATAAATTTGTTCATGCATATATATATATTTTTTATTTCAGGATATATAAATCAATATTGAAAAGAATTATTTTGTTCTCATGGCTCTCCTGAAATCGTGCTCCGCGTAAAACTTTATCGTATAGGAAATAATTTAGAAAGAAAACAAATAATAATAAGTAGCAATATGTGAACTTCTGTAAGAAAGAATTTTATTGCTGTTATTCTAATGCTATAAAAGTATAACTATTTTTTTCTGCCGCGCGTTGCCGCGGCTATGCGAGTTTTAACGTAACCCTAAACCAGCAAAACACATAAAGTAAAACACACCCCCGGCCGGCCATGGCGACGATACATGTGGAAGGTCGAATAGAAGCAGAAGACGAACACGTGTGTGAGCATTGACGGATTGAAGAAGGATTGAGTGGGTGGATTCGACCTTGGAGAGCGGCGGAGGCCGGAGACTGAGGCGGAGATACGACGGTGGATTTAGGCCAGAGAGCTGAGAAGATGGAGTTAAATGAGCTGAAATCATCGCCATTGTTAAAGGAAAACCCTAATTGAAGTTGTAGTGAGTGGGTTGGTGGGGATAGGAGATTGTGGTAAATGAGGGCACCGACCAAAGTATTTAATATATATTATAATAGATGACGCGTTACTAAAGTATATGATTTAGAATTGAGATGAGATGCCTTTCAAACATTAAAATTTATTCTTGACCCAAAGGATGTTTCCCCTAATATGGGCTTTGAAAAGCAAAAGGCCCGTAATATCCAGCCCAGTCACTATAACTAAATATGCTCAAAGCCCATCAAAAGCCAGAAAATCGTAAATGGCTTTTTTATTATATGATCAGTGGCAGAACTTGAGCGAAAAAATTTAGGGGGACGGGGGCGAAAGTAAACTATTTTAGGGGGGGCGCATTCTATTTTTTTAAAAAGTTTACACTATCGGACCGAACCAATAAGAAAAAGCAAGAGTGGAAAACGCTATAATCCTTAAAATAGTGTATTCATAGAATACATATATTCACTACTAATTACTACATAAATGCATGTATAAATAAATCAAATGGCTTTAAATATTAAGTGGCTTCTTGTTGAATCAAGATAAGATTTGTTTTTTATGTCTTGCAGGTTTTTTCATATGTTGGGGTACATAGGTTTTCATCAATCATATTGTGATTGAAGTGTCAAAGTCGAGCTACTAGTAAACTACTCAAACGTCACGTTGTTTAAAACTTGAATCGAGCGAGCTAGGGTTTGAGGTTTATAACGCGATTTTATTAGGCTAGTGGATGTAAACAAGTTGTTATTTATCTCATATAATAAATATAATACATATGATATAAATATCTCTCTTTCCCTCTCTCTCAATATCCGTATTTAGAAGATAATTTCCAGATAGTATATGAGTCGTGGTACAATTTTGTTTGGTTTTAAGTAGAGGCGGCAAAAGAAATCCAAAGATGTTTTTAGGTCATAATGGGTGTTTTAAAAATAAAGATTGGATAGAATGGATTAAATAACAACACAATGGGTCAAGATGGGTTAAAAGTCTTTTGAAAAAAAGAAACATAGGTCAAGATGGGTTTTCAAAATTAATCTACAAGTCTAAGTCAATATTTCTTTCACTCAAATTGATCGCCTCCGTCGCACAAGATACCACCACACCACAACACAAACCACCGCACCACCACCACACCACCACATAACCACCGGTCCACCACACCACCCACCGCATCACCACGGTCCACCACACCACCACACCATACACCTCTCCACCTCTGTTGAGTTTCATCACGCATCACCACCGGTCCGCCGCGCCGCCGCGGTTCCGCCGCGCCACCCCGGGTCCGCCGCGCCCGGTCCGCCGCGCCACCGGGTACGCCGCGCCGCCCCGGGTACGTCGCGCCGCCACGGGTCCGTATGCATCTATCTATATGTGTTGTTGGATTGTAGATGCATCTATCTATTATAGATAAAGTCTTATATGTATCTCTTTGAGCTCGATAATGCATCTATCTATATGTGTTGTTGTATTGTAGAAACTTGTAAATAGTGTTGACTTTTTTAAAAATGATCCATGCTGATCCGACCCATCCTGGTCCAAATCCATATTGACCCAAACCCATCATGACCTTTTTTTTTCTAAATGACCAATCCTAATTTTCTAAATGACCAATCCTAACCCAAACTCATCCTAACCAAAATCCACCTAACCAAAATCCATTCTAACCTAACAACCAACCAATCCAACCCACCTATTTGCCTCCTCTAGGTTTAAGTTATGTTTGTTGATTCACTGGCTGGTAAACTGGTGATTAAACTTTCATGGTTACTAACACGGTCTCAATTTGGCCTACTTGAATTTGGAGAAACTCCGATTGTGTTTGTTCAAAAATTTGAAGGAAAACATCATACATATACCAGTGGCGGATCTAAAATTCATGGGCGCATAAATTTTTGGGTAGGCTATTTCTTGCTATATATATATTTTTCAGTGGCGGATCTAGCCTCTATATGCTTTGTATATGCGTTGTATTTATGATTGTTATGTTATTGCCTGTGTTAACGAGTCGGGGTCTTCTTCGGAAGCTCTCCTCTATCTTTCTAGATAGAGGAAAGACTTGCCACCATATACCCCTCCCAGACCCTGCTCTTCAGCGGGAGCACTGGGTATGTTTGTTTTGTTTTTTGTTTATATATTTTTTCAGTATAGTACGGTCCTATTCGGTTTGGATAGGGTCGGGTCGGGTCACACAATAAGAAGATAAAACCAAATTGAAACAAAATAATTTGATAATTGATGCACCGATATTTTTAATTTTTAAACAAACATTAACATGCAACACTGGATGTGTAAACGAGTCAAGACGGAAGCTCAAGACGGGAGCTCAAGCCGGGAGCTTGGAGAACCCAAATGGTGGTTTTCAACACGAAAGTTGTAGTTCCTGGTTGTTAAATTTCTTCACAGCACCAACAACTTAGAAATCAGTAAGGTTGACTCAAATACCACTAGTTAATTTGACAAATGGGAACCTCCGATATGGCTAACCCATTCAAACTAAAGATGCGACTGAACTTGATCCGAAGCAAGGATAGACTGACTTTCAACTACACTAAAGACCAAATAAAATAATATGGTGGCACGACTAATGTACTCTTTTTCTAAAAAAAACTCTAAGAAATTACAATACAAAGTGTACACAATATCAAGACCCCGTATGCATGTTTATACTCCTTCCCTGTCTTCATTAACAAGTTTATCGAAACCGAATCAAAACTAATAACGAGTCGAATTGAAGCCTCGTACAAACAAGATCATATCTGGTCTAGCCAACACTCACAATCATGAATTCATGACACGAGCGTGTGTTGAGTTTGGCTTAGTAATTTTAGGGTTATCACATTTTCCAACAATTATGATAGTAATAAGAATAGAATGTAGCCACTTATAATTCTAAATCTAACTCATTTTTCATCTTTTTTTACATGGTATAAGGTTCTATAAAAAAAATAACATTCTCCTAATATTCAATTTATAAATATATTCATTTGTCTTTTATTTATTATCGATTATCACGTCGTGCTAAATGTTTATAAAAAAAATACTTTGATTTGATTAGAACTTGTAATATTAAATTATGTAAATTATTATTGTGAAAAAATCAAAAAAACCACGTGGCAACCTCCGTAGATTTGCACCAATGCCATACAAGATTAAGATTGTCCCCAAAAGTAGACATTGACGAGATATCGATTAGATCACACTTTAAATTAAAAACGTAAATATGAAAGTTAAATATACAATTATTAAAGAATATGCACACGTGTCATGGTGAGCTGGAAACGTATCAAAACATCTTAGGGTAAATTTAAATATTCTTTGTAGTATGAGTCATGACGAATATCAATAGATTACTCAATCATATTTTAAAAATCAAGAAGTAATTGAATTATTAAATATTACCTTAAATTCTTAAAACGATATGATTAAGATTTAATAAGCATAAGTATAGTTGAATAACTTTCAATATCGACTAGAGCAAATCTTATTTTAGACAAAATCACAAACCATTTTTCTTTATATTTATACAACAATGGCTTAGTTAAACATGAGTTTATCGTTATAATCATGAAATTTCATGTATTTTACGTTCACCTATTGACATAACGAATTAAAGTTTAAAGAGGATACATAAGTTTACACTAGATACCCGTAGTTATTTCATGTATCCACTCTTACGACCATACAACTTTACATTGAGAGCACATACGTAATGAATTATATGACTGTGGGTAAGCCTGAACCAAACCAAACAAACGAACAAGAATTGTTGTGTCTCTTTGTTTTTATAACGTCAAAAAAAACAAAGGAATACATACACTTAAATGAATAGATTTTAATATTTTACCATTCGTTTTGTCTGTTAAAAGAATAACATATCCATGATCATTTATGCTTATCTGTTAATACAAAAACGACATGAACAAGCACAGATGAAATTAATAAATAAAAACAAACACGTATGAAATGATAAAATAAAAACAAACAGAAAAATACAAATGGACATATACGAAGCAAATAAAAGTAAACGAACGAACTAATTGTTGTAAAGGAACCATTCACAAGATGAAACGTGTACCCATAAAGTTATAAAGCACATAACGTGGGGATTTAGATTCGTAATCGTGTAATCTTGTGATTGGTAAAAAACAAAAAAAATTAAGATATTCGAAACTGAATCTAGGTCCAAATATTGGTGCGCACCAACTTTTTTTTTTTTCGACTTTTTTTGAAGTCAACTTGTAAGCGTAGTAAGTGGCTTTGAACACCTGAGTCTAATCATTTAATTCAAAAGATGGTTCGAGTTGAATCTATTTTGAATTTTGAGGATGTACGGTTTAAAAATTTGGGGGGTTAGGTTACCCGGGTACTTTTGGCAAAAGGGGTCTCGGGTAGTTTGGTGTTTTGATACGCCACGTCACTGCTGGAGAGTCAGATGGGGTTGTCTGGCAAAACAGGTCTTATCTGTTTAACATGTTAGAGATGACGCGCGTAGTTCACGTATCAAACATGCAAAGACTTGTTTAACTAATTATATATTATGTCTATAATTTTTTTTATATGTTTTTTATAAACCAAGAATGTGAAATAATGAAGTCTAGCATCTTGATTTTAATTATTAAAATATAAAAAAATAAAAAATATTTTTTTATTAAACAAATTTAGTCGTGTTATAAACGCTCGGTAATTGTCAACCCTAGGGTTGTGGGTTGGATAGTTCACGAGGTAGAAGTCGAAGTTAATTGTGAAGAGTGAGTAATTGTGATAGTTGGAGTTGTCTTTTAATGATCTTGGTAGTTTTAAGTAAAAATCAATTGTTAGTCATTTATTTATTAGTTTGAGTTAGGTATTTTTGAATCCTTTGGATGCAAGTCTAAGCTCAGTCTCCAAAATCAAGGTACAAATCAACGTTAAGCAAGTCTGAAATCAGTCTTTATAATCAGTGTAACAAAGATCCGTACAATCAAAGTACAATAGTCTAAAATTAGTGTAATGAACAAATTAATCACAAAAAATGCAAATTGCAACAATGTACAATCAAAATTAATGTTAGAAGAAAGTATAAGTATGAACTATGTAAAATAATTGTAGAAGCAAAATAATACCCAATTTCCAAAGACAGAAGAATCAAAGTTGATTAAATTGAGCATAAGATGATAATGAAAAGAGAAAAAAATTGATCAAAGGATGATAGTTCAAAATATTTTCTTAACAACGAATTCAAAGACAGCTGAAGTCTCAGAAGTTTTGAATGAAGATCCAAAACTACTACCTCCTCTTAACTATTCACTTTTTATCTAGTGATTTTGAAATTCTAATGAGATCAAGATCCAAAAACTACTACCTCCTCAAATTAACATGTTGAAATCCTTGAAAAATTGCAGCAATGGCTACTGAAACAAGATCCCAAACTCTAATAAAGGCTTGTGAATCGAGTCAATGAGAAATGCATAAAGGCTCGTGACAAACCTCTTACCGATAGATAGTTGGTGTAATTAATAAAGATCAAGGACGATGATTGCAAGTAAACATGTCAAATGAAGACAATACCATATATCCTTTCCATCACAAGGGAAGTTTGTTATCATTAAAAATTTGAGTCCTGACTTGCTATAGAGTACTAATATTTTTGGTGACATGTTTTTTAAGATCAAACATTTTTATCTTATGTTAGGTTGATAGTGCATAACTACATATAGTTTTTTCTGTCTGATTATGTTATCAATCAGTTTTAACAAAACAATGCAACATTGTTAAGCAATTATTGTTGAATTGTATTTGTTAACTAGTTGTAAAATTTTGCATCAATGAGTTGCTAGCCAATTTAGACAACACTTTAATGCTATCCACAACTTATCTACTATGTACATATAATGCAATGTTGAAGGCATCAAGAGGTTTGTAAACCTTGGAGACGTGAGTTTAAGTCCTTAATAATGTTAGACTAGGGCTGTTCAAAAAGCTCGTGGCTCGCGGATCGCTCGGAGCTTGCTCGGAAAAAGCTCGGAAAAAGCTCGCTCGAATCGACTCGGTTTATAAACGAGCCGAGCCGAGCCGGCTCGAATTGTAAACGAGCCGAGTCGAGCCAAGGGCGGCTCGCTCGTTGGCTCTTTAGTCTCGGATGAAATTTGAATTTGAAAACCTAAGTGCTCCCAGCTCCACTCGGCCACTCCCCGCTCCCCGCTCGGCTGCTCCCGAGTCCCGTCTGTCGTCCCCCACTCTCCCTCAGCGTCGACCGTCACTCCTTCCCCACCGGTCGCTCCCGTCTCCCACTCTCCCTCAGGCGTCGACCGTCACTCTCCTGTCTCCCTCCCCACCGTCCGCTCCGTCTCCTACTCTCCCTCGGCCTCGACCGTCACTCCCTCCCCACCGCCACCGCCCTACTCCTGGTCGACAAGTTCGGTGCTTGCCTACTTACGAATCTGCGATTTTGGTCAGGTATATCTTGATATAGTTATGTTTCCTCTACCTATGAATCTGCGATTTGGGTATGTTCCTATTTTATTGATTATTTTTTGCAGGTATTTAGAAGTTTGGTATTGAGTTGTTTCTATTCATTGATTATTTTTTGGGTATTTAGAAGTGCAAGAGAATGTTTATGCGGGTTAATTCATATGCTAATGAACGTTGAATTGTTAACCTATTTTTTGTGTATCGTTGGTTGAATTAGATTGGGGCTTGTAATCTAAGATGTTAAACTGATTTTTAATATGTTTTTTGAACTATGCGTTGATATTTGGACTATTGAAGTTTGAGAGATGTGTATTAAATTTTGTTTTAAAGCCGAGCCAAACAAACCGAGCCGAGGCAGCTCGGTTTAAAACCAAGCGAGTTCGAGCTCTACTTTTTAGCTCGGTTGTAAATCCGAGCCGAGCCGAGCTGGCTCGGTTTATAATTCGAGTCTAGTCCGAGCTAATCGTGGTTCGGCTCGGCTCATAAACAGCCCTAGTTAAGACGAGTTAAATAAGCAACAACTATATATAAATGGATACGCGAGTTAAAATGGATACACGACCATATATAACTATAAGACTTAATTACACGGGTGGTCCCTGTGGTATGCTCTGATTTCACTTTTGGTCCCTAACTCTTTGAAACTACAAGGATGGTCTAATACTTTGCACAAACGTAACATCCTTGGTCCCTAGAGTGGATGCCTGTTAGTTTTTGTGTTAATTTTTTTTAAATGACTAAAATACCCTTGTGTTAAAAAATTACTTCTTAAATTGGGGTCCGCTAGATTAAAAGTCAACATAAAACCTCACCTACCTCAACATCTTCTCCAACTCACCGGCCACCACCTTCAGCCACCACCACCACCGCACCACCGCCCCCACACCACCGCACCACCGCATTGAACCGGAAAACAACAACCACCCCCCACCGCACTAAACCGAAAACCACCACTGTGCGCACCCAACAAGAATTAAATACCACAGGGACTAACGTCTATAACCCACAACCCCTTGCTTCTCTCTTCTTCCTAGAATCACCATCGCCGGAACGCCTCCACCACCACCGGCATCACCAACACCGCCTCATTTGTTCACCTGAATCACTCCAGACCCACCACCCCCACTACAATCATTGTTTTGACAATGTGCTTAAGATCCCGGACCACCGCCATTCACGCCCCCATTTTTCCCTGCTGCAACACTTTGATTTTAATACGGTCATAGGGAGTTTTGCGTGGTTTAGGGGTTTACGAGTTACCCATTATCTTCTAGCCTTACCACCACACCCCACCGCCAACCACCTCACTTTCATTTTCCCGTTGCACCACCACATCCAACCGACAATCACCTCACCCCCATTTACCAATCGCACCACCGCACTTAACTAGCTAGCACCACCTCATCTCCGTTTTTCCAGCCCCCACCGCACCCAACCGACTACAACCTCACCTCTATTTTCCAACCGCATCACCGCACCCAATCGCACACCACTAGTTGCCGACCACACTCTCATCTTAGTCTTCCAGTCTCGATTTACAGATGCGTCGTTGGATGGCGATATGGTGGTCGGGTCTATGGTTGTGATTTTATTCATAAAGGTGTGCGATGGCGATGAATCGAAGTAGATTCGTTGCAAATCGAACCTGAAAACGATTATCTCCCAATGGTGGTGATGGCGGCTGGTTCATGTTTTTAAACGGTGACGGTGGTGACTAAGGGTGAAGTGATTGGGTGAGGGTAGGTGGTGATGGTTCAATGGTTTTTACAGTTCAGTACGAATGGAAGAAGTCACTCTGATTGATGGTCGGTTTTTTGATGGGATTATGGTGTTGGTCAATGGATCTAGGTGGTTTGTCAATGGAGGTGGATGGGGAAGATGAAGTGGGGTTTGTATGAGTGGGATTGGGTATATAATTTTAATATATATTATGTTTTTTTTAATATTTTACTATTTAAGGGTATTTTGGTCATTTCACGTGCATTTAACGGCAAAAGTTCGTCCATCCCATACGGGGACCGTTGGTGTTACGTTCGTACAAAGTATTGGACTAAGCTTGTAATTTCAAAAAGTTAAGGAGCAAAAGTAAAATCAGGTATACCACAGGGACCACCCGTGTAAATAATATTATTAAATATATTATTATATTCAAATAAACAGCATGACTACAAGACTAATCAAACATGATGTATTAAATTCCGATTCATGCTCGTAGTTGAATCGAGCTCGTTTAACTCGGCCCGATCAGACATTTTATCGAGTCAGTATCTAAACTGAACATGTCAAAAGAAAATAAAAAGAAGAAAAGTGTGATTGATAACAAATCTAACAAATAAGAAAAAAAAAAAAAAAGAAAATTACAACCATCTAAAAATTTATAAATTATATAACACCAGTAACTAATTTAACTGTAGCTAAAAACCGCCCACCCAAAAGAACGGATAACCCACCTCCGGCTCCGGCGAAACCCCCGGAATATTCCATATCACCTCCACCAACGCTTCCATACCTCTTAACTCCGGCGAGCATCTCCGACTCCACATCAACAACACCTCCGCCGCTAACCACCGTCGGTGCACCGGCCGGCGGCGACGGCGACGACCGCCAAAGTTCCCCAAACATCCCACCGTCTTCCTCCTTCACCTTCATCCTCGACGACGGCGAAGTCGCCGGAGGCACCAGAATCCGTTGCCGCTTCTTCTCCCACCAACCGGCGTTGATTCCGATCGACCACCATCCGCGGCAGAACCGCAGGATCCTCCGCCACTTTGTTCATCAACGCCATCATCTGCTCCGGCCGGCGCTCCGTCGCCTCTAGTCTCTTGTTCATCCCCATTAACTCCTGTTCTAGAGCCCTCTGATCCTGCTTCAGCCTCTCGATCTCCATCGCCATATGATCATCACCGCCACCGCCACCGTCACCGTCACCGTCGTCTTCTTCGATTCGAGTGAAGTTCCGTCGCTCAATCTGCTTCTTCCGCCCTATGTTCTTCAGCAAATGCGTTTGCCCTCGCAGAAACCACTCGTTCGCGAACTCCCACCGATCAGGATCCACCTTCCTAAAACCCTAATTCCACCAAAAATCATCAAAAATCATCAAAAAAAAAATCATCGAAAACACGAATTGATCAGGGGATTGAGTGTGGGAACAACAATTGGTGAAGAATTACTTACGTAGGTGTTCAATTGGCGAACGAAGCTGGAGAAATTGTTGTGTTTTGAAGTACGTTGGCAAGAGGCGTTGAGAAAAGTCTAGGGGTTGAAGGACGATGAAGGTGTTATTAGCGACACCCCAGCGGATGAACGCGTCGAGAGAGGGTCGTTGACCATGTGTAGGTTTTGAGGACGAAAGGGGCGATGATGTCGTTTGAATCCATGAGTGTGAAGGTGTAATTGCAATGGTGTGATGTGTGTGTGTGTATATATATATATATGAAGATGAAGAAGATGAAGAAGATGAAGATGAAGGTGATGAGGGTTATGTTATGGGTTGAGATTTTGTCAGGTGGATCACGCGCTGAAGTGAGAGTAGGTATGGGGGTCCTCACTCTACTCATCATCCGACTCAACTTTTTTTTTTTTTTTTTTTTCGTTTTAATAACTGACGATAATTGATGTACTTTTTATAAAATTGATGCAGGTTTGGATTTGTTGAATCGGAGGTTGTGATGATTTTATTCCGGATTTTAGGTGGTGTTTTACTAGACGACCACCTATTTCTTTTTCATAGCTCTTGTTTGCCTCGTCTAGAGGTAACCACCACAATCATCATTTCTTTCCTTTAGTTATTAGTTACACATGATAAACTATGGTTTGAGACTATCGGGTTGAAATTGATTTTTTTGAACCATTCAAACGCTTATAATCTTCTAGGCTTGGTCGTTGGATTTATGCGTCAATCATTGATTTCTTGGTTCAATGTTAATTTTGGGTAGAATTGTATCTTCACACTATCGATTTTGCACGTATGTGATAATGGTGGTTTGAAACCTCGTAATCTAGCCTCTTCTCCTCGTTGTTGATATTTGATGTTCGATTAAAGAGGATTGTTGATATGGATTTGATGTTAGATTAAAGACGAATGAACTAAGGGTGGGGGTGGCCGGGAGGGTATTAAAATTACATAACTAGATGTAAATTAAGCGACGGTGTTAACATGAGGGACTAAAATTATTACAAAATCTAACATCAACACATGATGAGTTAAAAGATTCTTTTTTGAAGTGAAAAAGTTAATCATGTCAAATCTCAAGAAACAACACGTAATATACTTATATAATATTAAAGTTCAAATCGTACACATCAGTGCAATCTACTAAAACTCGTAGCCCTTTAATATTTTTCTAAAATATAGTTACCTGATTATTTTAAAAAAATATAAAACATTTTTGATGATTTACTTGATATTTTTTATTGGATTTATCAATTATCAATAAATAAAATAAAATAAAACTAGGGAATTTACCTATTTTGTAAGATCATAATCATATATTGTTTTTTCAAATCAAAAAAATCAATTACACATTTTTTCCTTCCTAAAACATATATATTACATAGTTATTATTTAATTAAAAATTAACTTATACAATAATTATTTATTCTTGTTTTTACCAAGTAGATTTTTCATATTTTTTAAGACCGTTAATTACATATTTTTCTAAGTTTGAGATTTCTTTATAAGGAAAAAACAATAAAATTATATCTCTAATACCGAGTTGAAAACACCATTTCAGAATAACTTACCAAAATTACATCTTCAAATACAAAAGGTAATAGTCAAAGATTAATACAATTACTATTTCAGAAGATCAATATGTAAAAATCTCTTGATAAAAAAGGGAAATTAGTTATTAAATAAGTAAATTTTCATAAAAATGAATAAATTGTAATATATGAGTCTTAGGAGGACAAATATATAATTACATTTTTAACTTGAAGAAATTTGTCACTAATATGTTAGAAAAAAGAAATTTGTAAGAATCTCATAAACTATTATTTAGGAGTAAAATAGCATGTCCGAAACCAACAAGCATTTAAGTGGTGGTGTTAAAATAAATAATAAGAAGAAAATTATGTGTTTAAGTCGTACCAAATAATTCATTTATTTTATATTTTATTTAGTATAGTAATTTCATCAAATCTATTTTTCTTGGTGCTCACGTAGAGTACCAACTTTTCCTAACAAAAACAAAAAAAAATGAGATCTCTTTTAATTAAAAAAAGAGTCGAATCTAGAGTTGATTTCTGCTTTCATTTCTAATTTAATATGTGCTTAACTAAAACATATTAATGAACACGTAACATATGCTTTGGTGCCACATATTCGATTTTGATTACATAAAATAGTAAGGTGTTTTGGGGTTCGTTTCAAGTGAAGAAAAGGATTTTATTTATAAAAATTTTATTTACTAACTTTTAAATATATAATCATTTAACTATTATTTTATCGTATTTAGGATAGTTAATAATAATAACCTAGAAAAAGAATACGGAATGGTGGTTGGATGGAAGTATCTATAATATTATACACCAGTGGGCAAATTATTTATAGATCATATATCTTATGTATGTTAAATAAAACATATAAATAACTATAAAACTGTATCTTATTATTATTATTATTATTATTATTATTATTATTATATTATTATTATTATTATTATTATATTATTATTATTATTATTATTATTATTATTATTGTATTATTATTATTATTATTATTATTATTATTATTATTATATTTAATAATTTTATACGAAAGACTACTTATGTTTGAAACCACTATTAAATAATTTTGTGTTAAAAACTTCACAACCTGATGAAACCAATTTAAGTGCCTGCAAAAATATCGACATTTGTTGAACCACTTCTTATTTTAGTCTCACCTCCTCATTAGTTTCCATAAATATATGCTAATTACACATAGAAGTTCAAAGAATATTATACGTTTTAAGAGTATATCCGGTTTAACTTAATTAATTAGAAATTGAACTAAGATTTTTATAATATTATCTCGTAGGCAGAGCCAAAGAGGGGCATTTAGTTTATTATTTATTTATTCATCTATAATTAATCGGGGTGTCATTGTAATTTGTAGGCTTGTACGATTAGAAGAAAACTTAATTTTTTAATTATTAAGTAAACCAATAAAAACGAGCCAACAACAACCCTTAAATTGCATGGCTATAATCTCTTCATAACTATTTATTAGTATTTGATTATAGTTAAATTCTCATCATGCTTGAAAAGAAGAGAATATGTTTATTTAATCAAAGGCATAACCATTATTTGTCCAAATGAGAAAAGAAATACTTAAAATATTCCTTAAAAAAGGTGAATACCTCTTTAAATTGAAACGCCACACTTCGAAATATATAACAATCTTTTTAGTTCTTAAATTTGTTATGGTTTTAGATTTTTATAGCAGTTTGGTTTTGGTTACAAAAGGTTCGTTTATTTTGATTATCTTAAAATTGATGAGCTTACTTCGTTAACTGTTGTTTATGGGCGTGGGCCAACTCAAGCTCATTTAATTAATAAAACCAATCTTGCAAGTGATAGAAGTCAAATTTAAAAACAACAAATATAAAGAAAATCTATGATGCAAGCAATATATTAATTATAAAACATTAAAATAAAACTTTTTTTTGACTTATAATAATTTTATATTAAAACTAATAAAATATAAAGGTTGAAATTAATGATTGTTAAGTTATTTTCTAAAATGTCAATTTCTCAATTAGTTTGATTATGTAGGTTTAAAAGTTTTGACTACTTTGTTTATGGTTCGCTTCTTTGATTTTTTCAACTCACGTCTGGTCCCATCACCGAGGACCCAAAGTTGTTAATCTTCTAGGCAAAAGGCTTTGTTACCATCCCGTTGTCATGGGCTTAGAATATGTTAATTTGAGGGAGCGTCGCCCGCTATCCCTTCTTAATCTCAAGAGTGGGCCCTATCTAGCTCACGTAAACCTTAGTAACCCACCCCTACCCCCACCCCCCCACCCCCCCCCCACCCCCACCCACCCCCACCTCCCATGCTTGTTGATAGACTTCTTTAATAGGTTCAGACATGCTTAGCTGATGTTTGCGCAATGATGACTAATTTCAAATTCAAATAGATAACGGGGATGCGTATGTATGTGATCATCATATTTATTCGTATGCATAAGTACTCATACTTATGGCGAAAGTATGTTTGTGACTAATACCATATGATTATCTCTTTAACGAAATATTAATACTATTTTAATCACGTTTGAGGGTAAAGTATGTGTTATGAGATCAAAGACAATGGCCATATAAATATCATAAGAAACATATATTGGCATTTGGTTGTATTCCAAATGTTTAGGTTATTATATCATAATATTTTACGCTATGAGCAGCTAGTGTAGAAAACATAATAAAATTATCCTTTTCACTCGACTTGTAGATAAAATTTATAAACTAAACATTTGCATATAACCTCTCTTTGTTTTTAACCTTAAGTTTTGTGTTTATTTTCTAAGTGAGATCATACTAGATTCTTGGACATTATTCTAGTTTCTTTTATGCCTCTATGATGTGCTTCTTCAACATTTATTTCAATCATCATCGTACGAGAAGTTGATGGTAAATAAAACAAAAATAAAAAATGATACAACCTACTTTACTATTAAATGATGTCATTCCACGACTTATGACTACATATCAACATCATAAATAAATGCTAACTCTAGTTACTTGTGGTGCAGGCAAAATCCATATTACATCAAATAGATCTTTAAGAGTGGAAATTCGAGATTTACCAACCAATCATGTTATTTAGCCCATTTTTTTTCTAGAAATCTAATTTTGTTGGTCGGCAAATTGCGCTAATTAAACTAAATAAATTAATTTAGAAAATGAAAGTAGGTTAACCGTTAAGTGAAAAGACAAAAATTAGATTTAAATTTAATTAAGAAAAGTTCTTATTTCCAGGAGTACATCATTAAGAGCATTCACAGTCCGTTCTCTACAAATCTGTGAGTGTGTTTTTTATATTATAGAGAATTGTTATTAGTGAGTGTGAGTGAAGAATGGAGAACATATTACTGTTCATCTCTATATTTGGTAAAATACTGTTCATCTCTATTAATTTTTTAATACTTATTGAAAGTGTTTATGAGTAGATGAGAAAGAAAATATAATAATAAAAGTATAAAAAATATTATTTTATTGAAAAAAAGAGAAAAAGTAGTGATTTTTAATATAACTGTAAAGACGAAGATGAAGGGTGGGTTGTGAATGCTCTAAACTTGATTTCCAAAATTTAAACTCACAAGACAAAAGTTAGATTTTAAATTTAATTAAGAATAGTTCCTTATTACAAGGAGTATATAATTAAATCTACATCCTACATAATTTAAACTCACAATCATTTAGTTAAAAAGTATACCGTTTACCATCAATATATCCATTTGAGGACAAGTTGACCTGAATTTCATAGTAGTAAATTTGTAAGATATAGAACTGATTATTAACCAAAATTCTTTGGATATCTAGGGTTTAATTTGACCCGTAAATCCATAATGAATAATGGTTCATTGTATTATAGTACAATCCCTTTCATTTTTTTTAACGGTGAACTACATGTCTCTCTAAATTATACTCCTAAAATCTACCTTATTACTCACCTTATGGAACTTAAACCCATCACTATGTTAAGAGAACCATCAACTAAGACCCATTAAGATAATCATGTTGTTGTTATTGACTTGATTATTGCATATGTAATTGAATGTTTCTTTGAAGAGACATCTTATAGAACGGCTGAGTTTTGTTATTAATCACTTTGATTAAACAACATAAGCTTGACAAACCTTTGAATCATCCTAGACATGGATTCAAATATATGAATAAGAGGAAATACAAAAAAATCATATATGATGTTAAAAAGTAAATGACAAATTATCACATAAAGTTAAATACAATGATTTACTATTTCTATATTTTGTCTATAGTTAGTTTATCATATAGTTTAATATTTATAATTATGTCAAATGTTTAATATGTTTTTATGAAAGTTATGAATTAGGTAAGTAAAGGAATCAAACCAAAAAAATATATGATGTTAATATGTTTTTATGAAAGTTTTTATGAAAGTTATTAAACAATTTATTATATAGTTTAATTTTTTGAAAGTACAGGAGAAAGAAAGAACAATGATAAGGGTATAAAATGTAGTTATTTAATTGAAAAAGAGAAAGAAAAATAGTGATTTTTAATGTAATTATAGGGATAAAGATAAGAAAACCAGTGTGAATGCTCTAACCAAATCAAAACACCTAATACCTGTTTATACTAACATATGGAGGTAAAATAGTCCAAAAAACAAATTTAAACGGCTATATAGCCATTATAACAACACCCGTTTTTGTGGCTAACGATAATAAACACGTGAACAAATTATAACCTAAACATACAAAATGGTTATAATAATAATATACTCCAACTTGGTACAAAACCATCAGGTAGAATCGGTTAAAACCTGGTTACTAAGAAACCGATTACTAGAACAGGTTGGCTTCAGATAAAATCTAGTTATAGTTATTATAACCTGCTATACTATACAACTCTGGGTCAGATTTAACGGGAGATGTAATCACAAAAGGAAGACTCGAATTGGTTAAAGCAAATAAATATTGAAAATAATGATGTCATAGCATCTTTCTATTTGCTATTATTTTATAATAAACTAAATAAAGAAAAGGTTAAACAACAAGAAAATTTTAAATAATTAGTCAACTACAAGCACATTCACCTCTTCCATGTGACTAAATTGGCAAGTCATGTGTTTCCTACAAAATCTTATCATGCACTTTTTCTAAAAACTAAATCAAGATTTCATTTTTTCTCATGATAGTCATGAAGACTAGTGTCGCTTGTTATAACCAGCATATGACAATCATAATATCAAAACAAACCGGATATTTAACATCATAACGATGTCATTTTTGCATAAAAATGGTCTCACAAATTCAATCAAAACTGCATTTTGGATTTTCTATAATAGCAACAAGCTACACAAGCTTTTACATAATCGACAGCTGAAATCCAGATCAAATGTAGAGAAAAACATTTCAAACATGCGATATGTTAATAGAAACCAGACACTCACCTTAGTTATGTATACTGCAGCATCAATTGCCACCTGTAGCAGATGATAGAACATTGTATTCTTCTAAATGTTTTTGAAAATCACGCAATCGTGTTTGTAGTTGTTGAATCGAGGATGCTTTCTGGGAGAGAATTATATTTAATTTTGTAACATAATTGTCAAGTTGATTTCCTGGTTGATCTACTTCTACCAGCAGGTTCATTTCCTGCAAATGTTACAACTAACATGGGTTAACCTTTGGGTGGCAACATGGGTGGGTTGGTAACGGGTCAAATGGACTTGGGTGGTTGACCCGTCAGCATTATTTTCCAAATTGATCTAATGGTGTAAAATAAGTAAAGTAATCCAGATTTACCCGTTTTCAGGTAAACGGGCTTACACTAACATCTAAACTTGAACAAAGAGATGAGTTAGTTACCTCCTTAACGATATCCATAGTCTCCTCCACCTGTTTCCTGTGAGCATTTACAAGATTTTCCTCTTCCTAAAATATATACAAACTGGTCACACAAAGATAAACAAAACTAATAATTATGTAACCATATGTAAAGAAAAAATGTCACCTCAAGAAGCGCAGTGAGATCATCATTGGCCTCAACAATAGGTTGCATCTGAGTGACTGGCTTCTCAAATCTTGAAATGTTTTTTGGTTCATTGACCTCCGTAGAATACTCAAAATCATCTTCCATGATTTCTTCATCTGTACCTCCATAATCACTTCTACAATTTTCAGCTGGAGGTGCATAAACTGTTGATCTTCCCACAGGAGCATGTTCCATTGTTAAAGATGAAGATGAATCTTTATCTGTTTGTTTACACCATCCAAATCTGTTAGTTTCATGCGGTTTTTCAGGTATAACATCTTCAAAACGCGTTAATGTTGATGAAGATACAGGCAATGCAATTGAATTTCTAAGGTTAGATGTTGAAGATGACAAATCCTTCCTGGAGCTGCTTCCTTTTGATAGACTCTTAACCCTGATATGTGAAAATCAACCAATCATATTCAACAATTCAAATTTTAAAGGTAAAAAAGGATTATGCATGTGGAGGTGACCCATGTATTGAAACTGATTTATAGGTTACTTAAGTATGTATTCAGTTTCGTTTATACGGTTATACCAAATTCAGTTAAAAGCATACATAATAGAAAAAATACCATTCAAATATCTGGAACAACATTTTTTTACTTATAGCATGCTAACACCTCATCGAAGATGTTTTCTACTTCACAAGAAGTTTAAGGAAATTACGTCATCAGGCATGTTTTTGGCCGAAGATGGTAGGCATGGAACGAGAACACTTGGGTGGCCTATAAAGTAGTTTCAATATAGGGTTTCATGGCACTAATGAAAAAGTTGAGTACTTTGGTGGCCTTCACATACATTATCTTGAAATAAAATTAAAGAAACTAATAAATATTGTTTCAGATCACCTGTCAGCATATCTTAAGGTGTTTAGAGTATGTTCACACGATCCAGAGTTTGGTGAAATGCAAGATATCATAACCGTGCGTGAGTTACCAACAATGAATCTCTTAGAACTTCTGTTAGTTTACTCCCTCTAAATGGGATGTGACCCTGATCATTATCAAGGGCTCTAATACACTCCTTCAGAGCAAGTAAACTTTTATTAATTTCAGCACCTTCCATCCTGCAATATCAACAATCAAAAAACTATTAATAAAACACATTTGTTTACAACATTGTTTAAGATTACTGGAATTAAATATGGTTGCCCAAGACAAAAATTACAAAAAGATTGTTACTTTTTACACAATAATCCATTTAAATACAATATAGTTCACTAGATTGAAACTTTCTTTTAACCAATCTAAAGGATTTCAAAAGTGTTCACCTTGTTTGTTTATCATTATCAGTGGTATCTGCACCGCGCTCACTTCCAGCAAGATCTATGAAAGATAATTTCCCTACCAATCGGGGCTGTTTGGATGCATTACCATCAATCAGTTTCTTGACAGCAAGTTGAAGAATCGCATGTGATCTAGAAGATTCTTCATTTGCACCAGTTGTACCAGTGCTCCTTGTGGAATTACCTTTCTCGATTAATTCCTTTATTGCTTCCACATTTGATACATTATACTCCTGCAAGCCCACTATGCAAACCTGTTGTTTTCCATCCTCTCTCATGCAAAGCTTCCTGTAATAAATTATATTTAATAAGTTGGTAAAGAAATACTGATAAATGTTAGGAGTTAAGAAGGTTAAAAGGAAAAAAATAAATAAAGGAAAACTGAAAACTCACTTTCTATCGTTAAGAAGATCGAAAACTTTCCCACCATAAATTTCAAAGAAACTGACAAATAACTGAAATCCTTGGTTTCGGTAATTATGGTGCATAAGTCGGAAAATATCACGAGAAGCTTTTAGGGGTAGTGGTTGCATTGTGTAGGTCTTCCCGCTACCTGAATGGATAACATTCAATATGATATTAACAAATGGGTTACGGAGGGGGTGTTTGGCTGTGCGTTTTGAAAGAGGGTATGTGATATTGAATTGCCAGTTGCAATTGAAAATAGTGTTTGGATGTGCTTCTGACTTTTTCATAAGATGTTTGACTACTCAACTATTCAAATTATGTACATTTTTTACATATCAATGGATAAAATGACCAACACTGACTTTTGTGAAAAGAATAGAGATGGTTGTAAAATGGATATGCAAAACTGTCAATTTAGGATAAATGATGAGGTAAATAGGTCATTTTATTTTACCCTTAGATAATTAGTTTGTTACAGCTAGAGGGATACCTGTTTGCCCATAAGCAAAGCAGGTTGCTTTTGTTTTTTGAAAGATAATTGGAATTATGGGCTCCACAGTTTGTGAGTATACCTACACCATAAAGGAAAAAACTATCAGCAAAAATATCTTTTAGAGTGCAAATTCAATGTGATGACACAATTCTATATACCCACATCATCATTTGTAACATCTTCATCCATCACAGCGTCAAAAACAAATCCATGTTTCTCAACATATTCAGTCAAATCGACCTGCAACGTAGCATATTAAAGTCTTCACAATCTAAATAGTAACACTAACACTAATCGAATTCAATATAGTAGTAATTTGTTATTATAATATAACATGAAAATTCAAACTAAACAAAAAATAACAATATATTATGCTCTAATTTGATCTCCATCTTCATTAAGAGCTTACCTTGACTTTTGATTCATGAACGGTGAGAGAACAAGTATTAGGGTCTATGCTGATGATATCTTCTTCCTTTTTGCGATTTCCTTTTTATTAAGCGGCCTCTTGCGCACCTGCATTTAAGAATAAGCATTTCACAAAGAAGAAACGAAAAAAACATATACTAAAGGCATTAGGATTAAGCACATTGATCATGGATAGTTGGAAACATACCACGACTTTGATCTTAGCAACATTACTAGCTTTCTCTTTATCCGCCAAAGAGCTCTTATAAACACTGTTCTCGGTTGAACCACATGACATATTAGCAAATTTGCTGGCCAAAAGATAACCATTGCCATCATCTGGACATTCACCATAGGAAGGTTGATTTAGCAAATTCAAGTTGTTCTCACTATGCACCTGCACATACAAAACACTAATGTTAATTCACCGCTCAAAGTTCAACGTATAACTAAATTTGTATCATCCGGCCTCAGTGTGCAGACCAATAGCTTCACTAGTTTGGTATTCAATAATAACAAAAATTAACTTATAGATGATATCATTGTTGATTCACTGCTCCAATTCCATCTTAAAACTAAATCAACCTTCAAAGTGGTAAATTATATATGTTTTCCATAGCATTCTTAGATCAAAGCATATATAATTAAGATTCCAGCCCCTTTTGATATATCCTAAACTATGATTGTGAGTATACCTACATCATAAGCATTGTTACATCAAAGCATACATCATCAAGATTTTTCCTACATTACGTAGGAAGATGAAATACATATGAGTCTGCAAAGTCTTTCAGTATGATGAATTGCTTATTGCAAATTGACCAGATAAGTGATTAACCAACCTCTGTTAACAGCTCAGTATCGAACGAATGAAGATCAAACAACCCAGGGTTAAGCTCATTGGGCAACACTTGCTCCCCATTACCATATCTCGTAAAGCTCGAAGACCTCGAACAAGCAGAATAACCCACTGCATCACCATTCCTACTCACCTTTGCACCCTCAACATCACCACTCCCATAAAACCCAAACTCCTGCACCCAATTCAACCACAATCAAACACTCATCCAACAACATTCAAATAGCAAAACCACAACCCAATAAAAAGATCCACAACTGAAAAACACCAACAACCAATCACCTGTAAAGGGGGCAAATTAGGGTTCGAAGAGTAGAGATGATGAAGACCAGCTGATTGCAGCCATTTGTTGTTGAAATTAGCATCAATGAAGTTATCCGAAGATGGGTATCCACCGTTGGACCCAGATCTCTGCATCCCAACTCTTCCAAACGAATTCATGTGATAAAAATACAATCTTGATGAATGTGTGATTAGGGTTTCAAAGATTGATGGTTTCTTGAAATAGATGAACACAGAGACAAAAGGGCCGGCCGGCCGGCCGGCGGCGGTGTTGTCGGAAGTGACAAAAGGGGTCGGAGATGAAGTGTTTGGGGATATGAATATTGTGAGAGAAGGTGCAATGGAGGTGTGATGGGGTTGTTGGATTGAGATTGAAGAGATGAGTGTTGAAGAAATGAAGATGGGTTGGGTTTTCTTGATTTTTGAAACTTTATTTTGATTTTGAAAACAGGGGCGGGGAGAATGATTAGATGGAGTGATGATATCTATGTTTGAATTTATTATTATTTTATTTTATTTTATTTAAATTATTTTTTAATAGCTAAAACTAAACTATCTACGTATTATTTGTCAGGTTTGAACCTTTCGTATTATTTGTCAGGTTTGGACCTTTAATCATGTGCTGAGATCTGTTTCAAAAAAAGCAATTACTTCTTACCGTCTAGCTACAGATGTAATGTTATTATTTACTCTTTAACCTAACAAATAAAAATCAAGAAGAAAAGTGGTTAATCGAATTCTTTTACATTATCTCCGGTGAAAGGTTTTTACCTTTGATATGAGGTTAGTATAGGCCAAGACTTAATAACATCTTCATGATTCATATGCCTAAAACATGCTACCATAAATCGATCACCACACCAACTCACCAAGGCATTTTAGGACTATAACTTGCTTATAATCTTTTTTTATGATGTTTGTTTGGTTAAGTTTCCTTTCTTTAATTCAGTTTCAATATATTTATCTATGTTTATATATTCATAAGAACGTTGCCAACGTTAGTGGGGACGTGCACATGGAGGTGGTCTAGGCTAACACATTATTAATAGATGTTTATTAAATATGAAAAGAAATTTGTTAAAAAAACATCAATTTTAAAAAGGAATCTGAAAACTTATTATGGTAGATATGAATGCAATATAACATTAAATTGTTTGAAACTGTACTTGAATATTATTATAATTTGATGTTTATAGTTTGGTTGATAAATTTATTTATTTAACTGTATATTATTGTTTGTACGTAAGTTAACAAACATCTAAAGTTTCACCTGGAATGCTATGTCATATTCATTGTCTTGATCATGCCTATTCTCACATGTGTTTGTACTATATCAATTACTATTGACGTGGATGATTACAAAAAAGAATAAAATAAGAATTACATTTCTTTACATTCATTGAGTAAAATTTACAATTTTCTTACTATTCGTGCTATATATGTGTGTATATTTATGTATGTGTATATTCCTTCAGACCTTGGTCCAACGGTGAGAGTCCCCCCTTCCAAAGTGGAGGTCAGGGATTCGAATATTTTTTGTATCAGTTTGGGGACATTTAGAACAATGAAGAGAATTTTCCTTTAAGCCAGTGGTTGTGGAGGACGATTTTCAGAGCTCGACCACGGTTTTCATCCGGCTGTTACTCCAGAGGGGCAACCCTTGTGGAGGCAGTACGGTTTCCGGGGGAACGCCGTAACCAAGTTTGACAATCCAGCGTGGACCCGGTTCAGACAACATAGTCTGGGGTAGATCTTGGCTAGAGTCGCCCAGGGGGCGATGTGACATTGAGTCACTCTTAAAAAAGTCACCGTTCAAAAAAAAATAATTTATGTATGTGTATATATAAACTGAATTTATTATTACTATTTTACTATTATGTATGATTGTGTGTGTATATAAAACCATACCATGATACATGATTCACTCTTATTTGTTATTTTTGTCACATGTTATTCAAAGTCAAGTGGACATAATAACTTATTTTGGATTTTTATAGTTGAAAAATGGGTCCTAATGGGGATACCAGCACACCGCTGGGTTTTTTGGAGATAGGCCGGACCAAAAGGTCACGGTTAGGGCTAAAGGTTACGTTTTGGTACCTAAACGTGACCGCAAGGGCTTGCGGTCACGGTTTCTGTGTCGTCTTCCGACACCTCGTGACAACAGAACGACAAATGGCCTGATAAAGTTAAAAACCGGTCACCAAACCGTCATAGTTTGGCCTAACCGTGACCTCTAGGGTACGAGGTTCTGTTTAAGGTACGAGGTACACTGTGATGTTGACAAAAGGGTCGGGATTCGTGCTCCGAACCGTCACGGTTTGGCTTGCACCATATTTTCATCATAAATATCTTCGAGCTTTCATTCATCCAACACTCGAGATTTTTCAGCCTTCGTCATTCAAAAAACACGTTAATTCGAAAACAATGTCGGGTTGGGAGATCATTATCAAAAGCCGAAGCTTCCAGATTTGAATGAGGTGCCGCATATCGAAGATTCGGACCAAGTTGAAGTAGTATATGTTTTATTATAACTTATTATCTGAAATATCTAACCATTATCTTTTTTAGGAATATTACGTATACGGGAGTCACCCTCCGTGGGGGGAGGAGGAAACCAACCGTCGAACACATTTGCTCAAGAGGCGTACAACTCTTTATTTGGACCGACAGGTTACGGTGAAGGGTACAGATATCCCCCTTGCAATTCTTACGGGCATGCCCCGAACACGTACCACTCACAAACAGATCTGGATTACTGACATCCCCCGTACCAGTCAGAACTAGAAATTACACATGTGTCGGATACTTTTAATGAGAATGATACAGATGAGAGTGACGGTTCGGTTCACCTCAAAGAAAACCATGGGGACACCGCCGAGTACGATGGGGATGAGGATCGGATAAGAAATGCTACGGTTTCTTGTAAAACCGATAACGTACGAAGAGTTTTATTCTTTTGTTTATTTTATTTATTTATTTGTTTTATATATTGTTTTTTATGTCTAGCTTTATAATTTTTTCAGTATTTTGATTCTCGTGAGGACTTGGAGAAGTGAGCTAAAATAAGAGGACGCGAGCATGGGTGCGTCATTGTGGTGGGACGGTCACGAAAAAAGGATGTGGAACTATTATGCAATCGTAGTGGTGAACCTAAATTCACTGGCACAAGTAGGCGTACCGGGAGCATAAAGAAAGATGTCCCTTTAAACTCGTAGGGAAGTACGTAGGAAAGAGTGACAGTTGGATGTTAGAGGTGAGAAACGAGACGCACAACCGCGATCCTGTTGTGTACGAGGAGGGCCACGCGCATCTTAGGAAGATGACCGCCGAAGAAATTGATCTTGTAGAGAAGTTACACAGGCAGCACATGCGGCCACGACATATCCATTCAGCCATAAGGGAGCACTTTCCCCACAGCGTCTGTGTTGTTCAAGGCATATACAATCTGACGTCGAAGTTTAGGGCTGAGGGGAGAAAAGGCATGACACTAGTGCAGGGACTTGAAAACCTGCTACAATCTAAAGAGTTCGTGTATGAAACACGAACAAATGCAACTACTAAGGCCGTGGAAGATGTTTTCTTTTGTCATCCTACTTCGTATAAAATGCGGCGCGCATTCCCGCACGTGATGTTGATAGACACGACGTACAAGACCAACATGTACAACATTCCGTTTGTTCAGGTTATTGGCGTTACGTCGACGTCGAAGTCGTTTTGTATTGCGCATGCATTTATATCGAGGGAACGGCAGGACAACTTCACATGGGTATTGGAGCGGATCAGAGATATGCTTGATGGGTGTGTGGAGTCCCACGTTATTGTCACAGACAGGGACCTTGCCCTGATAAGCGCGTGTGACACAGTGTTCCCGAGTGCTACTAAAAACCTATGCAGGTGGCACGTTACGGTGGAATATCCTTTTCAAAACCGACATGTGGAAGGATTTTTCATACTGGTGGAAGACCTTGTGTTCGTCTCCCACATAGGCATTGTACGATTACAATTGTAGGAAGATGGAATAAAAGTTAAATGAAGATGGTAAACGTGGTAAAAATTTCATAGTTATTGTTACTCTAATAATTTATTTGTTCATTTTATAAAATTTGTTATTTCTTTCAGAGGTATGGGAATATATTTGGAATAATTGGTTGGTGCCGTACAAAGAGAAAATTGTTACTTGTTGGATGTACGACCGCCTTAAATTTGGTGAATTTACAACTAATAGGGTTGAGGGCCAACATGCCAACTTCAAGAGTTGCCTCACAGGGACCAATAATACGTTGCACACACTTATCGAATATGTTTGTGACCTCGTGCATGGCCAGGAGATTAAAATTTGTAAAACATTCGAGGTGTCCCGTGTGAAAATTAAAAAAGACCATCGACTGCCATTGTTTTCAAAATTGCATTATAAAGTATCCATTTTTTGCCTTAGCCTACTTGAATCAGAGTTGACGAAAATGGAAATGATTCAGGAGTCTGGGGGTTCATGTGAACACCAATTGTCCACGTCCATGGGCTTGCCATATGTTTATCGTTTGGAGAAATACATCCGAGAAGGTAATATTTATCTTAATACAATTTTTTATTATTGTCACACGATTGCATATTTTTCACTAATAATTGAACCTTTAAATCCAGTCACAAGTATTCCACTCAATGCGGTAGATCCACACTGGAGGAAGCTTGATTTCGAGCCAGCGTACGTCGCGACGCCTGAACCCGACTACGATGTGAAATTTGATGACTTGAAACAAAAGGTTATGTCGTCTCCCAATCTCAAGTAAAGAAAAATTTGTTTAACAAAGTATTTGACTCTTTGTTTAAGAGCAAGTCAAAACTTAAAGAACCTGAGGTGCGTCATGACCGACGTGGTCGTCCAAGTATTAAGGAGCAACAAAGAAGAGCGGACTCCAATACATCCCAGTATGAGGATGCTAGACACAACTCCTATACTTCCTCATAACAAACTAAGCCTGACCCGACGAGGCATAGCTCATATACCCCTCAGTTTAAAATACCGAACGACCGTTCTAATCGGGCAAAGGCTGCTTTAAATGTACCGATTACGGGAGCTGCCCTAGGGTTTCCTTTAACATTGAAACCAAAGGACGTGATAAAAGTTATGAAGTTTA